>JAECWQ010000174.1:0-86904 GCA_018150835.1 Drosophila repletoides | reverse complement strand
TAATAAAGATATCTGATCTTTCAAATTTATTGTGAGCAATTCTTTCTATTTAATCGGTATACTAATAGAAGTTTGATCTTAATAATTTCCCATAAGAAATGTTTTTATTTCAACCGATTGTTGCTATAGCATTCTTATATGATAAAGAAGTCTGATCTAAATAATTTACTGTGAGCAATTCTTTCTAATTCATCAATATTCTAATAGTAGTCTGACCTTAATAATTTCCCTTAAAAATTGTATTTATTTCAACCGATTGTTGCTATAGCATTCTTATATAATAAAGAAGTCTGATCTGAATATATTATTGTGAGCAATTCTTTCTATTTCATCGGTATACTAATAGAAGTTTGATATTAATTATTTCCCTTAAACATTGTATTTATTTCAACCGATTGTTGCTCTAGCATTCTTATATAATAAAGGTGTCTGATCTTTCAAATTTATTGTGAGCAATTCTTTCTATTTCATCGGTATACTAATAGAAATTTGATCTTAATAATTTCCCATAAGAAATGATTTTATTTCAACCGAATGTTTGCTATATAATAAAGATGTCTGATCTTTCAAATTTATTGTGAGCAATTCTTTCTATTTTATCGGTATACTAATAGTAGTCTGATCTTAATAATTTCCCTTCAAAATTGTATTTATTTCAACCGATTGTTGCTATAGCATTCTTATATAATAAAGAAGTCTGATCTTAATATATTATTGTGAGCAATTCTTTCCATTTCATCAATATTCTAATAGTAGTCTGATCTTAATAATTTCCCATAAGGAATGATTTTATTTCAACAGATTGTTTCTATAGCATTCTTATATAATAAAGATGTCTGATCTTTCAAATTTATTGTGAGCAATTCTTTCTATTTCATCGGTATACTAATAGAAATTTGATCTTAATTATTTCCCATAAGAAATGATTTTATTTCAACCGAATGTTTGCTATATAATAAAGATGTCTGATCTTTCAAATTTATTGTGAGCAATTCTTTCTATTTCATCGGTATACTAATAGAAGTTTGATCTTAATAATTTCCCATAAGAAATGTTTTTATTTCAACCGATTGTTGCTATAGCATTCTTATATGATAAAGAAGTCTGATCTAAATAATTTACTGTGAGCAATTCTTTCTAATTCATCAATATTCAAATAGTAGTCTGACCTTAATAATTTCCTTAAAAATTGTATTTATTTCAACCGATTGTTGCTATAGCATTCTTATATAATAAAGAAGTCTGATCTTAATATATTATTGTGAGCAATTCTTTCTATTTCATCGGTATACTAGTAGAAGTTTGATATTAATTATTTCCCTTAAACATTGTATTTATTTCAACCGATTGTTGCTATAGCATTCTTATATAATAAAGAAGTCTGATCTAAATAATTTATTGTGAGCAATTCTTTCTATTTCATCGGTATACTAATAGAAGTTTGATCTTAAAAATTTCCCATAAGAAATGTTTTTATTTCAACAGATTGTTGCTATAGCATTCTTATATAATAAAGATGTCTGATCTTTCAAATTTATTGTGAGCAATTCTTTCTATTTCATCGGTATACTAATAGAAATTTGATCTTAATTATTTCCCATAAGAAATGATTTTATTTCAACCGAATGTTTGCTATATAATAAAGATGTCTGATCTTTCAAATTTATTGTGAGCAATTCTTTCTATTTCATCGGTATACTAATAGAAGTTTGATCTTAATAATTTCCCATAAGAAATGTTTTTATTTCAACCGATTGTTGCTATAGCATTCTTATATGATAAAGAAGTCTGATCTAAATAATTTACTGTGAGCAATTCTTTCTAATTCATCAATATTCAAATAGTAGTCTGACCTTAATAATTTCCCTTAAAAATTGTATTTATTTCAACCGATTGTTGCTATAGCATTCTTATATAATAAAGAAGTCTGATCTAAATAATTTATTGTGAGCAATTCTTTCTATATCATCGGTATACTAATAGAAATTTGATCTTAATAATTTCCCATAAGAAATGATTTTATTTCAACCGATTGTTGCTATAGCATTCTTATATGATAAAGAAGTCTGATCTAAATAATTTATTGTGAGCAATTCTTTCTAATTCATCAATATTCTAATAGTAGTCTAACCTTAATAATTTCCCTTAAAAATTGTATTTATTTCAACCGATTGTTGCTATAGCATTCTTATATAATAAAGAAGTCTGATCTAAATAATGTATTGTGAGCAATTCTTTCTATTTCATCGGTATACTAATAGAAATTTGATCTTAATTATTTCCCATAAGAAATGATTTTATTTCAACCGAATGTTTGCTATATAATAAAGATGTCTGATCTTTCAAATTTATTGTGAGCAATTCTTTCTATTTCATCGGTATACTAATAGAAGTTTGATCTTAATAATTTCCCATAAGAAATGTTTTTATTTCAACCGATTGTTGCTATAGCATTCTTATATGATAAAGAAGTCTGATCTAAATAATTTACTGTGAGCAATTCTTTCTAATTCATCAATATTCAAATAGTAGTCTGACCTTAATAATTTCCCTTAAAAATTGTATTTATTTCAACCGATTGTTGCTATAGCATTCTTATATAATAAAGAAGTCTGATCTAAATAATTTATTGTGAGCAATTCTTTCTATTTCATCGGTATACTAATAGAAATTTGATCTTAATTATTTCCCATAAGAAATGATTTTATTTCAACCGAATGTTTGCTATATAATAAAGATGTCTGATCTTTCAAATTTATTGTGAGCAATTCTTTCTATTTCATCGGTATACTAATAGAAGTTTGATCTTAATAATTTCCCATAAGAAATGTTTTTATTTCAACCGATTGTTGCTATAGCATTCTTATATGATAAAGAAGTCTGATCTAAATAATTTACTGTGAGCAATTCTTTCTAATTCATCAATATTCTAATAGTAGTCTGACCTTAATAATTTCCCTTAAAAATTGTATTTATTTCAACCGATTGTTGCTATAGCATTCTTATATAATAAAGAAGTCTGATCTTAATATATTATTGTGAGCAATTCTTTCTATTTCATCGGTATACTAATAGAAGTTTGATATTAATTATTTCCCTTAAACATTGTATTTATTTCAACCGATTGTTGCTCTAGCATTCTTATATAATAAAGATGTCTGAGCTTTCAAATTTATTGTGAGCAATTCTTTCTATTTCATCGGTATACTAATAGAAGTTTGATCTTAATAATTTCCCATAAGAAATGTTTTTATTTCAACCGATTGTTGCTATAGCATTCTTATATGATAAAGAAGTCTGATCTAAATAATTTACTGTGAGCACTTCCTTCTAATTCATCAATATTCTAATAGTAGTCTGACCTTAATAATTTCCCTTAAAAATTGTATTTATTTCAACCGATTGTTGCTATAGCATTCTTATATAATAAAGAAGTCTGATCTTAATATATTATTGTGAGCAATTCTTTCTATTTCATCGGTATACTAATAGAAGTTTGATATTAATTATTTCCCTTAAACATTGTATTTATTTCAACCGATTGTTGCTCTAGCATTCTTATATAATAAAGATGTCTGATCTTTCAAATTTATTGTGAGCAATTCTTTCTATTTCATCGGTATACTAATAGAAGTTTGATCTTAATAATTTCCCATAAGAAATGTTTTTATTTCAACCGATTGTTGCTATAGCATTCTTATATGATAAAGAAGTCTGATCTAAATAATTTACTGTGAGCAATTCTTTCTAATTCATCAATATTCTAATAGTAGTCTGACCTTAATAATTTCCCTTAAAAATTGTATTTATTTCAACCGATTGTTGCTATAGCATTCTTATATAATAAAGAAGTCTGATCTTAATATATTATTGTGAGCAATTCTTTCTATTTCATGGGTATACTAATAGAAGTTTGATATTAATTATTTCCCTTAAACATTGTATTTATTTCAACCGATTGTTGCTATAGCATTCTTATATAATAAAGATGTCTGATCTTTCAAATTTATTGTGAGCAATTCTTTCTATTTCATCGGTATACTAATAGAAGTTTGATCTTAATAAATTCCCATAAGAAATGTTTTTATTTCAACCGATTGTTGCTATAGCATTCTTATATGATAAAGAAGTCTGATCTAAATAATTTACTGTGAGCAATTCTTTCTAATTCATCAATATTCTAATAGTAGTCTGACCTTAATAATTTCCCTTAAAAATTGTATTTATTTCAACCGATTGTTGCTATAGCATTCTTATATAATAAAGAAGTCTGATCTTAATATATTATTGTGAGCAATTCTTTTTATTCCATCGGTATACTAATAGAAGTTTGATATTAATTATTTCCCTTAAACATTGTATTTATTTCAACCGATTGTTGCTATAGCATTCTTATATAATAAAGATGTCTGATCTTTCAAATTTATTGTGAGCAATTCCTTCTATTTCATCGGTATACTAATAGAAGTTTGATCTTAATAATTTCCCATAAGAAATGTTTTTATTTCAACCGATTGTTGCTATAGCATTCTTATATGATAAAGAAGTCTGATCTTAATAATTTACTGTGAGCAATTCTTTCTAATTCATCAATATTCTAATAGTAGTCTGACCTTAATAATTTCCCTTAAAAATTGTATTTATTTTAACCGATTGTTGCTATAGCATTCTTATATAATTAAGAAGTCTGATCTTAATATATTATTGTGAGCAATTCTTTCTATTTCATCGGTATACTAATAGAAGTTTCAAATTAATTATTTCCCTTAAACATTGTATTTATTTCAACCGATTGTTGCTATAGCATTCTTATATAATAAAGAAGTCTGATCTTTCAAATTTATTGTGAGCAATTCTTTCTATTTCATCGGTATACTAATAGAAATTTGATCTTAATAATTTCCCATAAGAAATGATTTTATTTCAACCGAATGTTTGCTATATAATAAAGAAGTCTGATCTTTCAAATTTATTGTGAGCAATTCTTTCTATTTTATCGGTATACTAATAGTAGTCTGATCTTAATAATTTCCCTTCAAAATTGTATTTATTTCAACCGATTGTTGCTATAGCATTCTTATATAATAAAGAAGTCTGATCTTAATATATTATTGTGAGCAATTCTTGCCATTTCATCAATATTCTAATAGTAGTCTGATCTTAATAATTTCCCATAAGGAATGATTTTATTTCAACCGATTGTTGCTATAGCATTCTTATATAATAAAGATGTCTGATCTTTCAAATTTATTGTGAGCAATTCTTTCTATTTCATCGGTATACTAATAGAAGTTTGATCTTAATAATTTCCCATAAGAAATGTTTTTATTTCAACCGATTGTTGCTATAGCATTCTTATATGATAAAGAAGTCTGATCTAAACAATTTACTGTGAGCAATTCTTTCTAATTCATCAATATTCTAATAGTAGTCTGACCTTAATAATTTCCCTTAAAAATTGTATTTATTTCAACCGATTGTTGCTATAGCATTCTTATATAATAAAGAAGTCTGATCTTAATATATTATTGTGAGCAATTCTTTCTATTTCATCGGTATACTAATAGAAGTTTGATATTAATTATTTCCCTTAAACATTGTATTTATTTCAACCGATTGTTGCTATAGCATTCTTATATAATAAAGATGTCTGATCTTTCAAATTTATTGTGAGCAATTCTTTCTATTTCATCGGTATACTAATAGAAGTTTGATCTTAATAATTTCCCATAAGAAATGTTTTTATTTCAACCGATTGTTGCTATAGCATTCTTATATGATAAAGAAGTCTGATCTAAATAATTTACTGTGAGCAATTCTTTCTAATTCATCAATATTCTAATAGTAGTCTGACCTTAATAATTTCCCTTAAAAATTGTATTTATTTCAACCGATTGTTGCTATAGCATTCTTATATAATAAAGAAGTCTGATCTTAATATATTATTGTGAGCAATTCTTTTTATTCCATCGGTATACTATTAGAAGTTTGATATTAATTATTTCCCTTAAACATTGTATTTATTTCAACCGATTGTTGCTATAGCATTCTTATATAATAAAGATGTCTGATCTTTCAAATTTATTGTGAGCAATTCTTTCTATTTCATCGGTATACTAATAGAAGTTTGATCTTAATAATTTCCCATAAGAAATGTTTTTATTTCAACCGATTGTTGCTATAGCATTCTTATATGATAAAGAAGTCTGATCTAAATAATTTACTGTGAGCAATTCTTTCTAATTCATCAATATTCTAATAGTAGTCTGACTTTAATAATTTCCCTTAAAAATTGTATTTATTTCAACCGATTGTTGCTATAGCATTCTTATATAATAAGGAAGTCTGATCTTAATATATTATTGTGAGCAATTCTTTCTATTTCATCGGTATACTAATAGAAGTTTGATATTAATTATTTCCCTTAAACATTGTATTTATTTCAACCGATTGTTGCTATAGCATTCTTATATAATAAAGAAGTCTGATCTTTCAAATTTATTGTGAGCAATTCTTTCTATTTCATCGGTATACTAATAGAAATTTGATCTTAATAATTTCCCATAAGAAATGATTTTATTTCAACCGAATGTTTGCTATATAATAAAGAAGTCTGATCTTTCAAATTTATTGTGAGCAATTCTTTCTATTTTATCGGTATAATAATAGTAGTCTGATCTTAATAATTTCCCTTCAAAATTTTATTTATTTCAACCGATTGTTGCTATAGCATTCTTATATAATAAAGAAGTCTGATCTTAATATATTATTGTGAGCAATTCTTGCCATTTCACCAATATTCTAATAGTAGTCTGATCTTAATAATTTCCCATAAGGAATGATTTTATTTCAACCGATTGTTGCTATAGCATTCTTATATAATAAAGAAGTCTGATCTTAATATATTATTGTGAGCAATTCTTTCCATTTCATCAATATTCTAATAGTAGTCTGATCTTAATAATTTCCCATAAGGAATGATTTTATTTCAACAGATTGTTTCTATAGCATTCTTATATTATAAAGATGTCTGATCTTTCAAATTTATTGTGAGCAATTCTTTCTATTTCATCGGTATACTAATAGAAGTTTGATCTTAAAAATTTCCCATAAGAAATGTTTTTATTTCAACAGATTGTTGCTTTAGCATTCTTATATAATAAAGATGTCTGATCTTTCAAATTTATTGTGAGCAATTCTTTCTATTTCATCGGTATACTAATAGAAATTTGATCTTAATTATTTCCCATAAGAAATGATTTTATTTCAACCGAATGTTTGCTATACAATAAAGATGTCTGATCTTTCAAATTTATTGTGAGCAATTCTTTCTATTTCATCGGTATACTAATAGAAGTTTGATCTTAATAATTTCCCATAACAAATGTTTTTATTTCAACCGATTGTTGCTATAGCATTCTTATATGATAAAGAAGTCTGATCTAAGTAATTTACTGTGAGCAATTCTTTCTAATTCATCAATATTCAAATAGTAGTCTGACCTTAATAATTTCCCTTAAAAATTGTATTTATTTCAACCGATTGTTGCTATAGCATTCTTATATGATAAAGAAGTCTGATCTTAATAATTTACTGTGAGCAATTCTTTCTAATTCATCAATATTCTAATAGTAGTCTGACCTTAATAATTTCCCTTAAAAATTGTATTTATTTCAACCGATTGTTGCTATAGCATTCTTATATAATAAAGAAGTCTGATCTTAATATATTATTGTGAGCAATTCTTTCTATTTCATCGGTATACTAATAGAAGTTTGATATTAATTATTTCCCTTAAACATTGTATTTATTTCAACAGATTGTTGCTCTAGCATTCTTATATAATAAAGATGTCTGATCTTTCAAATTTATTGTGAGCAATTCTTTCTATTTCATCGGTATACTAATAGAAGTTTGATCTTAATAATTTCCCATAAGAAATGTTTTTATTTCAACCGATTGTTGCTATAGCATTCTTATATGATAAAGAAGTCTGATCTAAATAATTTACTGTGAGCAATTCTTTCTAATTCATCAATATTCTAATAGTAGTCTGACCTTAATAATTTCCCTTAAAAATTGTATTTATTTCAACCGATTGTTGCTATAGCATTCTTATATAATAAAGAAGTCTGATCTTAATATATTATTGTGAGCAATTCTTTCTATTTCATGGGTATACTAATAGAAGTTTGATATTAATTATTTCCCTTAAACATTGTATTTATTTCAACCGATTGTTGCTATAGCATTCTTATATAATAAAGATTTCTGATCTTTCAAATTTATTGTGAGCAATTCTTTCTATTTCATCGGTATACTAATAGAAGTTTGATCTTAATAATTTCCCATAAGAAATGTTTTTATTTCAACCGATTGTTGCTATAGCATTCTTATATGATAAAGAAGTCTGATCTAAATAATTTACTGTGAGCAATTCTTTCTAATTCATCAATATTCTAATAGTAGTCTGACCTTAATAATTTCCCTTAAAAATTGTATTTATTTCAACCGATTGTTGCTATAGCATTCTTATATAATAAAGAAGTCTGATCTTAATATATTATTGTGAGCAATTCTTTCTATTTCATCGGTATACTAATAGAAGTTTGATATTAATTATTTCCCTTAAACATTGTATTTATTTCAACCGATTGTTGCTCTAGCATTCTTATATAATAAAGATGTCTGATCTTTCAAATTTATTGTGAGCAATTCTTTCTATTTCATCGGTATACTAATAGAAGTTTGATCTTAATAATTTCCCATAAGAAATGTTTTTATTTCAACCGATTGTTACTATAGCATTCTTATATGATAAAGAAGTCTGATCTAAATAATTTACTGTGAGCAATTCTTTCTAATTCATCAATATTCTAATAGTAGTCTGACCTTAATAATTTCCCTTAAAAATTGTATTTATTTCAACCGATTGTTGCTATAGCATTCTTATATAATAAAGAAGTCTGATCTTAATATATTTTGTGAGCAATTCTTTCTATTTCATCGGTATACTAATAGAAGTTTGATATTAATTATTTCCCCTAAACATTGTATTTATTTCAACCGATTGTTGCTATAGCATTCTTATATAATAAAGATGTCTGATCTTTCAAATTTATTGTGAGCAATTCTTTCTATTTCATCGGTATACTAATAGAAGTTTGATCTTAATAATTTCCCATAAGAAATGTTTTTATTTCAACCGATTGTTGCTATAGCATTCTTATATGATAAAGAAGTCTGATCTAAATTTACTGTGAGCAATTCTTTCTAATTCATCAATATTCTAATAGTAGTCTGACCTTAATAATTTCCCTTAAAAATTGTATTTATTTCAACCGATTGTTGCTATAGCATTCTTATATAATAAAGAAGTCTGATCTTAATATATTATTGTGAGCAATTCTTTTTATTCCATCGGTATACTAATAGAAGTTTGATATTAATTATTTCCCTTAAACATTGTATTTATTTCAACCGATTGTTGCTATAGCATTCTTATATAATAAAGATGTCTGATCTTTCAAATTTATTGTGAGCAATTCTTTCTATTTCATCGGTATACTAATAGAAGTTTGATCTTAATAATTTCCCATAAGAAATGTTTTTATTTCAACCGATTGTTGCTATAGCATTCTTATATGATAAAGAAGTCTGATCTAAATAATTTACTGTGAGCAATTCTTTCTAATTCATCAATATTCTAATAGTAGTCTGACTTTAATAATTTCCCTTAAAAATTGTATTTATTTCAACCGATTGTTGCTATAGCATTCTTATATAATAAAGAAGTCTGATCTTAATATATTATTGTGAGCAATTCTTTCTATTTCATCGGTATACTAATAGAAGTTTGATATTAATTATTTCCCTTAAACATTGTATTTATTTCAACCGATTGTTGCTATAGCATTCTTATATAATAAAGAAGTCTGATCTTTCAAACTTATTGTGAGCAATTCTTTCTATTTCATCGGTATACTAATAGAAATTTGATCTTAATAATTTCCCATAAGAAATGATTTTATTTCAACCGAATGTTTGCTATATAATAAAGAAGTCTGATCTTTCAAATTTATTGTGAGCAATTCTTTCTATTTTATCGGTATACTAATAGTAGTCTGATCTTAATAATTTCCCTTCAAAATTGTATTTATTTCAACCGATTGTTGCTATAGCATTCTTATATGATAAAGAAGTCTGATCTAAATAATTTACTGTGAGCAATTCTTTCTAATTCATCAATATTCAAATAGTAGTCTGACCTTTATAATTTCCCTTAAAAATTGTATTTATTTCAACCGATTGTTGCTATAGCATTCTTATATAATAAAGAAGTCTGATCTAAATAATTTATTGTGAGAAATTCTTTCTATATCATCGGTATACTAATAGAAATTTGATCTTAATAATTTCCCATAAGAAATGATTTTATTTCAACCGATTGTTGCTATAGCATTCTTATATGATAAAGAAGTCTGATCTAAATAATTTATTGTGAGCAATTCTTTCTAATTCATCAATATTCTAATAGTAGTCTGACCTTAATAATTTCCCTTAAAAATTGTATTTATTTCAACCGATTGTTGCTATAGCATTCTTATATAATAAAGAAGTCTGATCTAAATAATTTATTGTGAGCAATTCTTTCTATATCATCGGTATACTAATAGAAATTTGATCTTAATAATTTCCCATAAGAAATGATTTTATTTCAACCGATTGTTGCTATAGCATTCTTATATGATAAAGAAGTCTGATCTTTCAAATTTATTGTGAGCAATTCTTTCTAATTCATCAATATTCTAATAGTAGTCTGACCTTAATAATTTCCCTTCAAAATTGTATTTATTTCAACCGATTGTTGCTATAGCATTCTTATATAATAAAGAAGTCTGATCTTAATATATTATTGTGAGCAATTCTTGCCATTTCATCAATATTCTAATAGTAATCTGATCTTAATAATTTCCCATAAGGAATGATTTTATTTCAACAGATTGTTTCTATAGCATTCTTATATTATAAAGATGTCTGATCTTTCAAATTTATTGTGAGCAATTCTTTCTATTTCATCGGTATACTAATAGAAGTTTGATCTTAATAATTTCCCATAAGAAATGTTTTTATTTCAACCGATTGTTGCTATAGCATTCTTATATGATAAAGAAGTCTGATCTAAATAATTTACTGTGAGCAATTCTTTCTTATTCATCAATATTCAAATAGTAGTCTGACCTTTATAATTTCCCTTAAAAATTGTATTTATTTCAACCGATTGTTGCTATAGCATTCTTATATAATAAAGAAGTCTGATCTAAATAATTTATTGTGAGCAATTCTTTCTATATCATCGATATACTAATAGAAATTTGATCTTAATAATTTCCCATAAGAAATGATTTTATTTCAACCGATTGTTGCTATAGCATTCTTATATGATAAAGAACTCTGATCTAAATAATTTATTGTGAGCAATTCTTTCTAATTCATCAATATTCTAATAGTAGTCTGACCTTAATAATTTCCCTTCAAAATTGTATTTATTTCAACCGATTGTTGCTATAGCATTCTTATATAATAAAGAAGTCTGATCTTAATATATTATTGTGAGCAATTCTTGCCATTTCATCAATATTCTAATAGTAATCTGATCTTAATAATTTCCCATAAGGAATGATTTTATTTCAACAGATTGTTTCTATAGCATTCTTATATTATAAAGATGTCTGATCTTTCAAATTTATTGTGAGCAATTCTTTCTATTTCATCGGTATACTAATAGAAATTTGATCTTAATTATTTCCCATAAGAAATGTTTTTATTTCAACCGATTGTTGCTATAGCATTCTTATATGATAAAGAAGTCTGATCTAAATAATTTACTGTGAGCAATTCTTTCTAATTCATCAATATTCAAATAGTAGTCTGACCTTAATAATTTCCCTTAAAAATTGTATTTATTTCAACCGATTGTTGCTATAGCATTCTTATATAATAAAGAAGTCTGATCTAAATAATTTATTGTGAGCAATTCTTTCTATATCATCGGTATACTAATAGAAATTTGATCTTAATAATTTCCCATAAGAAATGATTTTATTTCAACCGATTGTTGCTATAGCATTCTTATATGATAAAGAAGTCTGATCTAAATAATTTATTGTGAGCAATTCTTTCTAATTCATCAATATTCTAATAGTAGTCTGACCTTAATAATTTCCCTTAAAAATTGTATTTATTTCAACCGATTGTTGCTATAGCATTCTTATATAATAAAGAAGTCTGATCTTAATATATTATTGTGAGCAATTCTTTCTATTTCATCGGTATACTAATAGAAGTTTTATATTAATTATTTCCCTTAAACATTGTATTTATTTCAACCGATTGTTGCTATAGCATTCTTATATAATAAAGAAGTCTGATCTTTCAAATTTATTGTGAGCAATTCTTTCTATATCATCGGTATACTAATTGAAATTTGATCTTAATAATTTCCCATAAGAAATGATTTTATTTCAACCGAATGTTTCCTATATAATAAAGAAGTCTGATCTTTCAAATTTATTGTGAGCAATTCTTTCTATTTCATCGGTATAGTAATAGAAGTTTGATCTTAATAATTTCCCATAAGAAATGTTTTTATTTCAACCGATTGTTGCTATAGCATTCTTATATGATAAAGAAGTCTGATCTAAATAATTTATTGTGAGCAATTCTTTCTATATCATCGGTATACTAATAGAAATTTGATCTTAATAATTTCCCATAAGAAATGATTTTATTTCAACCGATTGTTGCTATAGCATTCTTATATGATAAAGAAGTCTGATCTAAATAATTTACTGTGAGCAATTCTTTCTAATTCATCAATATTCTAATAGTAGTCTGACCTTAATAATTTCCCTTAAAAATTGTATTTATTTCAACCGATTGTTGCTATAGCATTCTTATATAATAAAGAAGTCTGATCTTAATATATTATTGTGAGCAATTCTTTCTATTTCATCGGTATACTAATAGAAGTTTTATATTAATTATTTCCCTTAAACATTGTATTTATTTCAACAGATTGTTTCTATAGCATTCTTATATTATAAAGATGTCTGATCTTTCAAATTTATTGTGAGCAATTCTTTCTATTTCATCGGTATACTAATAGAAATTTGATCTTAATTATTTCCCATAAGAAATGTTTTTATTTCAACCGATTGTTGCTATAGCATTCTTATATGATAAAGAAGTCTGATCTAAATAATTAACTGTGAGCAATTCTTTCTAATTCATCAATATTCAAATAGTAGTCTGACCTTAATAATTTCCCCTTAAAAATTGTATTTATTTCAACCGATTGTTGCTATAGCATTCTTATATGATAAAGAAGTCTGATCTAAATAATTTATTGTGAGCAATTCTTTCTAATTCATCAATATTCTAATAGTAGTCTGACCTTAATAATTTCCCTTAAAAATTGTATTTATTTCAACCGATTGTTGCTATAGCATTCTTATATGATAAAGAAGTCTGATCTAAATAATTTACTGTGAGCAATTCTTTCTAATTCATCAATATTCTAATAGTAGTCTGACCTTAATAATTTCCCTTAAAAATTGTATTTATTTCAACCGATTGTTGCTATAGCATTCTTATATAATAAAGAAGTCTGATCTTAATATATTATTGTGAGCAATTCTTTCTATTTCATCGGTATACTAATAGAAGTTTGATATTAATTATTTCCCTTAAACATTGTATTTATTTCAACCGATTGTTGCTCTAGCATTCTTATATAATAAAGGTGTCTGATCTTTCAAATTTATTGTGAGCAATTCTTTCTATTTCATCGGTATACTAATAGAAATTTGATCTTAATAATTTCCCATAAGAAATGTTTTTATTTCAACCGATTGTTTCTATAGCATTCTTATATGATAAAGAAGTCTGATCTAAATAATTTACTGTGAGCAATTGTTTCTAATTCATCAATATTCTAATAGTAGTCTGACCTTAATAATTTCCCTTAAAAATTGTATTTATTTCAACCGATTGTTGCTATAGCATTCTTATATAATAAAGAAGTCTGATCTTAATATATTATTGTGAGCAATTCTTTCTATTCCATCGGTATACTAATAGAAGTTTGATATTAATTATTTCCCTTAAACATTGTATTTATTTCAACCGATTGTTGCTATAGCATTCTTAAATAATAAAGATGTCTAATCTTTCAAATTTATTGTGAGCAATTCTTTCTATTTCATCGGTATACTAATAGAAATTTGATCTTAATTATTTCCCATAAGAAATGATTTTATTTCAACCGAATGTTTGCTATATAATAAAGATGTCTGATCTTTCAAATTTATTGTGAGCAATTCTTTCTATTTCATCGGTATACTAATAGAAGTTTGATCTTAATAATTTCCCATAAGAAATGTTTTTATTTCAACCGATTGTTGCTATAGCATTCTTATATGATAAAGAAGTCTGATCTAAATAATTTATTGTGAGCAATTCTTTCTATATCATCGGTATACTAATAGAAATTTGATCTTAATAATTTCCCATAAGAAATGATTTTATTTCAACCGATTGTTGCTATAGCATTCTTATATGATAAAGAAGTCTGATCTAAATAATTTATTGTGAGCAATTCTTTCTAATTCATCAATATTCTAATAGTAGTCTGACCTTAATAATTTCCCTTAAAAATTGTATTTATTTTAACCGATTGTTGCTATAGCATTCTTATATAATAAAGAAGTCTGATCCTAATATATTATTGTGAGCAATTCTTTCTATTCCATCGGTATACTAATAGAAGTTTGATATTAATTATTTCCCTTAAACATTGTAATTATTTCAACCGATTGTTGCTATAGCATTCTTATATAATAAAGATGTCTGATCTTTCAAATTTATTGTGAGCAATTCTTTCTATTTCATCGGTATACTAATAGAAGTCTGATCTTAAAAATATCCCATAAGAAATGTTTTTATTTCAACCGATTGTTGCTATAGCATTCTTATATGATAAAGAAGTCTGATCTAAATAATTTACTGTGAGCAATTCTTTCTAATTCATCAATATTCTAATAGTAGTCTGACCTTAATAATTTCCCTTAAAAATTGTATTTATTTCAACCGATTGTTGCTATAGCATTCTTATATGATAAAGAAGTCTGATCTAAATAATTTATTGTGAGCAATTCTTTCTAATTCATCAATATTCTAATAGTAGTCTGACCTTAATAATTTCCCTTAAAAATTGTATTTATTTCAACCGATTGTTGCTATAGCATTCTTATATAATAAAGAAGTCTGATCTAAATAATTTATTGTGAGCAATTCTTTCTATTTCATCGGTATACTAATAGAAATTTGATCTTAATTATTTCCCATAAGAAATGATTTTATTTCAACCGAATGTTTGCTATATAATAAAGATGTCTGATCTTTCAAATTTATTGTGAGCAATTCTTTCTATTTCATCGGTATACTAATAGAAGTTTGATCTTAATAATTTCCCATAAGAAATGTTTTTATTTCAACCGATTGTTGCTATAGCATTCTTATATGATAAAGAAGTCTGATCTAAATAATTTATTGTGAGCAATTCTTTCTATATCATCGGTATACTAATAGAAATTTGATCTTAATAATTTCCCATAAGAAATGATTTTATTTCAACCGATTGTTGCTATAGCATTCTTATATGATAAAGAAGTCTGATCTAAATAATTTACTGTGAGCAATTCTTTCTAATTCATCAATATTCAAATAGTAGTCTGACCTTAATAATTTCCCTTAAGAATTGTATTTATTTCAACCGATTGTTGCTATAGCATTCTTATATAATAAAGAAGTCTGATCTAAATAATTTATTGTGAGCAATTCTTTCTATATCATCGGTATACTAATAGAAATTTGATCTTAATAATTTCCCATAAGAAATTATTTTATTTCAACCGATTGTTGCTATAGCATTCTTATATGATAAAGAAGTCTGATCTAAATAATTTATTGTGAGCAATTCTTTCTATTTCATCGGTATACTAATAGAAGTTTGATCTTAAAAATTTCCCATAAGAAATGTTTTTATTTCAACAGATTGTTGCTATAGCATTCTTATATAATAAAGATGTCTAATCTTTTAAATTTATTGTGAGCAATTCTTTCTATTTCATCGGTATACTAATAGAAATTTGATCTTAATAATTTCCCATAAGAAATGATTTTATTTCAACCGAATGTTTGCTATATAATAAAGAAGTCTGATCTTTCAAATTTATTGTGAGCAATTCTTTCTATTTTATCGGTATACTAATAGTAGTCTGATCTTAATAATTTCCCTTCAAAATTGTATTTATTTCAACCGATTGTTGCTATAGCATTCTTATATAATAAAGAAGTCTGATCTTAATATATTATTGTGAGCAATTCTTGCCATTTCATCAATATTCTAATAGTAGTCTGATCTTAATAATTTCCCATAAGGAATGATTTTATTTCAACCGATTGTTGCTATAGCATTCTTATATAATAAAGAAGTCTGATCTTAATATATTATTGTGAGCAATTCTTTCCATTTCATCAGTATTCTAATAGTAGTCTGATCTTAATAATTTCCCATAAGGAATGATTTTATTTCAACAGATTGTTTCTATAGCATTCTTATATTATAAAGATGTCTGATCTTTCAAATTTATTGTGAGCAATTCTTTCTATTTCATCGGTATACTAATAGAAGTTTGATCTTAAAAATTTCCCATAAGAAATGTTTTTATTTCAACAGATTGTTGCTATATAGCATTCTTATATAGCAAAGATGTCTGATCTTTCAAATTTATTGTGAGCAATTCTTTCTATTTCATCGGTATACTAATAGAAATTTGATCTTAATTATTTCCCATAAGAAATGATTTTATTTCAACCGAATGTTTGCTATATAATAAAGATGTCTGATCTTTCAAATTTATTGTGAGCAATTCTTTCTATTTCATCGGTATACTAATAGAAGTTTGATCTTAATAATTTCCCATAAGAAATGTTTTTATTTCAACCGATTGTTGCTATAGCATTCTTATATGATAAAGAAGTCTGATCTAAATAATTTACTGTGAGCAATTCTTTCTAATTCATCAATATTCTAATAGTAGTCTGACCTTAATAATTTCCCTTAAAAATTGTATTTATTTCAACTGATTGTTGCTATAGCATTCTTATATAATAAAGAAGTCTGATCTTAATATATTATTGTGAGCAATTCTTTCTATTTCATCGGTATACTAATAGAAGTTTGATATTAATTACTTCCCTTAAACATTGTATTTATTTCAACCGATTGTTGCTATAGCATTCTTATATAATAAAGATGTCTGATCTTTCAAATTTATTGTGAGCAATTCTTTCTATTTCATCGGTATACTAATAGAAGTTTGATCTTAATAATTTCCCATAAGAAATGTTTTTATTTCAACCGATTGTTGCTATAGCATTCTTATATGATAAAGAAGTCTGATCTAAATAATTTACTGTGAGCAATTCTTTCTAATTCATCAATATTCTAATAGTAGTCTGACCTTAATAATTTCCCTTAAAAATTGTATTTATTTCAACCGATTGTTGCTATAGCATTCTTATATAATAAAGAAGTCTGATCTTAATATATTATTGTGAGCAATTCTTTTTATTTCATCGGTATACTAATAGAAGTTTGATATTTTATTTCCCTTAAACATTGTATTTATTTCAACCGATTGTTGCTATAGCATTCTTATATAATAAAGATCTCTGATCTTTCAAATTTGTTGTGAGCAATTCTTTCTATTTCATCGGTATACTAATAGAAGTTTGATCTTAATAATTTCCCATAAGAAATGTTTTTATTTCAACCGATTGTTTCTATAGCATTCTTATATGATAAAGAAGTCTGATCTAAATTTACTGTGAGCAATTCTTTCTAATTCATCAATATTCTAATAGTAGTCTGACCTTAATAATTTCCCTTAAAAATTGTATTTATTTCAACCGATTGTTGCTATAGCATTCTTATATAATAAAGAAGTCTGATCTAAATAATTTATTGTGAGCAATTCTTTCTATTTCATCGGTATACTAATAGAAATTTGATCTTAATTTTTCCCATAAGAAATGATTTTATTTCAACCGAATGTTTGCTATATAATAAAGATGTCTGATCTTTCAAATTTATTGTGAGCAATTCTTTCTATTTCATCGGTATACTAATAGAAGTTTGATCTTAATAATTTCCCATAAGAAATGTTTTTATTTCAACCGATTGTTGCTATAGCATTCTTATATGATAAAGAAGTCTGATCTAAATAATTTATTGTGAGCAATTCTTTCTATATCATCGGTATACTAATAGAAATTTGATCTTAATAATTTCCCATAAGAAATGATTTTATTTCAACCGATTGTTGCTATAGCATTCTTATATGATAAAGAAGTCTGATCTAAATAATTTACTGTGAGCAATTCTTTCTAATTCATCAATATTCAAATAGTAGTCTGACCTTAATAATTTCCCTTAAAAATTGTATTTATTTCAACCGATTGTTGCTATAGCATTCTTATATAATAAAGAAGTCTGATCTAAATAATTTATTATGAGCAATTCTTTCTATATCATCGGTATACTAATAGAAATTTGATCTTAATAATTTCCCATAAGAAATGATTTAATTTCAACCGATTGTTACTATAGAATTCTTATATGAGAAAGAAGTCTGATCTAAATAATTTATTGTGAGCAATTTTTTCTATTTCATCGGTATACTAATAGAAGTTTGATCTTAAAAATTTCCCATAAGAAATGTTTTTATTTCAACAGATTGTTGCTATAGCATTCTTATATAATAAAGATGTCTAATCTTTCAAATTTATTGTGAGCAATTCTGTGTATTTCATCGGTATACTAATAGAAATTTGATCTTAATAATTTCCCATAAGAAATGATTTTATTTCAACCGAATGTTTGCTATATAATAAAGAAGTCTGATCTTTCAAATTTATTGTGAGCAATTCTTTCTATTTTATCGGTATACTAATAGTAGTCTGATCTTAATAATTTCCCTTCAAAATTGTATTTATTTCAACCGATTGTTGCTATAGCATTCTTATATAATAAAGAAGTCTGATCTTAATATATTATTGTGAGCAATTCTTGCCATTTCATCAATATTCTAATAGTAGTCTGATCTTAATAATTTCCCATAAGGAATGATTTTATTTCAACCGATTGTTGCTATAGCATTCTTATATAATAAAGAAGTCTGATCTTAATATATTATTGTGAGCAATTCTTTCCATTTCATCAGTATTCAAATAGTAGTCTGATCTTAATAATTTCCCATAAGGAATGATTTTATTTCAACAGATTGTTTCTATAGCATTCTTATATTATAAAGATGTCTGATCTTTCAAATTTATTGTGAGCAATTCTTTCTATTTCATCGGTATACTAATAGAAGTTTGATCTTAAAAATTTCCCATAAGAAATGTTTTTATTTCAACAGATTGTTGCTATATAGCATTCTTATATAGCAAAGATGTCTGATCTTTCAAATTTATTGTGAGCAATTCTTTCTATTTCATCGGTATACTAATAGAAATTTGATCTTAATTATTTCCCATAAGAAATGATTTTATTTCAACCGAATGTTTGCTATATAATAAAGATGTCTGATCTTTCAAATTTATTGTGAGCAATTCTTTCTATTTCATCGGTATACTAATAGAAGTTTGATCTTAATAATTTCCCATAAGAAATGTTTTTATTTCAACCGATTGTTGCTATAGCATTCTTATATGATAAAGAAGTCTGATCTAAATAATTTACTGTGAGCAATTCTTTCTAATTCATCAATATTCTAATAGTAGTCTGACCTTAACAATTTCCCTTAAAAATTGTATTTATTTCAACCGATTGTTGCTATAGCATTCTTATATAATAAAGAAGTCTGATCTTAATATATTATTGTGAGCAATTCTTTCTATTTCATCGGTATACTAATAGAAGTTTGATATTAATTATTTCCCTTAAACATTGTATTTATTTCAACCGATTGTTGCTATAGCATTCTTATATAATAAAGATGTCTGATCTTTCAAATTTATTGTGAGCAATTCTTTCTATTTCATCGGTATACTAATAGAAGTTTGATCTTAATAATTTCCCATAAGAAATGTTTTTATTTCAACCGATTGTTGCTATAGCATTCTTATATGATAAAGAAGTCTGATCTAAATAATTTACTGTGAGCAATTCTTTCTAATTCATCAATATTCTAATAGTAGTCTGACCTTAATAATTTCCCTTAAAAATTGTATTTATTTCAACCGATTGTTGCTATAGCATTCTTATATAATAAAGAAGTCTGATCTTTCAAATTTATTGTGAGCAATTCTTTCTATATCATCGGTATACTAATAGAAATTTGATCTTAATAATTTCCCATAAGAAATGATTTTATTTCAACCGAATGTTTGCTATAGCATTCTTATATAATAAAGAAGTCTGATCTTTCAAATTTATTGTGAGCAATTCTTTCTATTTTATCGGTATACTAATAGTAGTCTGATCTTAATAATTTCCCTTCAAAATTGTATTTATTTCAACCGATTGTTGCTATAGCATTCTTATATAATATAGAAGTCTGATCTTAATATATTATTGTGAGCAATTCTTTCCATTTCATCAATATTCTAATAGTAGTCTGATCTTAATAATTTCCCATAAGGAATGATTTTATTTCAACCGATTGTTTCTATAGCATTCTTATATAATAAAGATGTCTGATCTTTCAAATTTATTGTGAGCAATTCTTTCTATTTCATCGGTATACTAATAGAAGTTTGATCTTAAAAATTTCCCATAAGAAATGTTTTTATTTCAACAGATTGTTGCTATAGCATTCTTATATAATAAAGATGTCTGATCTTTCAAATTTATTGTGAGCAATTCTTTCTATTTCATCGGTATACTAATAGAAATTTGATCTTAATTATTTCCCATAAGAAATGATTTTATTTCAACTGAATGTTTGCTATATAATAAAGATGTCTGATCTTTCAAATTTATTGTGAGCAATTCTTTCTATATCATCGGTATACTAATAGAAATTTGATCTTAATAATTTCCCATAAGAAATGATTTTATTTCAACCGAATGTTTGCTATAGCATTCTTATATAATAAAGAAGTCTGATCTTTCAAATTTATTGTGAGCAATTCTTTCTATTTTATCGGTATACTAATAGTAGTCTGACCTTAATAATTTCCCTTAAAATTGTATTTATTTCAACCGATTGTTGCTATAGCATTCTTATATAATATAGAAGTCTGATCTTAATATATTATTGTGAGCAATTCTTTCTATTTCATCGGTATACTAATAGAAGTTTTATATTAATTATTTCCCTTAAACATTGTATTTATTTCAACCGATTGTTGCTATAGCATTCTTATATAATAAAGATGTCTGATCTTTCAAATTTTTTGTGAGCAATTCTTTCTATTTCATCGGTATACTAATAGAAGTTTGATCTTAATAATTTCCCATAAGAAATGTTTTTATTTCAACCGATTGTTGCTATAGCATTCTTATATGATAAAGAAGTCTGATCTAAATAATTTACTGTGAGCAATTTTTTCTAATTCATCAATATTCTAATAGTAGTCTGACCTTAATAATTTCCCTTAAAAATTGTATTTATTTCAACCGATTGTTTCTATAGCATTCTTATATAATAAAGAAGTCTGATCTTAATATATTATTGTGATCAATTCTTTCTATTTCATCGGTATACTAATAGAAGTTTGATATTAATTATTTCCCTTAAACATTGTATTTATTTCAACCGATTGTTGCTATAGCATTCTTATATAATAAAGATGTCTGATCTTTCAAATTTATTGTGAGCAATTCTTTCTAATTCATCAATATTCTAATAGTAGTCTGATCTTAATAAGTTCCCTTAAAAATTGTATTTATTTCAACCGATTGTTGCTATAGCATTCTTATATAATAAAGAAGTCTGATCTTAATATATTATTGTGAGCAATTCTTTCTATTTCATCGGTATACTAATAGAAGTTTTATATTAATTATTTCCTTAAACATTGTATTTATTTCAACCGATTGTTGCTATAGCATTCTTATATAATAAAGATGTCTGATCTTTCAAATTTATTGTGAGCAATTCTTTCTATTTCATCGGTATACTAATAGAAGTTTGATCTTAATAATTTCCCATAAGAAATGTTTTTATTTCAACCGATTGTTGCTATAGCATTCTTATATGATAAAGAAGTCTGATCTAAATAATTTACTGTGAGCAATTCTTTCTAATTCATCAATATTCTAATAGTAGTCTGACCTTAATAATTTCCCTTAAAAATTGTATTTATTTCAACCGATTGTTGCTATAGCATTCTTATATAATAAAGAAGTCTGATCTTAATATATTATTGTGAGCAATTCTTTCTATTTCATCGGTATACTAATAGAAGTTTTATATTAATTATTTCCCTTAAACATTGTATTTATTTCAACCGATTGTTGCTATAGCATTCTTATATAATAAAGATGTCTGATCTTTCAAATTTTTTGTGAACAATTCTTTCTATTTCATCGGTATACTAATAGAAGTTTGATCTTAATAATTTCCCATAAGAAATGTTTTTATTTCAACCGATTGTTGCTATAGCATTCTTATATGATAAAGAAGTCTGATCTAAATAATTTACTGTGAGCAATTCTTTCTAATTCATCAATATTCTAATAGTAGTCTGACCTTAATAATTTCCCTTAAAAATTCTATTTATTTCAACCGATTGTTGCTATAGCATTCTTATATAATAAAGGAGTCTGATCTTAATATATTATTGTGAGCAATTCTTTCTATTTCATCGGTATACTAATAGAAGTTTTATATTAATTATTTCCCTTAAACATTGTATTTATTTCAACCGATTGTTGCTATAGCATTCTTATATAATAAAGAAGTCTGATCTTTCAAATTTATTGTGAGCAATTCTTTCTATATCATCGGTATACTAATAGAAATTTGATCTTAATAATTTCCCATAAGAAATGATTTTATTTCAACCGAATGTTTGCTATAGCATTCTTATATAATAAAGAAGTCTGATCTTTCAAATTTATTGTGAGCAATTCTTTCTATTTTATCGGTATACTAATAGTAGTCTGATCTTAATAATTTCCCTTCAAAATTGTATTTATTTCAACCGATTGTTGCTATAGCATTCTTATATAATATAGAAGTCTGATCTTAATATATTATTGTGAGCAATTCTTTCCATTTCATCAATATTCTAATAGTAGTCTGATCTTAATAATTTCCCATAAGGAATGATTTTATTTCAACAGATTGTTTTTATAGCATTCTTATATAATAAAGATGTCTGATCTTTCAAATTTATTGTGAGCAATTCTTTCTATTTCATCGGTATACTAATAGAAGTTTGATCTTAAAAATTTCCCATAAGAAATGTTTTTATTTCAACAGATTGTTGCTATAGCATTCTTATATAATAAAGATGTCTGATCTTTCAAATTTATTGTGAGCAATTCTTTCTATTTCATCGGTATACTAATAGAAATTTGATCTTAATTATTTCCCATAAGAAATGATTTTATTTCAACCGAATGTTTGCTATATAATAAAGATGTCTGATCTTTCAAATTTATTGTGAGCAATTCTTTCTATTTCATCGGTATACTAATAGAAGTTTGATCTTAATAATTTCCCATAAGAAATGTTTTTATTTCAACCGATTGTTGCTATAGCATTCTTATATGATAAAGAAGTCTGATCTAAATAATTTATTGTGAGCAATTCTTTCTAATTCATCAATATTCTAATAGTAGTCTGACCTTAATAATTTCCCTTAAAAATTGTATTTATTTCAACCGAATGTTTGCTATAGCATTCTTATATAAAAAGAAGTCTGATCTTTCAAATTTATTGTGAGCAATTCTTTCTATTTTATCGGTATATTAACAGGAGTCTGATCTTAATAATTTCCCTTCAAAATTTTATTTATTTCAACCGATTGTTGCTATAGCATTCTTATATAATATAGAAGTCTGATCTTAATATATTATTGTGAGCAATTCTTTCCATTTCATCAATATTCTAATAGTAGTCTGATCTTAATAATTTCCCTTCAAAATTGTATTTATTTCAACCGATTGTTGCTATAGCATTCTTATATAATAAAGAAGTCTGATCTTAATATATTATTGTGAGCAATTCTTTCTATTTCATCGGTATACTAATAGAAGTTTGATATTAATTATTTCCCTTAAACATTGTTTTTATTTCAACCGATTGTTGCTATAGCATTCTTATATAATAAAGATGTCTGATCTTTCAAATTTTTTGTGAGCAATTCTTTCTATTTCATCGGTATACTAATAGAAGTTTGATCTTAATAATTTCCCATAAGAAATGTTTTTATTTCAACCGATTGTTGCTATAGCATTCTTATATGATAAAGAAGTCTGATCTAAATAATTTACTGTGAGCAATTCTTTCTAATTCATCAATATTCTAATAGTAGTCTGACCTTAATAATTTCCCTTAAAAATTGTATTTATTTCAACATATTGTTGCTATAGCATTCTTATATAATAAAGAAGTCTGATCTTAATATATTATTGTGAGCAATTCTTTCTATTTCATCGGTATACTAATAGAAGTTTGATCTTAATAATTTCCCATAAGAAATGTTTTTATTTCAACCGATTGTTGCTATAGCATTCTTATATGATAAAGAAGTCTGATCTAAATAATTTACTGTGAGCAATTCTTTCTAATTCATCAATATTCTAATAGTAGTCTGACCTTAATAATTTCCCTTAAACATTGTATTTATTTCAACCGATTGTTGCTCTAGCATTCTTATATAATAAAGATGTCTGATCTTTCAAATTTATTGTGAGCAATTCTTTCTATTTCATCGGTATACTAATAGAAGTTTGATCTTAATAATTTCCCATAAGAAATGTTTTTATTTCAACCGATTGTTGCTATAGCATTCTTATATGATAAAGAAGTCTGATCTAAATAATTTACTGTGAGCAATTCTTTCTAATTCATCAATATTCTAATAGTAGTCTGATCTTAATAATTTCCCATAAGCAATGATTTTATTTCAACAGATTGTTTCTTATATAATAAAGATGTCTGATCTTTCAAATTTATTGTGAGCAATTCTTTCTATTTCATCGGTATAATAATAGAAGTTTGATATTAATTATTTCCCTTAAACATTGTATTTATTTCAACCGATTGTTGCTATAGCATTCTTATATAATAAAGATGTCTGATCTTTCAAATTTTTTGTGAGCAATTCTTTCTATTTCATCGGTATACTAATAGAAGTTTGAGCTTAATAATTTCCCATAAGAAATGTTTTTATTTCAACCGATTGTTGCTATAGCATTCTTATATGATAAAGAAGTCTGATCTAAATAATTTACTGTGAGCAATTCTTTCTAATTCATCAATATTCTAATAGTAGTCTGACCTTAATAATTTCCCTTAAAAATTGTATTTATTTCAACCGATTGTTGCTATAGCATTCTTATATAATAAAGAAGTCTGATCTTAATATATTATTGTGAGCAATTCTTTCTATTTCATCGGTATACTAATAGAAGTTTGATATTAATTATTTCCCTTAAACATTGTATTTATTTCAACCGATTGTTGCTCTAGCATTCTTATATAATAAAGATGTCTGATCTTTCAAATTTATTGTGAGCAATTCTTTCTATTTCATCGGTATACTAATAGAAGTTTGATCTTAATAATTTCCCATAAGAAATGTTTTTATTTCAACCGATT
Source organism: Drosophila repletoides (assembly GCA_018150835.1). Taxonomy (NCBI): domain Eukaryota; kingdom Metazoa; phylum Arthropoda; class Insecta; order Diptera; family Drosophilidae; genus Drosophila; species Drosophila repletoides. Next base: position 60,997 of record JAECWQ010000174.1, on the reverse strand, counting down.
GTTGCTATAGCATTCTTATATGATAAAGAAGTCTGATCTAAATAATTTACTGTGAGCAATTCTTTCTAATTCATCAATATTCTAATAGTAGTCTGACCTTAATAATTTCCCTTAAAAATTGTATTTATTTCAACCGATTGTTGCTATAGCATTCTTATATAATAAAGAAGTCTGATCTTAATATATTATTGTGAGCAATTCTTTCTATTCCATCGGTATACTAATAGAAGTTTGATATTAATTATTTCCCTTAAACATTGTATTTATTTCAACCGATTGTTGCTATAGCATTCTTATATAATAAAGATGTCTGATCTTTCAAATTTATTGTGAGCAATTCTTTCTATTTCATCGGTATACTAATAGAAGTTTGATCTTAATAATTTCCCATAAGAAATGTTTTTATTTCAACCGATTGTTGCTATAGCATTCTTATATGATAAAGAAGTCTGAACTAAATAATTTACTGTGAGCAATTCTTTCTAATTCATCAATATTCTAATAGTAGTCTGACCTTAATAATTTCCCTTAAAAATTGTATTTATTTCAACCGATTGTTGCTATAGCATTCTTATATAATAAAGAAGTCTGATCTTAATATATTATTGTGAGCAATTCTTTCTATTTCATCGGTATACTAATAGAAGTTTGATATTAATTATTTCCCTTAAACATTGTATTTATTTCAACCGATTGTTGCTATAGCATTCTTATATAATAAAGATGTCTGATCTTTCAAATTTATTGTGAGCAATTCTTTCTATTTCATCGGTATACTAATAGAAGTTTGATCTTAATAATTTCCCATAAGAAATGTATTTATTTCAACCGATTGTTGCTAAAGCATTCTTATATAATAAAGAAGTCTGATCTTTCAAATTTATTGTGAGCAATTCTTTCTATTTCATCGGTATACTAATAGAAATTTGATCTTAATAATTTCCCATAAGAAATGATTTTATTTCAACCGAATGTTTGCTATATAATAAAGAAGTCTGATCTTTCAAATTTATTGTGAGCAATACTTTCTATTTTATCGGTATACTAATAGTAGTCTGATCTTAATAATTTCCCTTCAAAATTGTATTTATTTCAACCGATTGTTGCTATAGCATTCTTATATAATAAAGAAGTCTGATCTTAATATATTATTGTGAGCAATTCTTCCCATTTCATCAATATTCTAATAGTAGTCTGATCTTAATAATTTCCCATAAGGAATGATTTTATTTCAACCGATTGTTGCTATAGCATTCTTATATAATAAAGAAGTCTGATCTTAATATATTATTGTGAGCAATTCTTTCCATTTCATCAATATTCTAATAGTAGTCTGATCTTAATAATTTCCCATAAGGAATGATTTTATTTCAACAGATTGTTTCTATAGCATTCTTATATTATAAAGATGTCTGATCTTTCAAATTTATTGTGAGCAATTCTTTCTATTTCATCGGTATACTAATAGAAGTTTGATCTTAAAAAATTTCCCATAAGAAATGTTTTTATTTCAACAGATTGTTGCTATAGCATTCTTATATAATAAAGATGTCTGATCTTTCAAATTTATTGTGAGAAATTCTTTCTATTTCATCGGTATACTAATAGAAATTTGATCTTAATTATTTCCCATAAGAAATGATTTTATTTCAACCGAATGTTTGCTATATAATAAAGATGTCTGATCTTTCAAATTTATTGTGAGCAATTCTTTCTATTTCATCGGTATACTAATAGAAGTTTGATCTTAATAATTTCCCATAAGAAATGTTTTTATTTCAACCGATTGTTGCTATAGCATTCTTATATGATAAAGAAGTCTGATCTAAATAATTTACTAAGAGCAATTCTTTCTAGTTCATCAATATTCTAATAGTAGTCTGACCTTAATAATTTCCCTTAAAAATTGTATTTATTTCAACCGATTGTTGCTATAGCATTCTTATATAATAAAGAAGTCTGATCTAAATAATTTATTGTGAGCAATTCTTTCTATATCATCAGTATACTAATAGAAATTTGATCTTAATAATTTCCCATAAGAAATGATTTTATTTCAACCGAATGTTTGCTATAGCATTCTTATATAATAAAGAAGTCTGATCTTTCAAATTTATTGTGAGCAATTCTTTCTATTTTATCGGTATACTAATAGTAGTCTGATCTTAATAATTTCCCTTCAAAATTGTATTTATTTCAACCGATTGTTGCTATAGCATTCTTATATAATATAGAAGTCTGATCTTAATATATTATTGTGAGCAATTCTTTCCATTTCATCAATATTCTAATAGTAGTCTGATCTTAATAATTTCCCATAAGGAATGATTTTATTTCAACAGATTGTTTCTATAGCATTCTTATATAATAAAGATGTCTGATCTTTCAAATTTATTGTGAGCAATTCTTTCTATTTCATCGGTATACTAATAGAAGTTTGATCTTAAAAATTTCCCATAAGAAATGTTTTTATTTCAACAGATTGTTGCTATAGCATTCTTATATAATAAAGAAGTCTGATCTTAATATATTATTGTGAGCAATTCTTTCTATTTCATCGGTATACTAATAGAAATTTGATCTTAATTATTTCCCATAAGAAATGATTTTATTTCAACCGAATGTTTGCTATATAATAAAGATGTCTGATCTTTCAAATTTATTGTGAGCAATTCTTTCTATTTCATCGGTATACTAATAGAAGTTTGATCTTAATAATTTCCCATAAGAAATGTTTTTATTTCAACCGATTGTTGCTATAGCATTCTTATATGATAAAGAAGTCTGATCTAAATAATTTATTGTGAGCAATTCTTTCTAATTCATCAATATTCTAATAGTAGTCTGACCTTAATAATTTCCCTTAAAAATTGTATTTATTTCAACCGATTGTTGCTATAGCATTCTTATATAATAAAGAAGTCTGATCTTAATATATTATTGTGAGCAATTCTTTCTATTTCATCGGTATACTAATAGAAGTTTTATATTAATTATTTCCCTTAAACATTGTATTTATTTCAAACGATTGTTGCTATAGCATTCTTATATAATAAAGAAGTCTGATCTTTCAAATTTATTGTGAGCAATTCTTTCTATATCATCGGTATACTAATAGAAATTTGATCTTAATAATTTCCCATAAGAAATGTTTTTATTTCAACCGAATGTTTGCTATAGCATTCTTATATAATAAAGAAGTCTGATCTTTCAAATTTATTGTGAGCAATTCTTTCCATTTCATCAATATTCTAATAGTAGTCTGATCTTAATAATTTCCCATAAGGAATGATTTTATTTCAACAGATTGTTTCTATAGCATTCTTATATTATAAAGATGTCTGATCTTTCAAATTTATTGTGAGCAATTCTTTCTATTTCATCGGTATACTAATAGAAGTTTGATATTAATTATTTCCCTTAAACATTGTATTTATTTCAACCGATTGTTGCTCTAGCATTCTTATATAATAAAGATGTCTGATCTTTCAAATTTATTGTGAGCAATTCTTTCTATTTCATCGGTATACTAATAGAAGTTTGATCTTAATAATTTCCCATAAGAAATGTTTTTATTTCAACCGATTGTTGCTATAGCATTCTTATATGATAAAGAAGTCTGATCTAAATAATTTACTGTGAGCAATTCTTTCTAATTCATCAATATTCTAATAGTAGTCTGACCTTAATAATTTCCCTTAAAAATTGTATTTATTTCAACCGATTGTTGCTATAGCATTCTTATATAATAAAGAAGTCTTATCTTAATATATTATTGTGAGCAATTCTTTCTATTTCATCGGTATACTAATAGAAGTTTGATATTAATTATTTCCCTTAAACATTGTATTTATTTCAACCGATTGTTGCTATAGCATTCTTATATAATAAAGATGTCTGATCTTTCAAATTTATTGTGAGCAATTCTTTCTATTTCATCGGTATACTAATAGAAGTTTGATCTTTATAATTTCGCATAAGAAATGTTTATATTTTAACCGATTGTTGCTATAGCATTCTTATATGATAAAGAAGTCTGATCTAAATAATTTACTGTGAGCAATTCTTTCTAATTCATCAATATTCTAATAGTAGTCTGACCTTAATAATTTCCCCTTAAAAATTGTATTTATTTCAACCGATTGTTGCTATAGCATTCTTATATAATAAAGAAGTCTGATCTTAATATATTATTGTGAGCAATTCTTTCTATTTCATCGGTATACTAATATAAGTTTGATATTAATTATTTCCCTTAAACATTGTATTTATTTCAACCGATTGTTGCTATAGCATTCTTATATAATAAAGAAGTCTGATCTTTCAAATTTATTGTGAGCAATTCTTTCTATTTCATCGGTATACTAATAGAAGTTTGATCTTAAAAATTTCCCATAAGAAATGTTTATATTTCAACCCATTGTTGCTATAGCATTCTTATATAATAACGAAGTCTGATCTTTCAAATTTGTTGTCGGCAATTCTTTCTATTTCATCGGTATACTAATAGAATTTTGATCTTAATAATTTCCCATAAGAAATGTTTATATTTCAACCGATTGTTGCTATAGCATTCTTATATAATAACGAAGTCTGATCTTTCAAAAATTTATTGTGAGCAATTCTTTCTATTTCAACGGTATACTAATAGAAATTTGATCTTAATTTTTTCCCATAAGAAATGATTTTATTTCAACCGAATGTTTGCTATATAATAAAGATGTCTGATCTTTCAAATTTATTGTGAGCAATTCTTTCTATTTCATCGGTATACTAATAGAAGTTTGATATTAATTATTTCCCTTAAACATTGTATTTATTTCAACCGATTGTTGCTATAGCATTCTTATATAATAAAGATGTCCGATCTTTCATACTTATTGTGAGCAATTCTTTCTATTTCATCGGTATACTAATAGAAGTTTGATCTTAAAAAAATTTCCTATAAGAAATGTTTATATTTCAACCCATTGTTGCTATAGCATTCTTATATAATAACGAAGTCTGATCTTATTAATATATTGTGAGCAATTCTTTATATTTCATCAATATTCTAATAGTAGTCTGATCTTAATAATTTCCCATAAGGAATGATTTTATTTCAACAGATTGTTTCTATAGCATTCTTATATAATAAAGAAGTCTGATCTTTCAAATTTATTGTGAGCAATTCTTTCTATTTCATCGGTATACTAAAAGAAGTTTGATCTTAAAAATTTCCCATAAGAAATGTTTTTATTTCAACAGATTGTTGCTATAGCATTCTTATATAATAAAGATGTCTGATCTTTCAAATTTATTGTGAGCAATTCTTTCTATTTCATCGGTATACTAATAGAAATTTGATCTTAATTATTTCCCATAAGATATGATTTTATTTCAACTGAATGTTTGCTATATAATAAAGATGTCTGATCTTTCAAATTTATTGTGAGCAATTCTTTCTATTTCATCGGTATACTAATAGAAGTTTGATCTTAATAATTTCCCATAAGAAATGTTTTTATTTCAACCGATTGTTGCTATAGCATTCTTATATGATAAAGAAGTCTGATCTAAATAATTTATTGTGAGCAATTCTTTCTAATTCATCAATATTCTAATAGTAGTCTGACCTTAATAATTTCCCTTAAAATTGTATTTATTTCAACCGATTGTTGCTATAGTATTCTTATATAATAAAGAAGTCTGATCTTAATATATTATTGTGAGCAATTCTTTCTATTTCATCGGTATACTAATAGAAGTTTTATATTAATTATTTCCCTTAAACATTGTATTTATTTCAACCGATTGTTGCTATAGCATTCTTATATAATAAAGATGTCCGGAACTTTCAAATTTATTGTGAGCAATTCTTTCTATTTCATCGGTATACTAATAGAAGTTTGATCTTAAAAAATTTCCCATAAGAAATGTTTATATTTCAACCCATTGGTGCTAAAGCATTCTTATATAATAACGAAGTCTGATCTTATTAATATATTGTGAGCAATTCTTTATATTTCATCAATATTCTAATAGTAGTCTGATCTTAATAATTTCCCATAAGGAATGATTTTATTTCAACAGATTGTTTCTATAGCATTCTTATATAATAACGAAGTCTGATCTTTCAAATTTATTGTGAGCAATTCTTTATATTTCATCGGTATACTAATAGAAATTTGATCTTAATTTTTTCCCATAAGAAATGATTTTATTTCAACCGAATGTTTGCTATATAATAAAGATGTCTGATCTTTCAAATTTATTGTGAGCAATTCTTTCTATTTCATCGGTATACTAAAAGAAGTTTGATCTTAAAAATTTCCCATAAGAAATGTTTTTATTTCAACAGATTGTTGCTATAGCATTCTTATATAATAAAGATGTCTGATTTTTCAAATTTATTGTGAGCAATTCTTTATATTTCATCGGTATACTAATAGAAGTTTGATATTAATTATTTCCCTTAAACATTGTATTTATTTCAACCGATTGTTGCTATAGCATTCTTATATAATAAAGATGTCCGAACTTTCAAATTTATTGTGAGCAATTCTTTCTATTTCATCGGTATACTAATAGAAGTTTGATCTTAAAAAATTTCCCATAAGAAATGTTTATATTTCAACCCATTGGTGCTAAAGCATTCTTATATAATAACGAAGTCTGATCTTATTAATATATTGTGAGCAATTCTTTATATTTCATCAATATTCTAATAGTAGTCTGATCTTAATAATTTCCCATAAGGAATGATTTTATTTCAACAGATTGTTTCTATAGCATTCTTATATAATAACGAAGTCTGATCTTTCAAATTTATTGTGAGCAATTCTTTATATTTCATCGGTATACTAATAGAAATTTGATCTTAATTTTTTCCCATAAGAAATGATTTTATTTCAACCGAATGTTTGCTATATAATAAAGATGTCTGATCTTTCAAATTTATTGTGAGCAATTCTTTCTATTTCATCGGTATACTAATAGAAGTTTGATCTTAAAAATTTCCCATAAGAAATGTTTTTATTTCAACAGATTGTTGCTATAGCATTCTTATATAATAAAGAAGTCTGATCTTAATATATTATTGTGAGCAATTCTTTCTATTTCATCGGTATACTAATAGAAATTTGATCTTAATTATTTCCCATAAGAAATGATTTTATTTCAACCGAATGTTTGCTATATAATAAAGATGTCTGATCTTTCAAATTTATTGTGAGCAATTCTTTCTATTTCATCGGTATACTAATAGAAGTTTGATCTTAATAATTTCCCATAAGAAATGTTTTTATTTCAACCGATTGTTGCTATAGCATTCTTATATGATAAAGAAGTCTGATCTAAATAATTTATTGTGAGCAATTCTTTCTAATTCATCAATATTCTAATAGTAGTCTGACCTTAATAATTTCCCTTAAAAATTGTATTTATTTCAACCGATTGTTGCTATAGTATTCTTATATAATAAAGAAGTCTGATCTTAATATATTATTGTGAGCAATTCTTTCTATTTCATCGGTATACTAATAGAAGTTTTATATTAATTATTTCCCTTAAACATTGTATTTATTTCAACCGATTGTTGCTATAGCATTCTTATATAATAAAGAAGTCTGATCTTTCAAATTTATTGTGAGCAATTCTTTCTATATCATCGGTATATTAATAGAAATTTGATCTGAATAATTTCCCATAAGAAATTATTTTATTTCAACCGAATGTTTGCTATAGCATTCTTATATAATAAAGAAGTCTGATCTTTCAAATTTATTGTGAGCAATTCTTTCCATTTCATCAATATTCTAATAGTAGTCTGATCTTAATAATTTCCCATAAGGAATGATTTTATTTCAACAGATTGTTTCTATAGCATTCTTATATTATAAAGATGTCTGATCTTTCAAATTTATTGTGAGCAATTCTTTCTATTTCATCGGTATACTAATAGAAGTTTGATATTAATTATTTCCCTTAATCATTGTATTTATTTCAACCGATTGTTGCTATAGCATTCTTATATAATAAAGATGTCTGATCTTTCAAATTTATTGTGAGCAATTCTTTCTATTTCATCGGTATACTAATAGAAATTTGATCTTAATAATTTCCCATAAGAAATGTTTTTATTTCAACCGATTGTTGCTAAAGCATTCTTATATGATAAAGAAGTCTGATCTAAATAATTTACTGTGAGCAATTCTTTCTAATTCATCAATATTCTAATAGTAGTCTGACCTTAATAATTTCCCCTTAAAAATTGTATTTATTTCAACTTTGTTGCTATAGCATTCTTATATAATAAAGAAGTCTGATCTTAATATATTATTGTGAGCAATTCTTTCTATTTCATCGGTATACTAATAGAAGTTTGATATTAATTATTTCCCTTAAACATTGTATTTATTTCAACCGATTGTTGCTATAGCATTCTTATATAATAAAGAAGTCTGATCTTTCAAATTTATTGTGAGCAATTCTTTCTATTTCATCGGTATACTAATAGAAATTTGATCTTAATAATTTCCCATAAGAAATGATTTTATTTCAACCGAATGTTTGCTATATAATAAAGAAGTCTGATCTTTCAAATTTATTGTGAGCAATTCTTTCTATTTTATCGGTATACTAATAGTAGTCTGATCGTAATAATTTCCCTTCAAAATTGTATTTATTTCAACCGATTGTTGCTATAGCATTCTTATATAATAAAGAAGTCTGATCTTAATATATTATTATGAGCAATTCTTGCCATTTCATCAATATTCTAATAGTAGTCTGATCTTAATAATTTCCCATAAGGAATGATTTTATTTCAACCGATTGTTGCTATAGCATTCTTATATAATAAAGAAGTCTGATCTTAATATATTATTGTGAGCAATTCTTTCCATTTCATCAATATTCTAATAGTAGTCTGATCTTAATAATTTCCCATAAGGAATGATTTTATTTCAACAGATTGTTTCTATAGCATTCTTATATTATAAAGATGTCTGATCTTTCAAATTTATTGTGAGCAATTCTTTCTATTTCATCGGTATACTAATAGAAGTTTGATCTTAAAAATTTCCCATAAGAAATGTTTTTATTTCAACAGATTGTTGCTATAGCATTCTTATATAATAAAGATGTCTGATCTTTCAAATTTATTGTGAGCAATTCTTTCTATTTCATCGGTATACTAATAGAAATTTGATCTTAATTATTTCCCATAAGAAATGATTTTATTTCAACCGAATGTTTGCTATATAATAAAGATGTCTGATCTTTCAAATTTATTGTGAGCAATTCTTTCTATTTCATCGGTATACTAATAGAAGTTTGATCTTAATAATTTCCCATAAGAAATGTTTTTATTTCAACCGATTGTTGCTATAGGATTCTTATATGATAAAGAAGTCTGATCTAAATAATTTACTGTGAGCAATTCTTTCTAATTCATCAATATTCTAATAGTAGTCTGACCTTAATAATTTCCCTTAAAAATTGTATTTATTTCAACTTTGTTGCTATAGCATTCTTATATAATAAAGAAGTCTGATCTTAATATATTATTGTGAGCAATTCTTTCTATTTCATCGGTATACTAATAGAAGTTTGATATTAATTATTTCCCTTAAACATTGTATTTATTTCAACCGATTGTTGCTATAGCATTCTTATATAATAAAGAAGTCTGATCTTTCAAATTTATTGTGAGCAATTCTTTCTATTTCATCGGTATACTAATAGAAATTTGATCTTAATAATTTCCATAAGAAATGATTTTATTTCAACCGAATGTTTGCTATATAATAAAGAAGTCTGATCTTTCAAATTTATTGTGAGCAATTCTTTCTATTTTATCGGTATACTAATAGAAGTTTGATCTTAATAATTTCCCATAAGAAATGTTTTTATTTCAACCGATTGTTGCTATAGCATTCTTATATGATAAAGAAGTCTGATCTAAATAATTTACTGTGAGCAATTCTTTCTAATTCATCAATATTCTAATACTAGTCTGACCTTAATAATTTCCCTTAAAAATTGTATTTATTTCAACCGATTGTTGCTATAGCATTCTTATATAATAAAGAAGTCTGATCTTAATATATTATTGTGAGCAATTCTTTTATTCCATCGGTATACTAATAGAAGTTTGATATTAATTATTTCCCTTAAACATTGTATTTATTTCAACCGATTGTTGCTCTAGCATTCTTATATAATAAAGATGTCTGATCTTTCAAATTTATTGTGAGCAATTCTTTCTATTTAATCGGTATACTAATAGAAGTTTGATCTTAATAATTTCCCATAAGAAATGTTTTATTTCAACCGATTGTTGCTATAGCATTCTTATATGATAAAGAAGTCTGATCTAAATAATTTACTGTGAGCAATTCTTTCTAATTCATCAATATTCTAATAGTAGTCTGACCTTAATAATTTCCCTTAAAAATTGTATTTATTTCAACCGATTGTTGCTATAGCATTCTTATATAATAAAGAAGTCTGATCTTTCAAATTTATTGTGAGCAATTCTTTCTATTTTATCGGTATACTAATAGTAGTCTGATCGTAATAATTTCCCTTCAAAATTGTATTTATTTCAACCGATTGTTGCTCTAGCATTCTTATATAATAAAGAAGTCTTATCTTAATATATTATTGTGAGCAATTCTTTTTATTCCATCGGTATACTAATAGAAGTTTGATATTAATTATTTCCCTTAAACATTGTATTTATTTCAACCGATTGTTGCTATAGCATTCTTATATAATAAAGATGTCTGATCTTTCAAATTTATTGTGAGCAATTCTTTCTATTTCATCGGTATACTAATAGAAATTTGATCTTAATAATTTCCCATAAGAAATGTTTTTATTTCAACCGATTGTTGCTATAGCATTCTTATATGATAAAGAAGTCTGATCTAAATAATTTACTGTGAGCAATTCTTTCTAATTCATCAATATTCTAATAGTAGTCTGACCTTAATAATTTCCCTTAAAAATTGTATTTATTTCAACTTTGTTGCTATAGCATTCTTATATAATAAAGAAGTCTGATCTTAATATATTATTGTGAGCAATTCTTTCTATTTCATCGGTATACTAATAGAAGTTTGATATTAATTATTTCCCTTAAACATTGTATTTATTTCAACCGATTGTTGCTATAGCATTCTTATATAATAAAGAAGTCTGATCTTTCAAATTTATTGTGAGCAATTCTTTCTATTTCATCGGTATACTAATAGAAATTTGATCTTAATAATTTCCCATAAGAAATGATTTTATTTCAACCGAATGTTTGCTATATAATAAAGAAGTCTGATCTTTCAAATTTATTGTGAGCAATTCTTTCTATTTTATCGGTATACTAATAGTAGTCTGATCGTAATAATTTCCCTTCAAAATTGTATTTATTTCAACCGATTGTTGCTATAGCATTCTTATATAATAAAGAAGTCTGATCTTAATATATTATTATGAGCAATTCTTGCCATTTCATCAATATTCTAATAGTAGTCTGATCTTAATAATTTCCCATAAGGAATGATTTTATTTCAACCGATTGTTGCTATAGCATTCTTATATAATAAAGAAGTCTGATCTTAATATATTATTGTGAGCAATTCTTTCCATTTCATCAATATTCTAATAGTAGTCTGATCTTAATAATTTCCCATAAGGAATGATTTTATTTCAACAGATTGTTTCTATAGCATTCTTATATTATAAAGATGTCTGATCTTTCAAATTTATTGTGAGCAATTCTTTCTATTTCATCGGTATACTAATAGAAGTTTGATCTTAAAAATTTCCCATAAGAAATGTTTTTATTTCAACAGATTGTTGCTATAGCATTCTTATATAATAAAGATGTCTGATCTTTCAAAATTATTGTGAGCAATTCTTTCTATTTCATCGGTATACTAATAGAAATTTGATCTTAATTATTTCCCATAAGAAATGATTTTATTTCAACCGAATGTTTGCTATATAATAAAGATGTCTGATCTTTCAAATTTATTGTGAGCAATTCTTTCTATTTCATCGGTATACTAATAGAAGTTTGATCTTAATAATTTCCCATAAGAAATGTTTTTATTTCAACCGATTGTTGCTATAGGATTCTTATATGATAAAGAAGTCTGATCTAAATAATTTACTGTGAGCAATTCTTTCTAATTCATCAATATTCTAATAGTAGTCTGACCTTAATAATTTCCCTTAAAAATTGTATTTATTTCAACTTTGTTGCTATAGCATTCTTATATAATAAAGAAGTCTGATCTTAATATATTATTGTGAGCAATTCTTTCTATTTCATCGGTATACTAATAGAAGTTTGATATTAATTATTTCCCTTAAACATTGTATTTATTTCAACCGATTGTTGCTATAGCATTCTTATATAATAAAGAAGTCTGATCTTTCAAATTTATTGTGAGCAATTCTTTCTATTTCATCGGTATACTAATAGAAATTTGATCTTAATAATTTCCATAAGAAATGATTTTATTTCAACCGAATGTTTGCTATATAATAAAGAAGTCTGATCTTTCAAATTTATTGTGAGCAATTCTTTCTATTTTATCGGTATACTAATAGAAGTTTGATCTTAATAATTTCCCATAAGAAATGTTTTTATTTCAACCGATTGTTGCTATAGCATTCTTATATGATAAAGAAGTCTGATCTAAATAATTTACTGTGAGCAATTCTTTCTAATTCATCAATATTCTAATACTAGTCTGACCTTAATAATTTCCCTTAAAAATTGTATTTATTTCAACCGATTGTTGCTATAGCATTCTTATATAATAAAGAAGTCTGATCTTAATATATTATTGTGAGCAATTCTTTTTATTCCATCGGTATACTAATAGAAGTTTGATATTAATTATTTCCCTTAAACATTGTATTTATTTCAACCGATTGTTGCTCTAGCATTCTTATATAATAAAGATGTCTGATCTTTCAAATTTATTGTGAGCAATTCTTTCTATTTAATCGGTATACTAATAGAAGTTTGATCTTAATAATTTCCCATAAGAAATGTTTTTATTTCAACCGATTGTTGCTATAGCATTCTTATATGATAAAGAAGTCTGATCTAAATAATTTACTGTGAGCAATTCTTTCTAATTCATCAATATTCTAATAGTAGTCTGACCTTAATAATTTCCCTTAAAAATTGTATTTATTTCAACCGATTGTTGCTATAGCATTCTTATATAATAAAGAAGTCTGATCTTTCAAATTTATTGTGAGCAATTTTTTCTATTTCATCGGTATACTAATAGAAATTTGATCTTAATAATTTCCCATAAGAAATGATTTTATTTCAACCGAATGTTTGCTATATAATAAAGAAGTCTGATCTTTCAAATTTATTGTGAGCAATTCTTTCTATTTTATCGGTATACCAATAGTAGTCTGATCTTAATAATTTCCCTTCAAAATTGTATTTATTTCAACCGATTGTTGCTATAGCATTCTTATATAATAAAGAAGTCTGATCTTAATATATTATTGTGAGCAATTCTTGCCATTTCATCAATATTCTAATAGTAGTCTGATCTTAATAATTTCCCATAAGGAATGATTTTATTTCAACCGATTGTTGCTATAGCATTCTTATATAATAAAGAAGTCTGATCTTAATATATTATTGTGAGCAATTCTTTCCATTTCATCAATATTCTAATAGTAGTCTGATCTTAATAATTTCCCATAAGGAATGATTTTATTTCAACAGATTGTTTCTATAGCATTCTTATATTATAAAGATGTCTGATCTTTCAAATTTATTGTGAGCAATTCTTTCTATTTCATCGGTATACTAATAGAAGTTTGATATTAATTATTTCCCTTAAACATTGTATTTATTTCAACCGATTGTTGCTATAGCATTCTTATATAATAAAGATGTCTGATCTTTCAAATTTTTTGTGAGCAATTCTTTCTATTTCATCGGTATACTAATAGAAGTTTGATCTTAATAATTTCCCATAAGAAATGTTTTTATTTCAACCGATTGTTGCTATAGCATTCTTATATGATAAAGAAGTCCGATCTAAATAATTTACTGTGAGCAATTCTTTCTAATTCATCAATATTCTAATAGTAGTCTGACCTTAATAATTTCCCTTAAAAATTGTATTTATTTCAACCGATTGTTGCTATAGCATTCTTATATAATAAAGAAGTCTGATCTTAATATATTATTGTGAGCAATTCTTTCTATTTCATCGGTATACTAATAGAAGTTTGATATTAATTATTTCCCTTAAACATTGTATTTATTTCAACCGATTGTTGCTCTAGCATTCTTATATAAAAAGATGTCTGATCTTTCAAATTTATTGTGAGCAATTCTTTCTATTTCATCGGTATACTAATAGAAGTTTGATCTTAATAATTTCCCATAAGAAATGTTTTTATTTCAACCGATTGTTGCTATAGCATTCTTATATGATAAAGAAGTCTGATCTAAATAATTTACTGTGAGCAATTCTTTCTAATTCATCAATATTCTAATAGTAGTTTGACCTTAATAATTTCCCTTAAAAATTGTATTTATTTCAACCGATTGTTGCTATAGCATTCTTATATAATAAAGAAGTCTGATCTTAATATATTATTGTGAGCAATTCTTTCTATTTCATCGGTATACTAATAGAAGTTTGATATTAATTATTTCCCTTAAACATTGTATTTATTTCAACCGATTGTTGCTATAGCATTCTTATATAATAAAGATGTCTGATCTTTCAAATTTATTGTGAGCAATTCATTCTATTTCATCGGTATAATAATAGAAGTTTGATCGTAATAATTTCCCATAAGAAATGTTTTTATTTCAACCGATTGTTGCTATAGCATTCTTATATGATAAAGAAGTCTGATCTAAATAATTTACTGTGAGCAATTCTTTCTAATTCATCAATATTCTAATAGTAGTCTGACCTTAATAATTTCCCTTAAAAATTGTATTTATTTAAACCGATTGTTGCTCTAGCATTCTTATATAATAAAGAAAATCTTAATATATTATTGTGAGCAATTCTTTTTATTCCATCGGTATACTAATAGAAGTTTGATCGTAATAATTTCCCATAAGAAATGTTTTTATTTCAACCGATTGTTGCTATAGCATTCTTATATGATAAAGAAGTCTGATCTAAATAATTTACTGTGAGCAATTCTTTCTAATTCATCAATATTCTAATAGTAGTTTGACCTTAATAATTTCCCTTAAAAATTGTATTTATTTCAACCGATTGTTGCTATAGCATTCTTATATAATAAAGAAGTCTGATCTTAATATATTATTGTGAGCAATTCTTTCTATTTCATCGGTATACTAATAGAAGTTTGATATTAATTATTTCCCTTAAACATTGTATTTATTTCAACCGATTGTTGCTATAGCATTCTTATATAATAAAGATGTCTGATCTTTCAAATTTATTGTGAGCAATTCTTTCTAATTCATCAATATTCTAATACTAGTCTGACCTTAATAATTTCCCTTAAAAATTGTATTTATTTCAACCGATTGTTGCTATAGCATTCTTATATAATAAAGAAGTCTGATCTTAATATATTATTGTGAGCAATTCTTGCCATTTCATCAATATTCTAATAGTAGTCTGATCTTAATAATTTCCCATAAGGAATGATTTTATTTCAACCGATTGTTGCTATAGCATTCTTATATAATAAAGAAGTCTGATCTTAATATATTATTGTGAGCAATTCTTTCCATTTCATCAATATTCTAATAGTAGTCTGATCTTAATAATTTCCCATAAGGAATGATTTTATTTCAACAGATTGTTTCTATAGCATTCTTATATTATAAAGATGTCTGATCTTTCAAATTTATTGTGAGCAATTCTTTCTATTTCATCGGTATACTAATAGAAATTTGATCTTAATTATTTCCCATAAGAAATGATTTTATTTCAACCGAATGTTTGCTATATAATAAAGATGTCTGATCTTTCAAATTTATTGTGAGCAATTCTTTCTATTTCATCGGTATACTCATAGAAGTTTGATCTTAATTATTTCCCTTAAACATTGTATTTATTTCAACCGATTGTTGCTCTAGCATTCTTATATAATAAAGAAGTCTGATCTTAATATATTATTGTGAGCAATTCTTTTTATTCCATCGGTATACTAATAGAAGTTTGATATTAATTATTTCCCTTAAACATTGTATTTATTTCAACCGATTGTTGCTATAGCATTCTTATATAATAAAGATGTCTGATCTTTCAAATTTATTGTGAGCAATTCTTTCTATTTCATCGGTATACTAATAGAAGTTTGATCTTAATAATTTCCCATAAGAAATGTTTTTATTTCAACCGATTGTTGCTATAGCATTCTTATATGATAAAGAAGTCTGATCTAAATAATTTACTGTGAGCAATTCTTTCTAATTCATCAATATTCTAATAGTAGTCTGACCTTAATAATTTCCCTTAAAAATTGTATTTATTTCAACTTTGTTGCTATAGCATTCTTATATAATAAAGAAGTCTGATCTTAATATATTATTGTGAGCAATTCTTTCTATTTCATCGGTATACTAATAGAAGTTTGATATTAATTATTTCCCTTAAACATTGTATTTATTTCAACCGATTGTTGCTATAGCATTCTTATATAATAAAGAAGTCTGATCTTTCAAATTTATTGTGAGCAATTCTTTCTATTTCATCGGTATACTAATAGAAATTTGATCTTAATAATTTCCCATAAGAAATGTTTTTATTTCAACCGATTGTTGCTATAGCATTCTTATATGATAAAGAAGTCTGATCTAAATAATTTACTGTGAGCAATTCTTTCTAATTCATCAATATTCTAATACTAGTCTGACCTTAATAAGTTCCCTTAAAAATTGTATTTATTTCAACCGATTGTTGCTATAGCATTCTTATATAATAAAGAAGTCTGATCTTAATATATTATTGTGAGCAATTCTTTTTATTCCATCGGTATACTAATAGAAGTTTGATATTAATTATTTCCCTTAAACATTGTATTTATTTCAACCGATTGTTGCTATAGCATTCTTATATAATAAAGATGTCTGATCTTTCAAATTTATTGTGAGCAATTCTTTCTATTTAATCGGTATACTAATAGAAGTTTGATCTTAATAATTTCCCATAAGAAATGTTTTTATTTCAACCGATTGTTGCTATAGCATTCTTATATGATAAAGAAGTCTGATCTAAATAATTTACTGTGAGCAATTCTTTCTAATTCATCAATATTCTAATAGTAGTCTGACCTTAATAATTTCCCTAAAAATTGTATTTATTTCAACCGATTGTTGCTATAGCATTCTTATATAATAAAGAAGTCTGATCTTAATATATTATTGTGAGCAATTCTTTCTATTTCATCGGTATACTAATAGAAGTTTGATATTAATTATTTCCCTTAAACATTGTATTTATTTCAACCGATTGTTGCTATAGCATTCTTATATAATAAAGAAGTCTGATCTTTCAAATTTATTGTGAGCAATTCTTTCCATTTCATCAATATTCTAATAGTAGTCTGATCTTAATAATTTCCCATAAGGAATGATTTTATTTCAACAGATTGTTTCTATAGCATTCTTATATTATAAAGATGTCTGATCTTTCAAATTTATTGTGAGCAATTCTTTCTATTTCATCGGTATACTAATAGAAGTTTGATATTAATTATTTCCCTTAAACATTGTATTTATTTCAACCGATTGTTGCTATAGCATTCTTATATAATAAAGATGTCTGATCTTTCAAATTTTTTGTGAGCAATTCTTTCTATTTCATCGGTATACTAATAGAAGTTTGATCTTAATAATTTCCCATAAGAAATGTTTTTATTTCAACCGATTGTTGCTATAGCATTCTTATATGATAAAGAAGTCCGATCTAAATAATTTACTGTGAGCAATTCTTTCTAATTCATCAATATTCTAATAGTAGTCTGACCTTAATAATTTCCCTTAAAAATTGTATTTATTTCAACCGATTGTTGCTATAGCATTCTTATATAATAAAGAAGTCTGATCTTAATATATTATTGTGAGCAATTCTTTCTATTTCATCGGTATACTAATAGAAGTTTGATATTAATTATTTCCCTTAAACATTGTATTTATTTCAACCGACTGTTGCTCTAGCATTCTTATATAATAAAGATGTCTGATCTTTCAAATTTATTGTGAGCAATTCTTTCTATTTCATCGGTATACTAATAGAAGTTTGATCTTAATAATTTCCCATAAGAAATGTTTTTATTTCAACCGATTGTTGCTATAGCATTCTTATATGATAAAGAAGTCTGATCTAAATAATTTACTGTGAGCAATTCTTTCTAATTCATCAATATTCTAATAGTAGTTTGACCTTAATAATTTCCCTTAAAAATTGTATTTATTTCAACCGATTGTTGCTCTAGCATTCTTATATAATAAAGAAGTCTGATCTTAATATATTATTGTGAGCAATTCTTTTTATTCCATCGGTATACTAATAGAAGTTTGATATTAATTATTTCCCTTAAACATTGTATTTATTTCAACCGATTGTTGCTATAGCATTCTTATATAATAAAGATGTCTGATCTTTCAAATTTATTGTGAGCAATTCTTTCTAATTCATCAATATTCTAATACTAGTCTGACCTTAATAATTTCCCTTAAAAATTGTATTTATTTCAACCGATTGTTGCTATAGCATTCTTATATAATAAAGAAGTCTGATCTTAATATATTATTGTGAGCAATTCTTTCTATTTCATCGGTATACTAATAGAAGTTTGATATTAATTATTTCCCTTAAACATTGTATTTATTTCAACCGATTGTTGCTATAGCATTCTTATATAATAAAGATGTCTGATCTTTCAAATTTATTGTGAGCAATTCTTTCTATTTCATCGGTATACTAATAGAAATTTGATCTTAATAATTTCCCATAAGAAATGATTTTATTTCAACCGAATGTTTGCTATATAATAAAGAAGTTTGATCTTTCAAATTTATTGTGAGCAATTCTTTCTATTTTATCGGTATACTAATAGTAGTCTGATCGTAATAATTTCCCTTCAAAATTGTATTTATTTCAACCGATTGTTGCTATAGCATTCTTATATAATAAAGAAGTCTGATCTTAATATATTATTGTGAGCAATTCTTGCCATTTCATCAATATTCTAATAGTAGTCTGATCTTAATAATTTCCCATAAGGAATGATTTTATTTCAACCGATTGTTGCTATAGCATTCTTATATAATAAAGAAGTCTGATCTTAATATATTATTGTGAGCAATTCTTTCCATTTCATCAATATTCTAATAGTAGTCTGATCTTAATAATTTCCCATAAGGAATGATTTTATTTCAACAGATTGTTTCTATAGCATTCTTATATTATAAAGATGTCTGATCTTTCAAATTTATTGTGAGCAATTCTTTCTATTTCATCGGTATACTAATAGAAATTTGATCTTAATTATTTCCCATAAGAAATGATTTTATTTCAACCGAATGTTTGCTATATAATAAAGATGTCTGATCTTTCAAATTTATTGTGAGCAATTCTTTCTATTTCATCGGTATACTCATAGAAGTTTGATCTTAATTATTTCCCTTAAACATTGTATTTATTTCAACCGATTGTTGCTCTAGCATTCTTATATAATAAAGAAGTCTGATCTTAATATATTATTGTGAGCAATTCTTTTTATTCCATCGGTATACTAATAGAAGTTTGATATTAATTATTTCCCTTAAACATTGTATTTATTTCAACCGATTGTTGCTATAGCATTCTTATATAATAAAGATGTCTGATCTTTCAAATTTATTGTGAGCAATTCTTTCTATTTCATCGGTATACTAATAGAAGTTTGATCTTAATAATTTCCCATAAGAAATGTTTTTATTTCAACCGATTGTTGCTATAGCATTCTTATATGATAAAGAAGTCTGATCTAAATAATTTACTGTGAGCAATTCTTTCTAATTCATCAATATTCTAATAGTAGTCTGACCTTAATAATTTCCCTTAAAAATTGTATTTATTTCAACTTTGTTGCTATAGCATTCTTATATAATAAAGAAGTCTGATCTTAATATATTATTGTGAGCAATTCTTTCTATTTCATCGGTATACTAATAGAAGTTTGATATTAATTATTTCCCTTAAACATTGTATTTATTTCAACCGATTGTTGCTATAGCATTCTTATATAATAAAGAAGTCTGATCTTTCAAATTTATTGTGAGCAATTCTTTCTATTTCATCGGTATACTAATAGAAATTTGATCTTAATAATTTCCCATAAGAAATGATTTTATTTCAACCGAATGTTTGCTATATAATAAAGAAGTCTGATCTTTCAAATTTATTGTGAGCAATTCTTTCTATTTTATCGGTATACTAATAGAAGTTTGATCTTAATAATTTCCCATAAGAAATGTTTTTATTTCAACCGATTGTTGCTATAGCATTCTTATATGATAAAGAAGTCTGATCTAAATAATTTACTGTGAGCAATTCTTTCTAATTCATCAATATTCTAATACTAGTCTGACCTTAATAATTTCCCTTAAAATTGTATTTATTTCAACCGATTGTTGCTATAGCATTCTTATATAATAAAGAAGTCTGATCTTAATATATTATTGTGAGCAATTCTTTTTATTCCATCGGTATACTAATAGAAGTTTGATATTAATTATTTCCCTTAAACATTGTATTTATTTCAACCGATTGTTGCTATAGCATTCTTATATAATAAAGATGTCTGATCTTTCAAATTTATTGTGAGCAATTCTTTCTATTTAATCGGTATACTAATAGAAGTTTGATCGTAATAATTTCCCATAAGAAATGTTTTTATTTCAACCGATTGTTGCTATAGCATTCTTATATGATAAAGAAGTCTGATCTAAATAATTTACTGTGAGCAATTCTTTCTAATTCATCAATATTCTAATAGTAGTCTGACCTTAATAATTTCCCTTAAAAATTGTATTTATTTCAACCGATTGTTGCTATAGCATTCTTATATAATAAAGAAGTCTGATCTTAATATATTATTGTGAGCAATTCTTTCTATTTCATCGGTATACTAATAGAAGTTTGATATTAATTATTTCCCTTAAACATTGTATTTATTTCAACCGATTGTTGCTATAGCATTCTTATATAATAAAGAAGTCTGATCTTAATATATTATTGTGAGCAATTCTTGCCATTTCATCAATATTCTAATAGTAGTCTGATCTTAATAATTTCCCATAAGGAATGATTTTATTTCTACCGATTGTTGCTATAGCATTCTTATATAATAAAGAAGTCTGATCTTAATATATTATTGTGAGCAATTCTTTCCATTTCATCGGTATACTAATAGAAGTTTGATCTTAAAAATTTCCCATAAGAAATGTTTTTATTTCAACCGATTGTTGCTATAGCATTCTTTTATAATAATATATTATTGTGAGCAATTCTTTTTATTCCATCGGTATACTAATAGAAGTTTGATATTAATTATTTCCCTTAAACATTGTATTTATTTCAACCGATTGTTGCTATAGCATTCTTATATAATAAAGATGTCTGATCTTTCAAATTTATTGTGAGCAATTCTTTCTATTTCATCGGTATACTAATAGAAGTTTGATCTTAAAAATTTCCCATAAGAAATGTTTTTATTTCAACCGATTGTTGCTATAGCATTCTTATATAATAATATATTATTGTGAGCAATTCTTGCCATTTCATCAATATTCTAATAGTAGTCTGATCTTAATAATTTCCTATAAGGAATGATTTTATTTCAACAGATTGTTTCTATAGCATTCTTATATTATAAAGATGTCTGATCTTTCAAATTTATTGTGAGTAATTCTTTCTATTTCATCGGTATACTAATAGAAGTTTGATCTTAAAAATTTCCCATAAGAAATGTTTTTATTTCAACCGATTGTTGCTATAGCATTCTTATATAATAATATATTATTGTGAGCAATTCTTTTTATTCCATCGGTATACTAATAGAAGTTTGATATTAATTATTTCCCTTAAACATTGTATTTATTTCAACCGATTGTTGCTATAGCATTCTTATATAATAAAGATGTCTGATCTTTCAAATTTATTGTGAGCAATTCTTTCTATTTCATCGGTATACTAATAGAAGTTTGATCTTAATAATTTCCCATAAGAAATGTTTTTATTTCAACCGATTGTTGCTATAGCATTCTTATATGATAAAGAAGTCTGATCTAAATAATTTACTGTGAGCAATTCTTTCTAATTCATCAATATTCTAATAGTAGTCTGACCTTAATAATTTCCCTTAAAAATTGTATTTATTTCAACTTTGTTGCTATAGCATTCTTATATAATAAAGAAGTCTGATCTTAATATATTATTGTGAGCAATTCTTTCTATTTCATCGGTATACTAATAGAAGTTTGATATTAATTATTTCCCTTAAACATTGTATTTATTTCAACCGATTGTTGCTATAGCATTCTTATATAATAAAGATGTCTGATCTTTCAAATTTATTGTGAGCAATTCTTTCTATTTCATCGGTATACTAATAGAAATTTGATCTTAATAATTTCCCATAAGAAATGATTTTATTTCAACCGAATGTTTGCTATATAATAAAGAAGTCTGATCTTTCAAATTTATTGTGAGCAATTCTTTCTATTTTATCGGTATACTAATAGAAGTTTGATCTTAATAATTTCCCATAAGAAATGTTTTTATTTCAACCGATTGTGGCTATAGCATTCTTATATGATAAAGAAGTCTGATCTAAATAATTTACTGTAAGCAATTCTTTCTAATTCATCAATATTCTAATACTAGTCTGACCTTAATAATTTCCCTTAAAAATTGTATTTATTTCAACCGATTGTTGCTATAGCATTCTTATATAATAAAGAAGTCTGATCTTAATATATTATTGTGAGCAATTCTTTTTATTCCATCGGTATACTTATAGAAGTTTGATATTAATTATTTCCCTTAAACATTGTATTTATTTCAACCGATTGTTGCTATAGCATTCTTATATAATAAAGATGTCTGATCTTTCAAATTTATTGTGAGCAATTCTTTCTATTTAATCGGTATACTAATAGAAGTTTGATCTTAATAATTTCCCATAAGAAATGTTTTTATTTCAACCGATTGTTGCTATAGCATTCTTATATGATAAAGAAGTCTGATCTAAATAATTTACTGTGAGCAATTCTTTCTAATTCATCAATATTCTAATAGTAGTCTGACCTTAATAATTTCCCTTAAAAATTGTATTTATTTCAACTTTGTTGCTATAGCATTCTTATATAATAAAGAAGTCTGATCTTAATATATTATTGTGAGCAATTCTTTCTATTTCATCGGTATACTAATAGAAGTTTGATATTAATTATTTCCCTTAAACATTGTATTTATTTCAACCGATTGTTGCTATAGCATTCTTATATAATAAAGAAGTCTGATCTTTCAAATTTATTGTGAGCAATTCTTTCTATTTCATCGGTATACTAATAGAAATTTGATCTTAATAATTTCCCATAAGAAATGATTTTATTTCAACCGAATGTTTGCTATAGCATTCTTATATAATAAAGAAGTCTGATCTTTCAAATTTATTGTGAGCAATTCTTTCTATTTTATCGGTATACTAATAGTAGTCTGATCTTAATAATTTCCCTTCAAAATTGTATTTATTTCAACCGATTGTTGCTATAGCATTCTTATATAATAAAGAAGTCTGATCTTAATATATTATTGTGAGCAATTCTTGCCATTTCATCAATATTCTAATAGTAGTCTGATCTTAATAATTTCCCATAAGGAATGATTTTATTTCAACCGATTGTTTCTATAGCATTCTTATATAATAAAGATGTCTGATCTTTCAAATTTATTGTGAGCAATTCTTGCCATTTCATCAATATTCTAATAGTAGTCTGATCTTAATAATTTCCCATAAGGAATGATTTTATTTCAACCGAATGTTTGCTATATTATAAAGATGTCTGATCTTTCAAATTTATTGTGAGCAATTCTTTCTATTTCATCGGTATACTAATAGAAGTTTGATCTTAAAAATTTCCCATAAGAAATGTTTTTATTTCAACCGATTGTTGCTATAGCATTCTTATATAATAAAGAAGTCTGATCTTAATATATTATTGTGAGCAATTCTTGCCATTTCATCAATATTCTAATAGTAGTCTGATCTTAATAATTTCCCATAAGGAATGATTTTATTTCAACCGATTGTTTCTATAGCATTCTTATATAATAAAGATGTCTGATCTTTCAAATTTATTGTGAGCAATTCTTGCCATTTCATCAATATTCTAATAATAGTCTGATCTTAATAATTTCCCATAAGGAATGATTTTATTTCAACCGAATGTTTGCTATATTATAAAGATGTCTGATCTTTCAAATTTATTGTGAGCAATTCTTTCTATTTTATCGGTATACTAATAGAAGTTTGATCTTAATAATTTCCCATAAGAAATGTTTTTATTTCAACCGATTGTTGCTATAGCATTCTTATATGATAAAGAAGTCTGATCTAAATAATTTACTGTAAGCAATTCTTTCTAATTCATCAATATTCTAATACTAGTCTGACCTTAATAATTTCCCTTAAAAATTGTATTTATTTCAACCGATTGTTGCTATAGCATTCTTATATAATAAAGAAGTCTGATCTTAATATATTATTGTGAGCAATTCTTTTTATTCCATCGGTATACTTATAGAAGTTTGATATTAATTATTTCCCTTAAACATTGTATTTATTTCAACCGATTGTTGCTATAGCATTCAAATATAATAAAGAAGTCTGATCTTTCAAATTTATTGTGAGCAATTCTTTCTATTTCATCGGTATACTAATAGAAATTTGATCTTAATAATTTCCCATAAGAAATGATTTTATTTCAACCGAATGTTTGCTATATTATAAAGATGTCTGATCTTTCAAATTTATTGTGAGCAATTCTTTCTATTTCATCGGTATACTAATAGAAGTTTGATCTTAAAAATTTCCCATAAGAAATGTTTTTATTTCAACCGATTGTTGCTATAGCATTCTTATATAATAAAGATGTCTGATCTTTCAAATTTATTGTGAGCAATTCTTGCCATTTCATCAATATTCTAATAGTAGTCTGATCTTAATAATTTCCCATAAGGAATGATTTTATTTCAACCGATTGTTGCTATAGCATTCTTATATAATAAAGAAGTCTGATCTTAATATATTATTGTGAGCAATTCTTTCCATTTCATCAATATTCTAATAGTAGTCTGATCTTAATAATTTCCCATAAGGAATGATTTTATTTCAACAGATTGTTTCTATAGCATTCTTATATTATGAAGATGTCTGATCTTTCAAATTTATTGTGAGCAATTCTTTCTATTTCATCGGTATACTAATAGAAGTTTGATCTTAAAAATTTCCCATAAGAAATGTTTTTATTTCAACAGATTGTTGCTATAGCATTCTTATATAATAAAGATGTCTGATCTTTCAAATTTATTGTGAGCAATTCTTTCTATTTCATCGGTATACTAATAGAAATTTGATCTTAATTATTTCCCATAAGAAATGATTTTATTTCAACCGAATGTTTGCTATATAATAAAGATGTCTGATCTTTCAAATTTATTGTGAGCAATTCTTTCTATTTCATCGGTATACTAATAGAAGTTTGATCTTAATAATTTCCCATAAGAAATGTTTTTATTTCAACCGATTGTTGCTATAGCATTCTTATATGATAAAGAAGTCTGATCTAAATAATTTACTGTGAGCAATTCTTTCTAATTTATCAATATTCAAATAGTAGTCTGACCTTAATAATTTCCCTTAAAAATTGTATTTATTTCAACCGATTGTTGCTATAGCATTCTTATAAAATAAAGAAGTCTGATCTAAATAATTTATTGTGAGCAATTCTTTCTATATCATCGGTATACTAATAGAAATTTGATCTTAATAATTTCCCATAAGAAATGTTTTTATTTCAACCGAATGTTTGCTATAGCATTCTTATATAATAAGGAAGTCTGATCTTTCAAATTTATTGTGAGCAATTCTTTCTATTTTATCGGTATACTAATAGTAGTCTGATCTTAATAATTTCCCTTCAAAATTGTATTTATTTCAACCGATTGTTGCTATAGCATTCTTATATAATATAGAAGTCTGATCTTAATATATTATTGTGAGCAATTCTTTCCATTTCATCAATATTCTAATAGTAGTCTGATCTTAATAATTTCCCATAAGGAATGATTTTATTTCAACAGATTGTTTCTATAGCATTCTTATATAATAAAGATGTCTGATCTTTCAAATTTATTGTGAGCAATTCTTTCTATTTCATCGGTATACTAATAGTAGTCTGACCTTAATAATTTCCCATAAGAAATAATTTTATTTCAACCGATTGTTGCTATAGCATTCTTATATGATAAAGAAGTCTGATCTAAATAATTTACTGTGAGCAATTCTTTCTAATTCATCAATATTCTAATAGTAGTCTGACCTTAATAATTTCCCTTAAAAATTGTATTTATTTCAACCGATTGTTGCTATAGCATTCTTATATAATAAAGAAGTCTAATCTTAATATATTATTGTGAGCAATTCTTTCTATTTCATCGGTATACTAATAGAAGTTTGATATTAATTATTTCCCTTAAACATTGTATTTATTTCAACCGATTGTTGTTATAGCATTCTTATATATTAAAGATGTCCGATCTTTCAAATTTATTGTGAGCAATTCTTTCTATTTCATCGGTATACTAATAGAAGTTTGATCTTAAAAAATTTCCCATAAGAAATGTTTATATTTCAACCCATTGTTGCTATAGCATTCTTATATAATAACGTAGTCTGATCTTTCAAATTTGTTGTCGGCAATTCTTTCTATTTCATCGGTATACTAATAGAAGTTTGATCTTAATAATTTCCCATAAGAAATGTTTATATTTCAACCGATTGTTGCTATAGCATTCTTATATAATAACGAAGTCTGATCTTTCAAAAATTTATTGTGAGCAATTCTTTCTATTTCATCGGTATACTAATAGAAATTTGATCTTAATTTTTTCCCATACGAAATGATTTTATTTCAACCGAATGTTTGCTATATAATAAAGATGTCTGATCTTTCAAATTTATTGTGAGCAATTCTTTCTATTTCATCGGTATACTAATAGAAGTTTGATATTAATTATTTCCCTTAAACATTGTATTTATTTCAACCGATTGTTGCTATAGCATTCTTATATAATAAAGATGTCCGATCTTTCATATTTATTGTGAGCAATTCTTTCTATTTCATCGGTATACTAATAGAAGTTTGATCTTAAACAATTTCCTATAACAAATGTTTATATCTCAACCCATTGTTGCTATAGCATTCTTATATAATAACGAAGTCTGATCTTTCAAATTTAATGTCAGCAATTCTTTCTATTTCATCGGTATACTAATTGAAATTTGATCTTAATTATTTCCGTTAAACATTGTATTTATTTCAACCGATTGTTGCTATAGCATTCTTATATAATAAAGAAGTCTGATCTTTCAAATTTATTGTGAGCAATTCTTTCTATTTCATCGGTATACTAATAGAAGTTTGATCTTAATAATTTCCCATAAGAAATGTTTTTATTTCAACAGATTGTTGCTATAGCATTCTTATATAATAAAGATATCTGATCTTTCAAATTTATTGTGAGCAATTCTTTCTATTTCATCGGTATACTAATAGAAATTTGATCTTAATTATTTCCCATAAGATATGATTTTATTTCAACTGAATGTTTGCTATATAATAAAGATGTCTGATCTTTCAAATTTATTGTGAGCAATTCTTTCTATTTCATCGGTATACTAATAGAAGTTTGATATTAATTATTTCCCTTAAACATTGTATTTATTTCAACCGATTGTTGCTATAGCATTCTTATATAATAAAGATGTCCGATCTTTCAAATTTATTGTGAGCAATTCTTTCTATTTCATCGGTATACTAATAGAAGTTTGATCTTAAAAAATTTCCCATAAGAAATGTTTATATTTCAACCCATTGGTGCTAAAGCATTCTTATATAATAACGAAGTCTGGTCTTATTAATATATTGTGAGCAATTCTTTATATTTCATCAATATTCTAATAGTAGTCTGATCTTAATAATTTCCCATAAGGAATGATTTTATTTCAACAGATTGTTTCTATAGCATTCTTATATAATAACGAAGTCTGATCTTTCAAATTTATTGTGAGCAATTCTTTCTGTTTCATCGGTATACTAATAGAAGTTTGATCTTAAAAAATTTCCTATAAGAAATGTTTATATTTCAATCCATTGTTGCTATAGCATTCTTATATAATAACGAAGTCTGAGCTTTCAAATTTATTGTCAGCAATTCTTTCTATTTCATCGGTATACTAATAGAAATTTGTTCTTATTTTATTTCAACCGAATGTTTGCTATATAATAAAGATGTCTGATCTTTCAAATTTATTGTGAGCAATTCTTTCTATTTCATCGGTATACTAATAGAAGTTTGATATTAATTATTTCCCTTAAACATTGTATTTATTTCAACCGATTGTTGCTATAGCATTCTAATATAATAAAGATGTCCGATCTTTCATATTTATTGTGAGCAATTCTTTCTGTTTCATCGGTATACTAATAGAAGTTTGATCTTAAAAAATTTCCTATAAGAAATGTTTATATTTCAATCCATTGTTGCTATAGCATTCTTATATAATAACGAAGTCTGAGCTTTCAAATTTATTGTCAGCAATTCTTTCTATTTCATCGGTATACTAATAGAAATTTGATCTTAATTATTTCCCATAAGAAATGATTTTATTTCAACCGAATGTTTGCTATATAATAAAGATGTCTGACCTTTCAAATTTATTGTGAGCAATTCTTTCTATTTCATCGGTATACTAATAGAAGTTTGATATTAATTATTTCCCTTAAACATTGTATTTATTTCAACCGATTGTTGCTATAGCATTCTTATATAATAAAGATGTCCGATCTTTCATATTTATTGTGAGCAATTCTTTCTATTTCATCGGTATACTAATAGAAGTTTGATCTTAAAAAATTTCCTATAAGAAATGTTTATATTTCAACCCATTGTTGCTATAGCATTCTTATATAATAACGAAGTCTGATCTTTCAAATTTATTGTCAGCAATTCTTTCTATTTCATCGGTATACTAATAGAAATTTGATCTTAATTATTTCCCATAAGAAATGATTTTATTTCAACCGAATGTTTGCTATATAATAAAGATGTCTGATCTTTCAAATTTATTGTGAGCAATTCTTTCTATTTCATCGGTATACTCATAGAAGTTTGATATTAATTATTTCCCTTAAACATTGTATTTATTTCAACCGATTGTTGCTATAGCATTCTTATATAATAAAGATGTCCGATCTTTCAAATTTATTGTGAGCAATTCTTCCTATTTCATCGGTATACTAATAGAAGTTTGATCTTAAAAATTTCCCATAAGAAATGTTTTTATTTCAACAGATTGTTGCTATAGCATTCTTATATAATAAAGATGTCTGATCTTTCAAATTTATTGTGAGCAATTCTTTCTATTTCATCGGTATACTAATAGAAATTTGATCTTAATTATTTCCCATAAGAAATGATTTTATTTCAACTGAATGTTTGCTATATAATAAAGATGTCTGATCTTTCAAATTTATTGTGAGCAATTCTTTCTATTTCATCGGTATACTAATAGAAGTTTGATATTAATTATTTCCCTTAAACATTGTATTTATTTCAACCGATTGTTGCTATAGCATTCTTATATAATAAAGATGTCCGATCTTTCATATTTATTGTGAGCAATTCTTTCTATTTCATCGGTATACTAATAGAAGTTTGATCTTAAAAAATTTCCTATAAGAAATGTTTATATTTCAACCCATTGTTGCTATAGCATTCTTATATAATAACGAAGTCTGATCTTTCAAATTTATTGTCAGCAATTCTTTCTATTTCATCGGTATACTAATAGAAATTTGATCTTAATTATTTCCCATAAGAAATGATTTTATTTCAACCGAATGTTTACTATATAATAAAGATGTCTGATCTTTCAAATTTATTGTGAGCAATTCTTTCTATTTCATCGGTATACTCATAGAAGTTTGATATTAATTATTTCCCTTAAACATTGTATTTATTTCAACCGATTGTTGCTATAGCATTCTTATATAATAACGAAGTCTGATCTTTCAAATTTATTGTCAGCAATTCTTTCTATTTCATCGGTATACTAATAGAAGTTTGATCTTAAAAATTTCCCATAAGAAATGTTTTTATTTCAACAGATTGTTGCTATAGCATTCTTATATAATAAAGATGTCTGATCTTTCAAATTTATTGTGAGCAATTCTTTCTATTTCATCGGTATACTAATAGAAATTTGATCTTAATTATTTGCCATAAGATATGATTTTATTTCAACTGAATGTTTGCTATATAATAAAGATGTCTGATCTTTCAAATTTATTGTGAGCAATTCTTTCTATTTCATCGGTATACTAATAGAAGTTTGATATTAATTATTTCCCTTAAACATTGTATTTATTTCAACCGATAGTTGCTATAGCATTCTTATATAATAAAGATGTCCGATCTTTCAAATTTATTGTGAGCAATTCTTTCTATTTCATCGGTATACTAATAGAAGTTTGATATTAATTATTTCCCTTAAACATTGTATTTATTTCAACCGATTGTTGCTATAGCATTCTAATATAATAAAGATGTCCGATCTTTCATATTTATTGTGAGCAATTCTTTCTGTTTCATCGGTATACTTATAGAAGTTTGATCTTAAAAAATTTCCTATAAGAAATGTTTATATTTCAACCCATTGGTGCTAAAGCATTCTCATATAATAACGAAGTCTGATCTTAATAATATATTGTGAGCAATTCTTTATATTTCATTAATATTCTAATAGTAGTCTGATCTTAATAATTTCCCATAAGGAATGATTTTATTTCAACAGATTGTTTCTATAGCATTCTTATATAATAACGATGTCTGATCTTTCAAATTTATTGTGAGCAATTCTTTCTATTTCATCGGTATACTAATAGAAATTTGATCTTAATTTTTTCCCATAAGAAATGATTTTATTTCAACCGAATGTTTGCTATATAATAAAGATGTCTGATCTTTCAAATTTATTGTGAGCAATTCTTTCTATTTCATCGGTATACTAATAGAAGTTTGATATTAATTATTTCCCTTAAACATTGTATTTATTTCAACCGATTGTTGCTATAGCATTCTTATATAATAAAGATGTCCGATCTTTCATATTTATTGTGAGCAATTCTTTCTGTTTCATCGGTATACTAATAGAAGTTTGATCTTAAAAAATTTCCTATAAGAAGTGTTTATATTTCAATCCATTGTTGCTATAGCATTCTTATATAATAACGAAGTCTGATCTTTCAAATTTATTGTCAGCAATTCTTTCTATTTCATCGGTATACTAATAGAAATTTGATCTTAATTATTTCCCATAAGAAATGATTTTATTTCAACCGAATGTTTGCTATATAATAAAGATGTCTGATCTTTCAAATTTATTGTGAGCAATTCTTTCTATTTCATCGGTATACTAATAGAAGTTTGATCTTAATTATTTCCCTTAAACATTGTATTTATTTCAACCGATTGTTGCTATAGCATTCTTATATAATAAAGATGTCCGATCTTTCATATTTATTGTGAGCAATTCTTTCTGTTTCATCGGTATACTAATAGAAGTTTGATCTTAAAAAATTTCTTATAAGAAATGTTTATATTTCAATCCATTGTTGCTATAGCATTCTTATATAATAACGAAGTCTGATCTTTCAAATTTATTGTCAGCAATTCTTTCTATTTCATCGGTATACTAATAGAAATTTGATCTTAATTATTTCCCATAAGAAATGATTTTATTTCAACCGAATGTTTGCTATATAATAAAGATGTCTGATCTTTCAAATTTATTGTGAGCAATTCTTTCTATTTCATCGGTATACTATTAGAAGTTTGATCTTAAAAATTTCCCATAAGAAATGTTTTTATTTCAACAGATTGTTGCTATAGAATTCTTATATAATAAAGATGTCTGATATTTCAAATTTATTGTGAGCAATTCTTTCTATTTCATCGGTATACTAATAGAAATTTGATCTTAATTATTTCCCATAAGATATGATTTTATTTCAACTGAATGTTTGCTATATAATAAAGATGTCTGATCTTTCAAATTTATTGTGAGCAATTCTTTCTATTTCATCGGTATACTAATAGAAGTTTGATATTAATTATTTCCCTTAAACATTGTATTTATTTCAACCGATTGTTGCTATAGCATTCTTATATAATAAAGAAGTCTGATCTTTCAAATTTATTGTGAGCAATTCTTTCTATTTCATCGGTATACTAATAGAAATTTGATCTTAATTATTTCCCATAAGATATTATTTTATTTCAACTGAATGTTTGCCATATAATAAAGATGTCTGATCTTTCAAATTTATTGTGAGCAATTCTTTCTATTTCATCGGTATACTAATAGAAGTTTGATATTAATTATTTCCCTTAAACATTGTATTTATTTCAACCGATTGTTGCTATAGCATTCTTATATAATAAAGATGTCCGATCTTTCATATTTATTGTGAGCAATTCTTTCTATTTCATCGGTATACTAATAGAAGTTTGATCTTAAAAAATTTCCTATAAGAAATGTTTATATTTCAACCCATTGTTGCTATAGCATTCTTATATAATAACGAAGTCTGATCTTTCAAATTTAATGTCAGCAATTCTTTCTATTTCATCGGTATACTAATTAAAATTTGATCTTAATTATTTCCCTTAAACATTGTATTTATTTCAACCGATTGTTGCTATAGCATTCTTATATAATAAAGAAGTCTGATCTTTCAAATTTATTGTGAGCAATTCTTTCTATTTCATCGGTATACTAATAGAAGTTTGATCTTAAAAAATTTCCCATAAGAAATGTTTTTATTTCAACAGATTGTTGCTATAGCATTCTTATATAATAAAGATATCTGATCTTTCAAATTTATTGTGAGCAATTCTTTCTATTTCATCGGTATACTAATAGAAATTTGATCTTAATTATTTCCCATAAGATATGATTTTATTTCAACTGAATGTTTGCTATATAATAAAGATGTCTGATCTTTCAAATTTATTGTGAGCAATTCTTTCTATTTCATCGGTATACTAATAGAAGTTTGATATTAATTATTTCCCTTAAACATTGTATTTATTTCAACCGATTGTTGCTATAGCATTCTTATATAATAAAGATGTCCGATCTTTCAAATTTATTGTGAGCAATTCTTTCTATTTCATCGGTATACTAATAGAAGTTTGATCTTAAAAAATTTCCCATAAGAAATGTTTATATTTCAACCCATTGGTGCTAAAGCATTCTTATATAATAACGAAGTCTGATCTTATTAATATATTGTGAGCAATTCTTTATATTTCATCAATATTCTAATAGTAGTCTGATCTTAATAATTTCCCATAAGAAATGATTTTATTTCAACAGATTGTTTCTATAGCATTCTTATATAATAACGAAGTCTGATCTTTCAAATTTATTGTGAGCAATTCTTTCTATTTCATCGGTATACTAATAGAAATTTGATCTTAATTTTTTCCCATAAGAAATGATTTTATTTCAACCGAATGTTTGCTATATAATAAAGATGTCTCATCTTTCAAATTTATTGTGAGCAATTCTTTCTATTTCATCGGTATACTAATAGAAGTTTGATATTAATTATTTCCCTTAAACATTGTATTTATTTCAACCGATTGTTGCTATAGCATTCTTATATAATAAAGATGTCCGATCTTTCATATTTATTGTGAGCAATTCTTTCTGTTTCATCGGTATACTTATAGAAGTTTGATCTTAAAAAATTTCCTATAAGAAATGTTTATATTTCAATCCATTGTGGCTATAGCATTCTTATATAATAACGAAGTCTGATCTTTCAAATTTATTGTCAGCAATTCTTTCTATTTCATCGGTATACTAATAGAAATTTGATCTTAATTATTTCCCATAAGAAATGATTTTATTTCAACCGAATGTTTGCTATATAATAAAGATGTCTGACCTTTCAAATTTATTGTGAGCAATTCTTTCTATTTCATCGGTATACTAATAGAAGTTTGATATTAATTATTTCCCTTAAACATTGTATTTATTTCAACCGATTGTTGCTATAGCATTCTTATATAATAAAGAAGTCTGATCTTTCAAATTTATTGTGAGCAATTCTTTCTATTTCATCGGTATACTAATAGAAGTTTGATCTTAAAAATTTCCCATAAGAAATGTTTTGATTTCAACTGAATGTTTGCTATATAATAAAGATGTCTGATCTTTCAAATTTATTGTGAGCAATTCTTTCTATTTCATCGGTATACTAATAGAAGTTTGATATTAATTATTTCCCTTAAACATTGTATTTATTTCAACCGATTGTTACAATAGAATTCTTATATAATAAAGATGTCTGATCTTTCAAATTTATTGTGAGCAATTCTTTCTATTTCATCGGTATACTAATAGAAATTTGATCTTAATTATTTCCCATAAGATATGATTTTATTTCAACCGAATGTTTGCTATATAATAAAGATGTCTGATCTTTCAAATTTATTGTGAGCAATTCTTTCTATTTCATCGGTATACTAATAGAAGTTTGATATTAATTATTTCCCTTAAACATTGTATTTATTTCAACCGATTGTTGCTATAGCATTCTTATATAATAAAGATGTCCGATCTTTCAAATTTATTGTGAGCAATTCTTTCTATTTCATCGGTATACTAATAGAAGTTTGATCTTAAAAAATTTCCCATAAGAAATGTTTATATTTCAACCCATTGGTGCTAAAGCATTCTCATATAATAACGAAGTCTGATCTTAATAATATATTGTGAGCAATTCTTTATATTTCATTAATATTCTAATAGTAGTCTGATCTTAATAATTTCCCATAAGGAATGATTTTATTTCAACAGATTGTTTCTATAGCATTCTTATATAATAACGAAGTCTGATCTTTCAAATTTATTGTGAGCAATTCTTTCTATTTCATCGGTATACTAATAGAAATTTGATCTTAATTTTTTCCCATAAGAAATGATTTTATTTCAACCGAATGTTTGCTATATAATAAAGATGTCTGATCTTTCAAATTTATTGTGAGCAATTCTTTCTATTTCATCGGTATACTAATAGAAGTTTGATATTAATTATTTCCCTTAAACATTGTATTTATTTCAACCGATTGTTGCTATAGCATTCTTATATAATAAAGATGTCCGATCTTTCATATTTATTGTGAGCAATTCTTTCTGTTTCATCGGTATACTAATAGAAGTTTGATCTTAAAAAATTTCCTATAAGAAATGTTTATATTTCAATCCATTGTTGCTATAGCATTCTTATATAATAACGAAGTCTGATCTTTCAAATTTATTGTCAGCAATTCTTTCTATTTCATCGGTATACTAATAGAAATTTGATCTTAATTATTTCCCATAAGAAATGATTTTATTTCAACCGAATGTTTGCTATATAATAAAGATGTCTGATCTTTCAAATTTATTGTGAGCAATTCTTTCTATTTCATCGGTATACTAATAGAAGTTTGATCTTAATTATTTCCCTTAAACATTGTATTTATTTCAACCGATTGTTGCTATAGCATTCTTATATAATAAAGATGTCCGATCTTTCATATTTATTGTGAGCAATTCTTTCTGTTTCATCGGTATACTAATAGAAGTTTGATCTTAAAAAATTTCTTATAAGAAATGTTTATATTTCAATCCATTGTTGCTATAGCATTCTTATATAATAACGAAGTCTGATCTTTCAAATTTATTGTCAGCAATTCTTTCTATTTCATCGGTATACTAATAGAAATTTGATCTTAATTATTTCCCATAAGAAATGATTTTATTTCAACCGAATGTTTGCTATATAATAAAGATGTCTGATCTTTCAAATTTATTGTGAGCAATTCTTTCTATTTCATCGGTATACTATTAGAAGTTTGATCTTAAAAATTTCCCATAAGAAATGTTTTTATTTCAACAGATTGTTGCTATAGAATTCTTATATAATAAAGATGTCTGATATTTCAAATTTATTGTGAGCAATTCTTTCTATTTCATCGGTATACTAATAGAAATTTGATCTTAATTATTTCCCATAAGATATGATTTTATTTCAACTGAATGTTTGCTATATAATAAAGATGTCTGATCTTTCAAATTTATTGTGAGCAATTCTTTCTATTTCATCGGTATACTAATAGAAGTTTGATATTAATTATTTCCCTTAAACATTGTATTTATTTCAACCGATTGTTGCTATAGCATTCTTATATAATAAAGAAGTCTGATCTTTCAAATTTATTGTGAGCAATTCTTTCTATTTCATCGGTATACTAATAGAAATTTGATCTTAATTATTTCCCATAAGATATTATTTTATTTCAACTGAATGTTTGCCATATAATAAAGATGTCTGATCTTTCAAATTTATTGTGAGCAATTCTTTCTATTTCATCGGTATACTAATAGAAGTTTGATATTAATTATTTCCCTTAAACATTGTATTTATTTCAACCGATTGTTGCTATAGCATTCTTATATAATAAAGATGTCCGATCTTTCATATTTATTGTGAGCAATTCTTTCTATTTCATCGGTATACTAATAGAAGTTTGATCTTAAAAAATTTCCTATAAGAAATGTTTATATTTCAACCCATTGTTGCTATAGCATTCTTATATAATAACGAAGTCTGATCTTTCAAATTTAATGTCAGCAATTCTTTCTATTTCATCGGTATACTAATTGAAATTTGATCTTAATTATTTCCCTTAAACATTGTATTTATTTCAACCGATTGTTGCTATAGCATTCTTATATAATAAAGAAGTCTGATCTTTCAAATTTATTGTGAGCAATTCTTTCTATTTCATCGGTATACTAATAGAAGTTTGATCTTAAAAATTTCCCATAAGAAATGTTTTTATTTCAACAGATTGTTGCTATAGCATTCTTATATAATAAAGATATCTGATCTTTCAAATTTATTGTGAGCAATTCTTTCTATTTCATCGGTATACTAATAGAAATTTGATCTTAATTATTTCCCATAAGATATGATTTTATTTCAACTGAATGTTTGCTATATAATAAAGATGTCTGATCTTTCAAATTTATTGTGAGCAATTCTTTCTATTTCATCGGTATACTAATAGAAGTTTGATATTAATTATTTCCCTTAAACATTGTATTTATTTCAACCGATTGTTGCTATAGCATTCTTATATAATAAAGATGTCCGATCTTTCAAATTTATTGTGAGCAATTCTTTCTATTTCATCGGTATACTAATAGAAGTTTGATCTTAAAAAATTTCCCATAAGAAATGCTTATATTTCAACCCATTGGTGCTAAAGCATTCTTATATAATAACGAAGTCTGATCTTATTAATATATTGTGAGCAATTCTTTATATTTCATCAATATTCTAATAGTAGTCTGATCTTAATAATTTCCCATAAGAAATGATTTTATTTCAACAGATTGTTTCTATAGCATTCTTATATAATAACGAAGTCTGATCTTTCAAATTTATTGTGAGCAATTCTTTCTATTTCATCGGTATACTAATAGAAATTTGATCTTAATTTTTTCCCATAAGAAATGATTTTATTTCAACCGAATGTTTGCTATATAATAAAGATGTCTCATCTTTCAAATTTATTGTGAGCAATTCTTTCTATTTCATCGGTATACTAATAGAAGTTTGATATTAATTATTTCCCTTAAACATTGTATTTATTTCAACCGATTGTTGCTATAGCATTCTAATATAATAAAGATGTCCGATCTTTCATATTTATTGTGAGCAATTCTTTCTGTTTCATCGGTATACTAATAGAAGTTTGATATTAATTATTTCCCTTAAACATTGTATTTATTTCAACCGATTGTTGCTATAGCATTCTAATATAATAAAGATGTCCGATCTTTCATATTTATTGTGAGCAATTCTTTCTGTTTCATCGGTATACTAATAGAAGTTTGATATTAATTATTTCCCTTAAACATTGTATTTATTTCAACCGATTGTTGCTATAGCATTCTTATATAATAAAGATGTCCGATCTTTCAAATTTATTGTGAGCAATTCTTTCTATTTCATCGGTATACTAATAGAAGTTTGATATTAATTATTTCCCTTAAACATTGTATTTATTTCAACCGATTGTTGCTATAGCATTCTAATATAATAAAGATGTCTGATCTTTCAAATTTATTGTGAGCAATTCTTTCTATTTCATCGGTATACTAATAGAAGTTTGATATTAATTATTTCTCTTAAACATTGTATTTATTTCAACCGATTGTTGCTATAGCATTCTAATATAATAAAGATGTCCGATCTTTCATATTTATTGTGAGCAATTCTTTCTGTTTCATCGGTATACTAATAGAAGTTTGATATTAATTATTTCCCTTAAACATTGTATTTATTTCAACCGATTGTTGCTATAGCATTCTAATATAATAAAGATGTCTGATCTTTCAAATTTATTGTGAGCAATTCTTTCTATTTCATCGGTATACTAATAGAAGTTTGATATTAATTATTTCCCTTAAACATTGTATTTATTTCAACCGATTGTTGCTATAGCATTCTAATATAATAA
This sequence comes from Drosophila repletoides, assembly GCA_018150835.1. NCBI lineage: Eukaryota > Metazoa > Arthropoda > Insecta > Diptera > Drosophilidae > Drosophila > Drosophila repletoides. Next base: position 22,046 of record JAECWQ010000174.1, on the reverse strand, counting down.
AGATGTCCGATCTTTCATATTTATTGTGAGCAATTCTTTCTATTTCATCGGTATACTAATAGAAGTTTGATATTAATTATTTCCCTTAAACATTGTATTTATTTCAACCGATTGTTGCTATAGCATTCTAATATAATAAAGATGTCCGATCTTTCAAATTTATTGTGAGCAATTCTTTCTATTTCATCGGTATACTAATAGAAATTTGATCTTAATTTTTTCCCATAAGAAATGATTTTATTTCAACCGAATGTTTGCTATATAATAAAGATGTCTCATCTTTCAAATTTATTGTGAGCAATTCTTTCTATTTCATCGGTATACTAATAGAAGTTTGATATTAATTATTTCCCTTAAACATTGTATTTATTTCAACCGATTGTTGCTATAGCATTCTAATATAATAAAGATGTCTGATCTTTCAAATTTATTGTGAGCAATTCTTTCTATTTCATCGGTATACTAATAGAAGTTTGATATTAATTATTTCCCTTAAACATTGTATTTATTTCAACCGATTGTTGCTATAGCATTCTAATATAATAAAGATGTCCGATCTTTCATATTTATTGTGAGCAATTCTTTCTGTTTCATCGGTATACTAATAGAAGTTTGATATTAATTATTTCCCTTAAACATTGTATTTATTTCAACCGATTGTTGCTATAGCATTCTTATATAATAAAGATGTCCGATCTTTCAAATTTATTGTGAGCAATTCTTTCTATTTCATCGGTATACTAATAGAAGTTTGATATTAATTATTTCCCTTAAACATTGTATTTATTACAACCGATTGTTGTTATAGCATTCTAATATAATAAAGATGTCCGATCTTTCATATTTATTGTGAGCAATTCTTTCTGTTTCATCGGTATACTAATAGAAGTTTGATATTAATTATTTCTCTTAAACATTGTATTTATTTCAACCGATTGTTGCTATAGCATTCTAATATAATAAAGATGTCCGATCTTTCATATTTATTGTGAGCAATTCTTTCTGTTTCATCGGTATACTAATAGAAGTTTGATATTAATTATTTCCCTTAAACATTGTATTTATTTCAACCGATTGTTGCTATAGCATTCTAATATAATAAAGATGTCTGATCTTTCAAATTTATTGTGAGCAATTCTTTCTATTTCATCGGTATACTAATAGAAGTTTGATATTAATTATTTCCCTTAAACATTGTATTTATTTCAACCGATTGTTGCTATAGCATTCTAATATAATAAAGATGTCCGATCTTTCATATTTATTGTGAGCAATTCTTTCTATTTCATCGGTATACTAATAGAAGTTTGATATTAATTATTTCCCTAAAACATTGTATTTATTTCAACCGATTGTTGCTATAGCATTCTAATATAATAAAGATGTCCGATCTTTCAAATTTATTGTGAGCAATTCTTTCTATTTCATCGGTATACTAATAGAAATTTGATCTTAATTTTTCCCATAAGAAATGATTTTATTTCAACCGAATGTTTGCTATATAATAAAGATGTCTCATCTTTCAAATTTATTGTGAGCAATTCTTTCTATTTCATCGGTATACTAATAGAAGTTTGATATTAATTATTTCCCTTAAACATTGTATTTATTTCAACCGATTGTTGCTATAGCATTCTAATATAATAAAGATGTCTGATCTTTCAAATTTATTGTGAGCAATTCTTTCTATTTCATCGGTATACTAATAGAAGTTTGATATTAATTATTTCCCTTAAACATTGAATTTATTTCAACCGATTGTTGCTATAGCATTCTAATATAATAAAGATGTCCGATCTTTCATATTTATTGTGAGCAATTCTTTCTGTTTCATCGGTATACTAATAGAAGTTTGATATTAATTATTTCCCTTAAACATTGTATTTATTTCAACCGATTGTTGCTATAGCATTCTTATATAATAAAGATGTCCGATCTTTCAAATTTATTGTGAGCAATTCTTTCTATTTCATCGGTATACTAATAGAAGTTTGATATTAATTATTTCCCTTAAACATTGTATTTATTACAACCGATTGTTGTTATAGCATTCTAATATAATAAAGATGTCCGATCTTTCATATTTATTGTGAGCAATTCTTTCTGTTTCATCGGTATACTAATAGAAGTTTGATCTTAAAAAATTTCCTATAAGAAATGTTTATATTTCAATCCATTGTGGCTATAGCATTCTTATATAATAACGAAGTCTGATCTTTCAAATTTATTGTCAGCAATTCTTTCTATTTCATCGGTATACTAATAGAAATTTGATCTTAATTATTTCCCATAAGAAATGATTTTATTTCAACCGAATGTTTGCTATATAATAAAGATGTCTGATCTTTCAAATTTATTGTGAGCAATTCTTTCTATTTCATCAGTATACTCATAGAAGTTTGATATTAATTATTTCCCTTAAACATTGTATTTATTTCAACCGATTGTTGGTATAGCATTCTTATATAATAAAGATGTCTGATCTTTCAAATTTATTGTGAGCAATTCTTTCTATTTCATCGGTATACTAATAGAAATTTGATCTTAATTCTTTCCCATAAGATATGATTTTATTTCAACTGAATGTTTGCTATATAATAAAGATGTCTGATCTTTCAAATTTATTGTGAGCAATTCTTTCTATTTCATCGGTATACTAATAGAAGTTTGATATTAATTATTTCCTTAAACATTGTATTTATTTCAACCGATTGTTGCTATAGCATTCTAATATAATAAAGATGTCCGATCTTTCATATTTATTGTGAGCAATTCTTTCTGTTTCATCGGTATACTAATAGAAGTTTGATCTTAAAAAATTTCCTATAAGAAATGTTTATATTTCAATCCATTGTGGCTATAGCATTCTTATATAATAACGAAGTCTGATCTTTCAAATTTATTGTCAGCAATTCTTTCTATTTCATCGGTATACTAATAGAAATTTGATCTTAATTATTTCCCATAAGAAATGATTTTATTTCAACCGAATGTTTGCTATATAATAAAGATGTCTGACCTTTCAAATTTATTGTGAGCAATTCTTTCTATTTCATCGGTATACTAATAGAAGTTTGATATTAATTATTTCCCTTAAACATTGTATTTATTTCAACCGATTGTTGCTATAGCATTCTTATATAATAAAGATGTTCGATCTTTCAAATTTATTGTGAGCAATTCTTTCTATTTCATCGGTATACTAATAGAAGTTGGATCTTAAAAATTTCCCATAAGAAATGTTTTTATTTCAACAGATTGTTGCAATAGAATTCTTATATAATAAAGATGTCTGATCTTTCAAATTTATTGTGAGCAATTCTTTCTATTTCATCGGTATACTAATAGAAATTTGATCTTAATTATTTCCCATAAGATATGATTTTATTTCAACTGAATGTTTGCTATATAATAAAGATGTCTGATCTTTCAAATTTATTGTGAGCAATTCTTTCTATTTCATCGGTATACTAATAGAAGTTTGATATTAATTATTTCCCTTAAACATTGTATTTATTTCAACCGATTGTTGCTATAGCATTCTTATATAATAAAGATGTCCGATCTTTCAAATTTATTGTGAGCAATTCTTTCTATTTCATCGGTATACTAATAGAAGTTTGATCTTAAAAAATTTCCCATAAGAAATGTTTATATTTCAACCCATTCGTGCTAAAGCATTCTTATATAATAACGAAGTCTGATCTTAATAATATATTGTGAGCAATTCTTTATATTTCATTAATATTCTAATAGTAGTCTGATCTTAATAATTTCCCATAAGGAATGATTTTATTTCAACAGATTGTTTCTATAGCATTCTTATATAATAACGAAGTCTGATCTTTCAAATTTATTGTGAGCAATTCTTTCTATTTCATCGGTATACTAATAGAAATTTGATCTTAATTTTTTCCCATAAGAAATGATTTTATTTCAACCGAATGTTTGCTATATAATAAAGATGTCTGATCTTTCAAATTTATTGTGAGCAATTCTTTCTATTTCATCGGTATACTAATAGAAGTTTGATATTAATTATTTCCCTTAAACATTGTATTTATTTCAACCGATTGTTGCTATAGCATTCTTATATAATAAAGATGTCCGATCTTTCATATTTATTGTGAGCAATTCTTTCTGTTTCATCGGTATACTAATAGAAGTTTGATCTTAAAAAATTTCCTATAAGAAATGTTTATATTTCAATCCATTGTTGCTATAGCATTCTTATATAATAACGAAGTCTGATCTTTCAAATTTATTGTGAGCAATTCTTTCTTTTTCATCGGTATACTAATAGAAGTTGGATCTTAAAAATTTCCCATAAGAAATGTTTTTATTTCAACAGATTGTTGCTATAGAATTCTTATATAATAAAGATGTCTGATCTTTCAAATTTATTGTGAGCAATTCTTTCTATTTCATCGGTATACTAATAGAAGTTTGATATTAATTATTTCCCTTAAACATTGTATTTATTTCAACCGCATTCTTATATAATAAAGAAGTCTGATCTTTCAAATTTATTGTGAGCAATTCTTTCTATTTCATCGGTATACTATTAGAAGTTTGATCTTAAAAAATTTCCCATAAGAAATGTTTTTATTTCAACAGATTGTTGCTATAGAATTCTTATATAATAAAGATGTCTGATATTTCAAATTTATTGTGAGCAATTCTTTCTATTTCATCGGTATACTAATAGAAATTTGATCTTAATTATTTCCCATAAGATATGATTTTATTTCAACTGAATGTTTGCTATATAATAAAGATGTCTGATCTTTCAAATTTATTGTGAGCAATTCTTTCTATTTCATCGGTATACTAATAGAAGTTTGATATTAATTATTTCCTTAAACATTGTATTTATTTCAACCGATTGTTGCTATAGCATTCTTATATAATAAAGAAGTCTGATCTTTCAAATTTATTGTGAGCAATTCTTTCTATTTCATCGGTATACTAATAGAAATTTGATCTTAATTATTTCCCATAAGATATGATTTTATTTCAACTGAATGTTTGCCATATAATAAAGATGTCTGATCTTTCAAATTTATTGTGAGCAATTCTTTCTATTTCATCGGTATACTAATAGAAGTTTGATATTAATTATTTCCCTTAAACATTGTATTTATTTCAACCGATTGTTGCTATAGCATTCTTATATAATAAAGATGTCCGATCTTTCATATTTATTGTGAGCAATTCTTTCTATTTCATCGGTATACTAATAGAAGTTTGATCTTAAAAAATTTCCTATAAGAAATGTTTATATTTCAACCCATTGTTGCTATAGCATTCTTATATAATAACGAAGTCTGATCTTTCAAATTTAATGTCAGCAATTCTTTCTATTTCATCGGTATACTAATTGAAATTTGATCTTAATTATTTCCCTTAAACATTGTATTTATTTCAACCGATTGTTGCTATAGCATTCTTATATAATAAAGAAGTCTGATCTTTCAAATTTATTGTGAGCAATTCTTTCTATTTCATCGGTATGCTAATAGAAGTTTGATCTTAAAAATTTCCCATAAGAAATGTTTTTATTTCAACAGATTGTTGCTATAGCATTCTTATATAATAAAGATATCTGATCTTTCAAATTTATTGTGAGCAATTCTTTCTATTTCATCGGTATACTAATAGAAATTTGATCTTAATTATTTCCCATAAGATATGATTTTATTTCACCTGAATGTTTGCTATATAATAAAGATGTCTGATCTTTCAAATTTATTGTGAGCAATTCTTTCTATTTCATCGGTATACTAATAGAAGTTTGATATTAATTATTTCCCTTAAACATTGTATTTATTTCAACCGATTGTTGCTATAGCATTCTTATATAATAAAGATGTCCGATCTTTCAAATTTATTGTGAGCAATTCTTTCTATTTCATCGGTATACTAATAGAAGTTTGATCTTAAAAAATTTCCCATAAGAAATGTTTATATTTCAACCCATTGGTGCTAAAGCATTCTTATATAATAACGAAGTCTGATCTTATCAATATATTGTGAGCAATTCTTTATATTTCATCAATATTCTAATAGTAGTCTGATCTTAATAATTTCCCATAAGAAATGATTTTATTTCAACAGATTGTTTCTATAGCATGCTTATATAATAACGAAGTCTGATCTTTCAAATTTATTGTGAGCAATTCTTTCTATTTCATCGGTATACTAATAGAAATTTGATCTTAATTTTTTCCCATAAGAAATGATTTTATTTCAACCGAATGTTTGCTATATAATAAAGATGTCTCATCTTTCAAATTTATTGTGAGCAATTCTTTCTATTTCATCGGTATACTAATAGAAGTTTGATATTAATTATTTCCCTTAAACATTGTATTTATTTCAACCGATTGTTGCTATAGCATTCTTATATAATAAAGAAGTCTGATCTTTCAAATTTATTGTGAGCAATTCTTTCTATTTCATCGGTATACTAATAGAAGTTGGATCTTAAAAATTTCCCATAAGAAATGTTTTTATTTCAACAGATTGTTGCTATAGAATTCTTATATAATAAAGATGCCTGATCTTTCAAATTTATTGTGAGCAATTCTTTCTATTTCATCGGTATACTAATAGAAATTTGATCTTAATTAGTTCCCATAAGATATGATTTTATTTCAACTGAATGTTTGCCATATAATAAAGATGTCTGATCTTTCAAATTTATTGTGAGCAATTCTTTCTATTTCATCGGTATACTAATAGAAGTTTGATATTAATTATTTCCCTTAAACATTGTATTTATTTCAACCGATTGTTGCTATAGCATTCTTATATAATAAAGATGTCCGATCTTTCATATTTATTGTGAGCAATTCTTTCTATTTCATCGGTATACTAATAGAAGTTTGATCTTAAAAAATTTCCTATAAGAAATGTTTATATTTCAACCCATTGTTGCTATAGCATTCTTATATAATAACGAAGTCTGATCTTTCAAATTTATTGTGAGCAATTCTTTCTATTTCATCGGTATACTAATAGAAATTTGATCTTAATTATTTCCCATAAGATATGATTTTATTTCAACCGAATGTTTGCTATATAATAAAGATGTCTGACCTTTCAAATTTATTGTGAGCAATTCTTTCTATTTCATCGGTATACTAATAGAAGTTTGATATTAATTATTTCCCTTAAACATTGTATTTATTTCAACCGATTGTTGCTATAGCATTCTTATATAATAAAGATGTCCGATCTTTCATATTTATTGTGAGCAATTCTTTCTATTTCATCGGTATACTAATAGAAGTTTGATCTTAAAAAATTTCCTATAAGAAATGTTTATATTTCAACCCATTGTTGCTATAGCATTCTTATATAATAACGAAGTCTGATCTTTCAAATTTATTGTCAGCAATTCTTTCTATTTCATCGGTATACTAATAGAAATTTGATCTTAATTATTTCCCATAAGAAATGATTTTATTTCAACCGAATGTTTGCTATATAATAAAGATGTCTGACCTTTCAAATTTATTGTGAGCAATTCTTTCTATTTCATCGGTATACTAATAGAAGTTTGATATTAATTATTTCCCTTAAACATTGTATTTATTTCAACCGATTGTTGCTATAGCATTCTTATATAATAAAGAAGTCCGATCTTTCAAATTTATTGTGAGCAATTCTTCCTATTTCATCGGTATACTAATAGAAGTTTGATCTTAAAAATTTCCCATAAGAAATGTTTTTATTTCGACAGATTGTTGCTATAGCATTCTTATATAATAAAGATGTCTGATCTTTCAAATTTATTGTGAGCAATTCTTTCTATTTCATCGGTATACTAATAGAAATTTGATCTTAATTATTTCCCATAAGATATGATTTTATTTCAACTGAATGTTTGCTATATAATAAAGATGTCTGATCTTTCAAATTTATTGTGAGCAATTCTTTCTATTTCATCGGTATACTAATAGAAGTTTGATATTAATTATTTCCCTTAAACATTGTATTTATTTCAACCGATTATTGCTATAGCATTCTTATATAATAAAGATGTCCGATCTTTCATATTTATTGTGAGCAATTCTTTCTATTTCATCGGTATACTAATAGAAGTTTGATCTTAAAAAATTTCCTATAAGAAATGTTTATATTTCAACCCATTGTTGCTATAGCATTCTTATATAATAAAGAAGTCTGATCTTTCAAATTTATTGTCAGCAATTCTTTCTATTTCATCGGTATACTAATAGAAATTTGATCTTAATTATTTCCCATAAGAAATGATTTTATTTCAACCGAATGTTTGCTATATAATAAAGATGTCTGATCTTTCAAATTTATTGTGAGCAATTCTTTCTATTTCATTGGTATACTCATAGAAGTTTGATATTAATTATTTCCCTTAAACATTGTATTTATTTCAACCGATTGTTGCTATAGCATTCTTATATAATAACGAAGTCTGATCTTTCAAATTTATTGTCAGCAATTCTTTCTATTTCATCGGTATACTAATAGAAATTTGATCTTAATTATTTCCCATAAGAAATGATTTTATTTCAACCGAATGTTTGCTATATAATAAAGATGTCTGACCTTTCAAATTTATTGTGAGCAATTCTTTCTATTTCATTGGTATACTCATAGAAGTTTGATATTAATTATTTCCCTTAAACATTGTATTTATTTCAACCGATTGTTGCTATAGCATTCTTATATAATAAAGAAGTCTGATCTTTCAAATTTATTGTGAGCAATTCTTTCTTTTTCATCGGTATACTAATAGAAGTTGGATCTTAAAAATTTCCCATAAGAAATGTTTTTATTTCAACAGATTGTTGCTATAGAATTCTTATATAATAAAGATGTCTGATCTTTCAAATTTATTGTGAGCAATTCTTTCTATTTCATCGGTATACTAATAGAAATTTGATCTTAATTATTTCCCATAAGATATGATTTTATTTCAACTGAATGTTTGCCATATAATAAAGATGTCTGATCTTTCAAATTTATTGTGAGCAATTCTTTCTATTTCATCGGTATACTAATAGAAGTTTGATATTAATTATTTCCCTTAAACATTGTATTTATTTCAACCGATTGTTGCTATAGCATTCTTATATAATAAAGATGTCCGATCTTTCATATTTATTGTGAGCAATTCTTTCTATTTCATCGGTATACTAATAGAAGTTTGATCTTAAAAATTTCCTATAAGAAATGTTTATATTTCAACCCATTGTTGCTATAGCATTCTTATATAATAACGAAGTCTGATCTTTCAAATTTATTGTCAGCAATTCTTTCTATTTCATCGGTATACTAATAGAAATTTGATCTTAATTATTTCCTATAAGAAATGATTTTATTTCAACCGAATGTTTGCTATATTATAAAGATGTCTGATCTTTCAAATTTATTGTGAGCAATTCTTTCTATTTCATCGGTATACTCATAGAAGTTTGATATTAATTATTTCCCTTAAACATTGTATTTATTTCAACCGATTGTTGCTATAGCATTCTTATATAATAACGAAGTCTGATCTTTCAAATTTATTGTGAGCAATTCTTTCTATTTCATCGGTATACTAATAGAAGTTTGATCTTAAAAATTTCCCATAAGAAATGTTTTTATTTCAACAGATTGTTGCTATAGCATTCTTATATAATAAAGATGTCTGATCTTTCAAATTTATTGTGAGCAATTCTTTCTATTTCATCGGTATACTAATAGAAATTTGATCTTAATTATTTCCCATAAGATATGATTTTATTTCAACTGAATGTTTGCTATATAATAAAGATGTCTGATCTTTCAAATTTATTGTGAGCAATTCTTTCTATTTCATCGGTATACTAATAGAAGTTTGATATTAATTATTTCCCTTAAACATTGTATTTATTTCAACCGATTGTTGCTATAGCATTCTTATATAATAAAGATGTCCGATCTTTCAAATTTATTGTGAGCAATTCTTTCTATTTCATCGGTATACTAATAGAAGTTTGATATTAATTATTTTCCTTAAGCATTGTATTTATTTCAACCGATTGTTGCTATAGCATTCTAATATAATAAAGATGTCCGATCTTTCATATTTATTGTGAGCAATTCTTTCTGTTTCATCGGTATACTAATAGAAGTTTGATCTTAAAAAAATTTCCTATAAGAAATGTTTATATTTCAATCCATTGTGGCTATAGCATTCTTATATAATAACGATGTCTGATCTTTCAAATTTATTGTGAGCAATTCTTTCTATTTCATCGGTATACTAATAGAAATTTGATCTTAATTATTTCCCATAAGAAATGATTTTATTTCAACCGAATGTTTGCTATATAATAAAGATGTCTGACCTTTCAAATTTATTGTGAGCAATTCTTTCTATTTCATCGGTATACTAATAGAAGTTTGATATTAATTATTTCCCTTAAACATTGTATTTATTTCAACCGATTGTTGCTATAGCATTCTTATATAATAAAGAAGTCTGATCTTTCAAATTTATTGTGAGCATTTCTTTCTATTTCATCGGTATACTAATAGAAGTTTGATCTTAAAAATTTCCCATAAGAAATGTTTTTATTTCAACAGATTGTTGCAATAGAATTGTTATATAATAAAGATGTCTGATCTTTCAAATTTATTGTGAGCAATTCTTTCTATTTCATCGGTATACTAATAGAAGTTTGATATTAATTATTTCCCTTAAACATTGTATTTATTTCAACCGATTGTTGCTATAGCATTCTTATGTAATAAAGATGTCCGATCTTTCAAATTTATTGTGAGCAATTCTTTCTATTTCATCGGTATACTAATAGAAGTTTGATCTTAAAAAATTTCCCATAAGAAATGTTTATAATTCAACCCATTGGTGCTAAAGCATTCTTATATAATAACGAAGTCTGATCTTATCAATATATTGTGAGCAATTCTTTATATTTCATCAATATTCTAATAGTAGTCTGATCTTAATAATTTCCCATAAGAAATGATTTTATTTCAACAGATTGTTTCTATAGCATTCTTATATAATAACGAAGTCTGATCTTTCAAATTTATTGTGAGCAATTCTTTCTATTTCATCGGTATACTAATAGAAATTTGATCTTAATTTTTTCCCATAAGAAATGATTTTATTTCAACCGAATGTTTGCTATATAATAAAGATGTCTCATCTTTCAAATTTATTGTGAGCAATTCTTTCTATTTCATCGGTATACTAATAGAAGTTTGATATTAATTATTTCCTTAAACATTGTATTTATTTCAACCGATTGTTGCTATAGCATTCTAATATAATAAAGATGTACGATCTTTCATATTTATTGTGAGCAATTCTTTCTGTTTCATCGGTATACTAATAGAAGTTTGATCTTAAAAAATTTCCTATAAGAAATGTTTATATTTCAATCCATTGTTGCTATAGCATTCTTATATAATAACGAAGTCTGATCTTTCAAATTTATTGTCAGCAATTCTTTCTATTTCATCGGTATACTAATAGAAATTTGATCTTAATTATTTCCCATAAGAAATGATTTTATTTCAACCGAATGTTTGCTATATAATAAAGATGTCTGACCTTTCAAATTTATTGTGAGCAATTCTTTCTATTTCATCGGTATACTAATAGAAGTTTGATATTAATTATTTCCCTTAAACATTGTATTTATTTCAACCGATTGTTGCTATAGCATTCTTATATAATAAAGAAGTCTGATCTTTCAAATTTATTGTGAGCAATTCTTTCTTTTTCATCGGTATACTAATAGAAGTTGGATCTTAAAAAATTTCCCATAAGAAATGTTTTTATTTCAACAGATTGTTTCTATAGAATTCTTATATAATAAAGATGTCTGATCTTTCAAATTTATTGTGAGCAATTCTTTCTATTTCATCGGTATACTAATAGAAATTTGATCTTAATTATTTCCCATAAGATATGATTTTATTTCAACTGAATGTTTGCCATATAATAAAGATGTCTGATCTTTCAAATTTATTGTGAGCAATTCTTTCTATTTCATCGGTATACTAATAGAAGTTTGATATTAATTATTTCCCTTAAACATTGTATTTATTTCAACCGATTGTTGCTATAGCATTCTTATATATTAAAGATGTCCGATCTTTCATATTTGTTGTGAGCAATTCTTTCTATTTCATCGGTATACTAATAGAAGTTTGATCTTAAAAAATTTCCTATAAGAAATGTTTATATTTCAACCCATTGTTGCTATAGCATTCTTATATAATAACGAAGTCTGATCTTTCAAATTTATTGTCAGCAATTCTTTCTATTTCATCGGTATACTAATAGAAATTTGATCTTAATTATTTCCCATAAAAATGATTTTATTTCAACCGAATGTTTGCTATATAATAAAGATGTCTGATCTTTCAAATTTATTGTGAGCAATTCTTTCTATTTCATCGGTATACTCATAGAAGTTTGATATTAATTATTTCCTTAAACATTGTATTTATTTCAACCGATTGTTGCTATAGCATTCTTATATAATAAAGATGTCCGATCTTTCAAATTTATTGTGAGCAATTCTTCCTATTTCATCGGTATACTAATAGAAGTTTGATCTTAAAAATTTCCCATAAGAAATGTTTTTATTTCAACAGATTGTTGCTATAGCATTCTTATATAATAAAGATGTCTGATCTTTCAAATTTATTGTGAGCAATTCTTTCTATTTCATCGGTATACTAATAGAAATTTGATCTTAATTATTTCCCATAAGAAATGATTTTATTTCAACCGAATGTTTGCTATATAATAAAGATGTCTGACCTTTCAAATTTATTGTGAGCAATTCTTTCTATTTCATCGGTATACTAATAGAAGTTTGATATTAATTATTTCCCTTAAACATTGTATTTATTTCAACCGATTGTTGCTATAGCATTCTTATATAATAAAGAAGTCTGATCTTTCAAATTTATTGTGAGCAATTCTTTCTTTTTCATCGGTATACTAATAGAAGTTGGATCTTAAAAATTTCCCATAAGAAATGTTTTTATTTCAACAGATTGTTGCTATAGAATTCTTATATAATAAAGATGTCTGATCTTTCAAATTTATTGTGAGCAATTCTTTCTATTTCATCGGTATACTAATAGAAGTTTGATATTAATTATTTCCCTTAAACATTGTATTTATTTCAACCGATTATTGCTATAGCATTCTTATATAATAAAGATGTCCGATCTTTCATATTTATTGTGAGCAATTCTTTCTATTTCATCGGTATACTAATAGAAGTTTGATCTTAAAAAAATTTCCTATAAGAAATGTTTATATTTCAACCCATTGTTGCTATAGCATTCTTATATAATAACGAAGTCTGATCTTTCAAATTTATTGTCAGCAATTGTTTCTATTTCATCGGTATACTAATAGAAATTTGATCTTAATTATTTCCCATAAGAAATGATTTTATTTCAACCGAATGTTTGCTATATAATAAAGATGTCTGATCTTTCAAATTTATTGTGAGCAATTCTTTCTATTTCATCGGTATACTCATAGAAGTTTGATATTAATTATTTCCCTTAAACATTGTATTTATTTCAACCGATTGTTGCTTTAGCATTCTTATATAATAACGAAGTCTGATCTTTCAAATTTATTGTCAGCAATTCTTTCTATTTCATCGGTATACTAATAGAAATTTGATATTAATTATTTCCCATAAGAAATGATTTTATTTCAACCGAATGTTTGCTATATAATAAAGATGTCTGACCTTTCAAATTTATTGTGAGCAATTCTTTCTATTTCATCGGTATACTAATAGAAGTTTGATATTAATTATTTCCCTTAAACATTGTATTTATTTCAACCGATTGTTGCTATAGCATTCTTATATAATAAAGAAGTCTGATCTTTCAAATTTATTGTGAGCAATTCTTTCTTTTTCATCGGTATACTAATAGAAGTTGGATCTTAAAAATTTCCCATAAGAAATGTTTTTATTTCAACAGATTGTTGCTATAGAATTCTTATATAATAAAGATGTCTGATCTTTCAAATTTATTGTGAGCAATTCTTTCTATTTCATCGGTATACTAATAGAAATTTGATCTTAATTATTTCCCATAAGATATGATTTTATTTCAACTGAATGTTTGCCATATAATAAAGATGTCTGATCTTTCAAATTTATTGTGAGCAATTCTTTCTATTTCATCGGTATACTAATAGAAGTTTGATATTAATTATTTCCCTTAAACATTGTATTTATTTCAACCGATTGTTGCTATAGCATTCTTATATAATAAAGATGTCCGATCTTTCATATTTATTGTGAGCAATTCTTTCTATTTCATCGGTATACTAATAGAAGTTTGATCTTAAAAAATTTCCTATAAGAAATGTTTATATTTCAACCCATTGTTGCTATAGCATTCTTATATAATAACGAAGTCTGATCTTTCAAATTTATTGTCAGCAATTCTTTCTATTTCATCGGTATACTAATAGAAATTTGATCTTAATTATTTCCCATAAGAAATGATTTTATTTCAACCGAATGTTTGCTATATAATAAAGATGTCTGATCTTTCAAATTTATTGTGAGCAATTCTTTCTATTTCATCGGTATACTCATAGAAGTTTGATATTAATTATTTCCCTTAAACATTGTATTTATTTCAACCGATTGTTGCTATAGCATTCTTATATAATAACGAAGTCTGATCTTTCAAATTTATTGTGAGCAATTCTTTCTATTTCATCGGTATACTAATAGAAGTTTGATCTTAAAAATTTCCCATAAGAAATGTTTTTATTTCAACAGATTGTTGCTATAGCATTCTTATATAATAAAGATGTCTGATCTTTCAAATTTATTGTGAGCAATTCTTTCTATTTCATCGGTATACTAATAGAAATTTGATCTTAATTCTTTCCCATAAGATATGATTTTATTTCAACTGAATGTTTGCTATATAATAAAGATGTCTGATCTTTCAAATTTATTGTGAGCAATTCTTTCTATTTCATCGGTATACTAATAGAAATTTGATATTAATTATTTCCCTTAAACATTGTATTTATTTCAACCGATTGTTGCTATAGCATTCTTATATAATAAAGATGTCCGATCTTTCAAATTTATTGTGAGCAATTCTTTCTATTTCATCGGTATACTAATAGAAGTTTGATATTAATTATTTCCCTTAAACATTGTATTTATTTCAACCGATTGTTGCTATAGCATTCTAATATAATAAAGATGTCCGATCTTTCATATTTATTGTGAGCAATTCTTTCTGTTTCATCGGTATACTAATAGAAGTTTGATCTTAAAAAAATTTCCTATAAGAAATGTTTATATTTCAATCCATTGTGGCTATAGCATTCTTATATAATAACGATGTCTGATCTTTCAAATTTATTGTGAGCAATTCTTTCTATTTCATCGGTATACTAATAGAAGTTTGATCTTAATTATTTCCCATAAGAAATGATTTTATTTTAACCGAATGTTTGCTATATAATAAAGATGTCTGACCTTTCAAATTTATTGTGAGCAATTCTTTCTATTTCATCGGTATACTAATAGAAGTTTGATATTAATTATTTCCCATAAGAAATGTTTTTATTTCAACAGATTGTTGCAATAGAATTCTTATATAATAAAGATGTCTGATCTTTCAAATTTATTGTGAGCAATTCTTTCTATTTCATCGGTATACTAATAGAAGTTTGATCTTAAAAAATTTCCCATAAGAAATGTTTATATTTCAACCCATTGGTGCTAAAGCATTCTTATATAATAACGAAGTCTGATCTTAATAATATATTGTGAACAATTCTTTATATTTCATTAATATTCTAATAGTTGTCTGATCTTAATAATTTCCCTTAAGGAATGATTTTATTTCAACAGATTGTTTCTATAGCATTCTTATATAATAAAGATCTCTGATCTTTCAAATTTATTGTGAGCAATTCTTTCTATTTCATCGGTATACTAATAGAAATTTGATCTTAATTATTTCCCATAAGATATGATTTTATTTCAACTGAATGTTTGCTATATAATAAAGATGTCTGATCTTTCAAATTTATTGTGAGCAATTATTTATATTTCATCGGTATACTAATAGAAGCCTGATCTTAATAATTTCCCTTCAAAATTGTATTTATTTCAACCGATTGTTGCTATAGCATTCTTATATAATAACGAAGTCTGATCTTAATAATTTATTGTGAGCAATTCTTTCTATTTCATCGGTATACTAATAGAAGTTTGATCTTAATAATTTCCCATAAGAAATATTTTTATTTCAACCGATTGTTGCTGCAGCATTCTTATATAATAAAGAAGTCTGATCTTTCAAATTTATTGTGAGCAATTCTTTCTATTTCATTGGTATATTAATAGAAGTTAGATCTTAATAATTCCCCATAAACATTGTATTTATTTCAACCGATTGTTGCTATGTAATAAAGAAGTCTGATCTTAATAATTCATTGAGAGCATTAAAAAAAAAAAGAGAGATTTCTATCTAAGTGAACAGTCGAGTTTTTTTGGTGCTCCGTAATAAAATTCGTTTTGTATTATATTGTGAGATTTTTCTTTAAATTTTATTTGGAAATAAACCTTTTAGTAAGCCAGTATCACATTGTTGCACACATAGTCATCAGCTGTGCAATTTTTATCAAAAGCTTTAATTTTTCTATTAATAATACCTTTACCTATCTTCCTTTTGTGCTGTCGTTCGCTTGTGCGCCGCTCGCCCGCTCAAATTTTTGTTGTTGCTTTTCGCATTGCTCAAGCATGGTTTGTGTTATTTATTGCAACTAACAGCTATTTCATTGCGATCTCAATTTGCACGCTCTTCATATTAATCATAATAATACCCAGTGGGAAACTTTTAGCATCTTTTTTTTTCTTCTTACTAATATTGTATACTATTAAAATGTCTTGCTGCAAGTTTAACCGCACTTATGGCCCAGCGCGTGATGGTGAGCAACCAAGGTTTGTTAACTGCTGGTTGAGTGACAACATGATGCATGGCAAATTTGCAGTTCTAACTGGGCGAGATATTGACAAGTTGGAAAAGACAATTCCAAGAAAGGCTGTGGAGGCCTGAAATGGTCTTGTCCGAGGCGCAATGACTTGCAATTGAATTTCTCCAAAATGTATAATTCTGTGATAGGTCAATTTCTTAAGTTGCATAAAATGTCCAAGCTTTTGTCGAGTGATTTTGACTCGAGCATTGAGATGCTTAGTGAGTTTAATTTCGAATCCCCACCTATCCGTCGGTTAGAGGAGCAATTTTTAAATGTTCCTCTTCCATCTTCCTCTGCAATAGCTATTCCCCCTTCAGAAAATTTATCAACTCCTCGCCGTTTAGAATTATCTCCGGTTCGATTTTTCTCGCCCTCGCCTTCACCGTCAGTCGGCCACTCTTCCTTTGAACACTCCGATAATTCTTCAAATACCAATGTATGTGCTGTTCATGTTCAACCAACTTCTCCAAATCAAGTTCAGGCTTGTGCTCCAACTACAACACGAGCTACAAGTCCAGCTGTCCCTCCAGCTCCGACTGCCGTTGCAGCTCCACTTCAGTTGGTGTCTGCGATTTCATCTCCGGTAACTGGCTCAATTGCAGCCCATCCTGGTACTGCACCCACAACTGTACTTCCAGCTTCGGTAACTGTTCAGGGTTCTGACCCTGCCCCGACTCCTTTGCTTACTGTTGTTGCACCGCGTAAGCAAATTTTCGTATCTAGAGTTTCAGCTGATACTACATGTGAAGCTATTACTGCCTATATTGCCAGCAAATCTTCAAGCAATGTATCAGTATCTAAATTTAATTTCTCTGAACCTAGGGAAATAGCCTCCTTCAAAATTAACGTTCCATCAGACACATTCTCACTTATTTGTGATCCAAATTTCTGGCCTCCACAAATAATTGTTCATGAGTTTATTATAAAAAAACGCACTCGTCCGGTGCCTGTCAGTCTTCAAGCTAGTGGTTGTCTTTCGCAAGCAACCATTAGTAATAATCCTCCAAAAAACTAGATCGATCTTCTGATTTACTATATACAGTTATCAGAATGTTAGAGGTCTAGTGTCTAAGCTTAAAAATGTATTTTTACAAAGTTCTTCCTACGAGTCTCAAATTATTGCTTTTTCTGAGACATGGCTTAATTCCTCAATTTCAAATTCTGAAATTTTTTCTACAGCCTTTACATCCTACAGAAAAGATAGAATAACTCGTCGTGGTGGTGGGGTACTCATTGCAGTTAATTCTTGCCTTCGGTCCGAGTCAATTACTTTATCCGTTTCACCTCCTGATGTGGAAATAGTTGCCGTTAAGGTATCGTTTCCATCATGTTCCATTTTCATAACGTGCTCTTATATCCCTCCGTGTTCTGATATTTCTATTTATATGCAGCATTTAAGCCGTATTGAATATATATCAACACTAGTACGTGATAAAGACATGTTTGTCGTTTTAGGCGATTTCAATTTGCCTAATATCCAGTGGTCTCTCTTTAGGAAATCTTATTATCTTGTGCCTTCTGCACAACATGACTTTTTAGATTCCTTGTATGACCTTTCGTTTTTTCAAATAAACTCGATTCCTAATAATCTTGACAGAATGCTTGATCTTATTTTTGTCAACGATTGCACTTCTACCAGTGTGTCAAGATCTTGTCCTTTAGTATTTCCTGAAGACTCCTTTCATCCTACCGTAGAAGTTTCTCTATCAATTGCCACGTCGACTAAACCAATATCTAAACCTATTAGAAAACCCTCCGTTGTTTTCGCAAGGGAAATTTTTTCTTGCTTAATCAACTTCTTTCCTCAGCTGATTGGTCTACTCTATACAATTCGGTTGATATAAATTTTGCTCTAACCCACTTCTATGACACTATTAACTCACTTCTTGATATCTGCATTCCAAGTAGTGTTGTATTGCCTGTTTCATCCAAGCCTCCCTGGTTTACACGTCGACTTTCAAATTTAAAAATATTAAAACTAAGCTATTTAAAAAATTTAAACTCTCTGGATCTAATATTGATTTTTCTAAATATTCTATTGCTAAATCTAACTTCCTTCTCCTTAATTCTCAATGCTATAATGAGTATCTTATGCGCTGCAGGAATCAGTTTGAGCGGGATCCTAAACTGTTTTATAAATTTGTAAATTCTAAGCGTAACAGCTCGTCTATGCCTCCTACATTTTTACTAGTGCTAACCTTTTTGCAAATTTCTTTCAATCTACTTACACTTCTTCCATTAACAATATCGCTTACCCTTATCCTTATCCTATTTCTTTCTCTAACTCTTTATTTTCTCCTATCATTACTGATAACGATCTAGTTACAGCAATGAAAACTTTAAAATCTTCATATTCTCCTGGGCCCGACAATATCCCAAGTTGCGTACTCAGAGAATGCTAGAGCTCTCTACATCTTCCCTACTCAAACTTTTTAACTTATCTCTTGATTCCGCTGTTTTTCCATGTCTTTGGAAGGAATCATATATTATCCCAATTCACAAAAAGGGAGCTAAATCCGATATATCGAATTAAAGAGGAATTGCAAAGTTGTCTGCAATCCCAAAATTATTCGAAAAATTGTAACATCAACTTTGCAGCACCTCTGTAAGTCGATAATTTCCCCTTTTCAACATGGCTTTATTAAGAGTCGGTCTACCACGACTAATCTGCTTGAATTCACATCATTGGTGAATGATGCATTCCTAAGTAGAATAAATCATGATCTTTTAATCTTCAAGCTAGATCGAATTGGATTCCCCCCACACTTCTGACTTGGATTTCCTCTTATTTAAAAAACAGAACCCAAAGAGTTCTGTTGAGATCCGAAATTTCTAAACCCGTATTTGTTATTTCGGGTGTGCCGCAAGGTAGTCATCTTGGTCCATTATTTTTCACATTATTTATTAATGACCTGCCTTCTATTTTGTCCCACTCACGCATCCTTATGTATGCTGATGATGTGAAACTTATTCTTTCTTACAACGATCCTTCTAAATATATTTGTCTGCAAGATGACTGTAACTCCATGCATCTTTGGTGTCAGGCTAATAAGTTGCATTTAAATATTTCTAAATGCTTGTTTATGACTTTTAGTCGAATTACTCCACACTTAGTCACGTACGCTTGACAATGTACCCTTGCAACGTATAACGACTGTGGAAGACCTTGGTGTACTTTTGATGCCAAACTTAGTTTCATTCTGCATATCTCCTCTATAACTAACAAAGCCAAGGGTGTTCTTGGATTCATTAAACGTTGGTCCAAGGAGTTTAATGATCCCTTTGTTACCAAAACTTTATACTTCTCTAGTTCGTCCCATACTAGAATATTGTTCATGTGTTTGGAGTCCTCAAATTGGAATCCATCAAGTTCGTATTGAATCCATTCAGAAGCAATTTCTCCTCTTTGCCCTTCGTGGCTTAAACTGGGATCCCGATCGCCGTCTTCCACCGTACTCTGATAGGCTCTTACTCATTGATCTCCCTTCATTAACTAACCGTAGAACTATCCTTGGTATTATTTTTCTTCATAAATTAATTATCGGTGACATTAGCTCTCCTTTTCTATTATCTCGTCTTAACTTTCATGTTCCACGTAGACTAACAAGAAATTATTATCCCTTATTTTTATCTAATTGCACAACTGACTATGCGTTGCACAATCGATTCCGTGTACTGTGCTCCAATTACAACGAATTTTATCACGTTATCTCTTTAGAACTCTCTCTTACACCTAAAATCTGCTCTTCTATTCTATCTTCGGGAGAACCCCAATCATTGATTGGTTGACGTGGTTGCTGCCTTGGCAATACTGCTTCTTTTTTGGTTGGTGTTTTCATGAATTGTCCTCTTTTCTCTCTGTTTTTCTTTTTCTTTTTCTTTATTATAATTTAATACATCACTAAAAAGTCCGGATACCTACCGAGAATCCGCTCAAAATCTCGAGATTCTGATTTTCAATACTCGATTGATTTTTGATATTTTTTTAATGTAGAAATGGATGTAGTTCTATGTCGGATATCTGCATTATAATTATTAATTATTTTCGCCACAGCAATGGCTTGGCTTGAAGCGCGATACATTGACGCATCTGCTCCACCTACTATGGATCCTCGGTTCCATCAAATTGGGGCACACGGTCACATTGTTTATTATGTATGTCCATGTGATGTGTTATCTTACTTTATTACTCTCTTTCTTTCTATCCTTTTGTCTATTATGTTCTTTTTTTCATTCTATTTTCAACAATCTTTATATTTCTTTTTCGCCTTTTTCCCTGGTCTGATTGGGTTTTTTGCCTGGGTTTTCCCCAATCCTGTGCAACAAATGTTGGACCATAAAAAATTGATTGATTTTAATACCCCAGAATTCAATTTTAATCTTACTTGTAAATTTTAATTTAATTAATTTCTAGATTTTAATTTAATTTATATAATAATTATATTAATTCTTTTGTAATCCTTTAATCGACTGCAATTAGTCGATTTATTAATATTAAATAAATAATAAATAAATAAAAATTGATTCTATTTCATCGGTATACTAATAGAAGATTGATCTTAATAATTTCCCATAAGAAATATTTTTATTTCAAGCGATTGTTACTATAGCATTCTTATGTGATAAAGAAGTCTGATTCTAATAATAAATTGTTGGCAATTCTTTATATTTCATCGGTATACTAATCGAAGTTTGATCTTAATAATTTCCCAAAAGAAATGTTTTTATTTCAACCGATTGTTGCTATAGCATTCTTATATGATAAAGATGTCTAATCTTTCAAATTTATTGTGAGCAATTCTTTCTATTTCATCGGTATACTAATAGAAGTTTGATCTTAATAATTTCCCATAAGAAATTATTTTATTTCAACCGAATGTTTGCTATATAATAAAGAATTCTGATCTTTCAAATTTATTGTGAGCAATTCTTTCAATTTCATCGGTATACTAATAGAAGTTAGATCTGAATAATTCCCCATAAACATTGTATTTACTTC
>JAECWQ010000173.1:0-46837 GCA_018150835.1 Drosophila repletoides | reverse complement strand
GCACTTCTACCGGTGTGTCAAGATCTTGTCCTTTAGTATTTCCTGAAGACTCCTTTCATCCTACCGTAGAAATTTCTCTATCAATTGCCACGTCGACTAAACCACTATCCAAACCTGTTAGTAAAGCCCGCCGTTGTTTTCGCAAGAAAAATTATTAAAACTAAGCTATTTAAAAAATGTAAACTCTCTGCATCTAATATTGATTTTTCTAAAAATTCTATTGCTAAATCTAACTTCCTTCTCCTTAACTCTCAATGCTATAATGAGTATCTTACGCGCTGCAGGAATCAGTTTGAGCGGGATCCTAAACTGTTTTATAAATTTGTAAATTCTAAGCCCAACAGCTCGTCTATGCCTTCTACATTTTTCCTGAAGAATGAGGGATCCATTGACGACTTAACTAGTGCTAACCTTTTTGCAAATTTCTTTCAATCTACTTACACTTCTTCCATTCACAATATCACTTACCCTTATCCTATTTCTTTCTCTAACTCTTTATTTGCTCCTATCATTCTGATACCGATATAGTTACAGCAATGAAAACTTTAAAATCTTCATATTCTCCTGGGCCCGATAATATCCCAAGTTACGTACTCAGAGAATGCTATAGCTCTTTACATATTCCCCTACTCAAACTTTTGTACTTATCTCTTGATTCCGCTGTTTTTCCATGTCTTTGGAAGGAATCATATATTATCCCAATTCACAGAAAAGGAGCTAAATCCGATATATCGAATTACAGAGGAATTGCAAAGTTGTCTGCAATCCCAAAATTATTCGAAAAAATTGTAACATCAACTTTGCAGCACCTATGTAAGTCGATAATTTCCCCTTTTCAACATGGCTTTATTAAGACTCGGTCTACCACGACTAATCTGCTTGATTTCACATCATTGGTGAATGATGCATTCCTAAGTAGAATGCAAACAGATGTCATTTATACTGATTTCCGTAAAGCATTTGACTCTGTAAATCATGATCTTTTAATCTTCAAGCTAGATCGAATTGGATTCCCCCCCACACTTCTGACTTGGATTTCCTTTTATTTAAAAAACAGAACCCAAAGAGTTCTGTTGAGATCCGAAATTTCTAAACCCGTATTTGTTACTTCGGGTATGCCGCAAGGTAGTCATCTTGGTCCATTATTTTTCACATTATTTATTAATGACCTGCCTTCTATTTTGTCCCACTCACGCATCCTTATGTATGCTGATGATGTGAAACTTATTCTTTCTTACAACGATCCTTCTAAATATATTTGTCTGCAAGATGACTGTAACTCCATGCATCTTTGGTGTCAGGCTAATAAGTTGCATTTAAATATTTCTAAATGCTTGTTTATGACTTTTAGTCGAATTACTCCACACTTAGTCACGTATACGCTTGACAATGTACCCTTGCAACGTATAACGACTTTGGAAGACTTTGGTGTACTTTTTGATGCCAAACTTAGTTTCATTCTGCATATCTCCTCTATAACTAACAAATCCAAGGGTGTTCTTGGCTTCATTAAACGTTGGTCCAAGGAGTTTTATGATCCCTTTGTTACCAAAATCCTTTATACTTCTCTAGTTCGTCGCATACTAGAATATTGTTCATGTGTTTGGAGTCCTCAATATGGAATCCATCAAGTTCGTATTGAATCCATTCAGAAGCAATTCCTCCTCTTTGCCCTTCGTGGCTTAAACTGGGATCCCGATCGCCGTCTTCCACCGTACTCTGATAGGCTCTTACTCATTGATCTCCCTTCACTAAGTAACCGTAGAACTATCCTTGGTACTATTCCGTGTACTGTGCTCTAATTACAACGAATTTTATTACGTTATCTCTTTAGAACTCTCTCTCTTACACCTAAAATCTGCTCTTCTATTCTATCTTCGGGAGAACCCCAATCATTGATTGGTTGACGTGGTTGCTGCCTTGGCAGCACTGCTTCTTTTTTGGTTGGTGTTTTCCTGAATTGTCCTCTTTTCCCTCTGTTTTTCTTTTTCTTTATTATAATTTAATACATCTCTAAAAAAGTCCGGATACCTACCGAGAATCCGCTAAAAATCTCGAGATTCTGATTATTCAATACTCGATTGATTTTTGATGTATTTTTCTATCTGCATTATAATTATTAATTATTTTCGCCACAGCAATGGCTTGGCTTGAAGCGCGATACATTGACTCATCTGCTCCATCTACTATGGATCCTCGATTCCATCAAATTGGGGCACACGGTCACATTGTTTATTATGTATGTCCATGTGATGTGTTATCTTACTTTATTACTCTCTTTCTTTCTATCCTTTTGTCTATTATGTTCTTTTTTCATTCTATTTTCAACAATCTTTATATTTCTTTTTCGCCTTTTTTCCTGGTCTGATTGGGTTTTTGCCTGGGTTTTCCCCAATCCTGTGCAACAAATGTTGGACCATAAAAATTGATTGATTTTAATACCCCAGAAGGCTTAAATGTAATTCAATTTTAATCTTACTTGTAAATTTTAATTTAATTAATTTCTAAATTTTAATTTAATTTATATAATAATTACATTAATCTTTTGTAATCCTTTAATCGACTGCAATTAGTCGATTTATTAATAAATAAATAAATAAATAAATAAATAATATCCTTGAGCTGCCCGAATTAAAGCTCGCTCTAGAGAAGCTATTGGTGCCGCAGACCCATCTGGCCGCCAAGCAACTTATGTCCGAAATCGTTGGTTAAAACGCCACTCATGTGAACTTCTCCCAATTTATACTGGTCTACGCCGCCATTTTAAAGAATGGTAAATCACGGTACAAGCTCGCTCATCCTGATTCGGCACCCTATCATTCTACACATATATCCAACGCTGTTGTTGACAGCGCCAAACTATTCTTCGAGGTGCAAAAAAATGATAAAAGGAGTCCAGGAATCATCTAAGCGCCATAAATGTTGAACCGGCAAAATAATATGCTCATTTGCAAAGGTTGTATCTGTGGGTATATCTAGAAGATGAATTTGAAAAATAATTCACTTTCTTTTCAGCTCAGTTCAGGAACTGTTCCCTTTAATTCTCTGGTCTCCTTTTTCTGGCTTTTAGTTGAAAATTGCTTATTCCAATGCTGCCGACCTTGTGGTGAACCTACTCGAGTTGTTCCAATAAAAGAGAATCCAAAAAATTAAGAGTCCAATCAAATATAATTGCAAATAATTTGCCAGCTTAACTACGTTAACCATTTAGATACGCATTTTTAAAGCCCATTTTAGCATACCAAATACGACTATTTTGGGTAGTATATGCTCGGCATATGCACTTAAAGATACTCTAAAGATACTCTTAGTTCAATTAATTCATCGCAAATCTGTTTTACTTTATTGATAAGCAATCTAAATACAGATTTCTAGCCATATTTAAACAGGTTTTCAAGCCTGTTGGAGTGGCCTGCTGCACAATTATGTTGCCAATAAATCAAAACAGCGCTGTGCTAATATTTATAATAGATCTCTGCTCGGCCTTCCTGTTCCCCTCACAAAGTCTACCGATAAATCCACGCCAAGTAATGCACCACGCCATATAGAAATAATAATAAATATGGTGGCAGCAGCGAATAGTGCAAAGCTGCGTATACGCTATGCGACCGACTTAATAAATAATGTAATAAAAAATTCAACCAAAATCATGCTAAAATAATGAGCATAAGCATGGCCATAGTGAAGAGTGAGCTAGGCCAGGGGCGGACACTCTGGTAAACGCCATCTCAACTCTTGGCACTGGCAATGCTCTGGCCAAATGTTTATGGTTATAGCGTATGAGTGTGTGTAATTCGGTTTTGTGCAGGAATAAAAAAAAAAAACCACTGCTGAATAATTTCGAAATTGGTAACTCGATCAGACTGCTTTCAGTGCTTTAAGCGTGACGACTGCGGCAGTTCAATTTTGCATTACCTTCATATTTCTCATGCGATATTTGGATATAATGCTGTAAAAATGTTCTGATTGAATACACATACACACACACCCATACAAATGAAATTTCAGTTAACTCAATTCATTGGAGCCTTCGAAGGGGGTCACCAATCTCCAGCGATGTCGTTTTATTAATATAGCCACAGGACTGTCCTTGACGGAACGGGCCAGTTCAATTTGAAAAGTAATTTATTGCTTACATAAATTGCAATTAGCTTCAATGCCTGCCGGGATAAATGCGTTCCAGCACACGCCCGGATGCTCCAGAAATGTTCAGGACCAGGACACGCATGTGTGGGCACCCAGGGGTGCGTCCCAATATGACTGTTCTTTTGGTAGATTAAAAAACATCAATTGGCTTATTAATATTTGCAGTGGTTGGTCCAAAGCTGCTCCAAAGACAACATCGTCTCGATTAACAACGCTTTATTTTTTGTGCTCTTCTTAGGCGAGTCACGCCTGCGTTTACTGGTTTTAATGTGCTCCAAATTTCAAATGTTCTTTTTTTAACATATGAAAACAAATTACTCGCTTCTTCCCCAAATAACTGCTCTTTCTTGGCTTGAAGCTCATTTTAACTGTACGTGGTTCTTTTTGGGATTTCGCACAAAAATAACTAAATTAGCCACTGATGTCAACTATTGACTTGAATAAGAATTAAGACACTCAGAAAAAAGAAAAACCCTGAAGAAATTGGCATAAAATGCTGGCTAGTTTCTTTGTCTTCAAGAGTTAAAATATTTTTTAAATATTTACAAAGCCGTTTATTTTCTCTTGAATCGCAACTTTCTGAAATGACTATAAATTAATTAAAATATTATATTCTATATTATTATTATTTAATTTATATAAGTTATTTATTTTTACTCGTATTTACTACAACAAATGTTGCCTGCCAAATACCAATTTGATTAATTGACAGTTTATGTGTGTAAATTATTATATTGTGTAGATCGGTTGCTGGTCCCCCTCTGCTGTCTCGTAGTAATTGCGAATTACGCACGGCGGCTGCTGGTCCCACGCTGCTGTCTCGTATTATAAGGTTGGTGGACAATTTCTGGTCCTCCTTTGAGTAGCCGGTTGGCCGGTGTTTAGCTCCTCGCTAACTGATGAGTTACGAAGATTATGTTGGGAAGATGACTGTCTTCCTTTCACTACTGGCCTAGGGGCTCAGTTAGTGTTCCAAGTGATAAATAAGTTAACGACGTTGGCCGAAGTTATATTCAAGTATGTATTTTGAGCGGTATTATTGCAACGAAGTGCAGCACGTTCTGCAGTCAGAACTAAAGTGACGGAACTCAGCAAAGTTGGCTGCGGTTCTGAACGCAGCATAGTGTTACACAGCAAATACCGCATCGCTAATTAAAATTGGAATCATAGCGGCCACGCAAATATGCTGTGTTTGCCGGCTATGCATGGGCATCCGGCCAGACGCTGTGTCAGCAGTTTTGGTCGGAGCGAGCTGTCGAACGAACGGTCATTGCCGTCGCTCGGTTAACTTAGTTAACTACTCCCCCTCAGGAATGAGGCCGCCCTCGGCCGACCCTAATCTGCCAATCATCTCTTTTAGCTGGGCCGTAGTACTTCTGGCCTGGGTGAATCGATAGGTTAATCCGATGCAGATCAACGCGCACCGTATTGCTCCTGCAATTAGCATTATCTGATATAAGCGATAGTCGTTGACCTCTTCTCCGAATCTTTTGATATGTTCCAAATTACGTTCACTTAATCGATGAAGGTATGGAAGACTAAGGATGTTTCGTTCCATAGTGACGTTTAGAGAAGGCGAGCTGGCTACTCCCGGAGCCCTTTTCTGGGCTGTGTCATGGTTGACAAATCGGGTTTTGTTGACTGTGGCACTCTCAATGAAGGTGATGAGGTAGGTAATCTGCACGTGGACGTAAGTGCCATTGTCCACACTCACACGAGCCGGGCAATCATTTACAATGACAATTCCATCGTCAACGTAAGTGACTGGATGCAAGTCACTTTGCTGAATTTCGCAGTGCGCAGTGCCTCCAGCGTGGAGCTCCTGGGCACACGAACTTCTTAGCGCCAGTTGGCAAAATGTGGCCCCTGGTGTTACGGAGCAGTTTTTTACCGTGCGGATCTCCACATTGCATTCCGCTATTATATTATCTTCCAGCCTGAGAATGCTGCCATGATGTGACACAGGAAAAACGGTAATTTTGTTGCAGGCCAACTTAATTTTAGGAAATTTAATAACAAAATGTAAGATGTTAATGGATTGTAAAATTTTCACGGACGCTACGGACAAAACATCTTTGGTGGCGGTCTCCGTGGGCTCTTCCATCCACACACTTTCTAACGGGCTAAAGACATTAATTTTCGCAAGGGCGACTGCAAGCATCAAATTCTGCAGCTCCATTACCATCATCCTATTACGAGTTAGTAACATCTCGTATAGGTGTCCCGTATCAATTTGGGATTCTTTAGCCGACCTCAGAAGTTGATTGACAGTAGTGGATATTTTATTGATTTGGTCTTGGACTTTGGTATTAATATTTAATTGCCTATTGTTTGCATCAATGAGTAGAAATTCGTTAAATTTAATTTTTTCAAAATCCTCGGCGTTCTCCGGCGTTCCCGCCACTACCTTTAAGGCTTTACCTAGGAAGTCTAAACTCCTGGCTACTCTATGGTGAATGCTTAATGACTCGAGCAGGTCGCGCAAGTGAGCGGTATCAACGCTCAAAAGTTGGATTTTACTTGGACTTTGTCGCCGACATTGAACACTCTGTTCTGCCGGGAGGCATTTTCCCTGCTTCTTAGCTCGTCCTGGGCATGCCTTATTCTATCCTCTATATCGCACTGTGGGTCATTCGATCGAGTGACTACCACGTCGGCGGGCCTCTTACCGATGACCGAATGGATAGATTTGTTGTATTTTGTCGTGGCCAGTAAAATCAACTCTACAGTGTCGCTGATGCCTTTGTCGATTTTGAGGCATCTGGCAAGTTCCACCAGAGTGCTGTGGAAGCGTTCCACTTGTCCGTTCGAGGCGCTGTGGAGGGGCGGGGCATTCGAGACGCTAACGCCGAAGTGGTTTTCCAGCATGGTCAAAATAGTGTGCGAATTCAATGACGGTTCATTGTAGCAATAGATGACCTTAGCTTTGGGGAAAACGTTCAAGAGTTGTAATAGGGCCGGTTTGAGATCCTCTATTGTTCTAGAGGGAATCGGTTGGACCATTGCAAATTTTGAAAACTTGTCAATGCATGTGAGGAAATATTTCCTGTCTGTAGAGAAAATGTCTATGTGCAGCATTTCCCCCACTTGCGATGGGACTGGCGTTTCGCCGAGTTCCTGTTTTTTGGGTGCCTATCGTATTTCGCTTTAGCGCAGGTCTTACAGTTAGTGACGATTTCGTTAGCTAACTTGGCCATTTTCGGGAAGTAGTACTCTGAGAGTACCTGCTTCACGTTTTCCTGGGCCGATCTGTGAGCTCTGTTGTGCTCAACAGTGAGGACTTCTCGTCTTTCGGCGATTGCAAAAATATCCGTTACTCGATTTTGGCAATGTCAAAATTTGGTGGCTGGGAATTGCCGAACCAATGTGTCCTGTATCATTGCTAGCGTGTGCAAGTCGCAATGAATGGCGTTGACGCCTTTAGGAACGATAGTGTCCGCGAGCTCTTCCAGCAATGACTACCTGCATGTGAAGTCGATGTTGTGCCGCCTCTTGTTTCCAAAGAGTACGAAGCTGCGTTTAAATGGAAAGCGTGCTTCCTCCAGAGTTATCTGGTTTTGAAAGCAATTCAATGGCTTTTCCGTGGTTTCAATTGTATGGGTTAGCGACAGCTCACTGTGAACTGTGGCCGCGCTAGAAAAAGCTTCTTCCTCTTCCACAACGTTAAGTTGCTGTCTTGAGAGGGCATCCGCAACGAGATTATCTTTGCCGGGCTTGTAAAACATTTTAGCGCCGGCCTCGTCGATGCGGGCTTTCCACCTTTTGATTTTCGCATTCGGATTGGATTCCGACACTGCGAAGGTCAACGGTTGGTGGTCAGTAAAGATATTTATATCTTTGACTGCATATAAATAGTGGCGCAATTTGGCCAGTGCCCAAACTATAGCTAACAGCTCCCTTTCATTGGTAGCGTAGTTAACTTCTCTGTCCTTTAAGGTTCTAGAGATCATTGTTATGGGTCTCCCCTCTTGGGATAGGACTGTGCCAATGCCGTACGCAGAGGCATCTGTCGTTAGATCAAATGCCTTTTGGTAATCGGGGTATCTGAGGATGACATCCTCAGAAGCCAGAATTTTACGCAGTTTTTGGAAAGCCAGCCGTTGGGGCTCGCTGAACTGCACCTGGATGTTCCTGGATCTGTGCCTACTGACACTTCCAAGTTCCCCTTTCAGAATATCAGTGATGGGCCTAGCTATGGACGCAAAATCTTTTATGAAGCATCTATAATAGCTGGCCAAGCCAAGGAATGATCTGACCTCGAACATGTTTGTAGGTTCAGGGAATTCCTGAATGGCTTTTATTTTTTCTGGGTCTGTGGTAGCCCCGTTATTGGTGACTATGAACCCTAAAAAGCTAACGCTTTTTTTAAAAATCGTGATTTTTCTGTGGATACTCTCATGTTTGCATCGTGTAGGCTCTTAAGAAACCCAATCCACGTGCCGGATGTGGGAGTTTTCGTCCTCCGAGAAGACGACAACATCATCCACATAGGCATAGCAAAATTTGCCGATCTGCTCTCGCAGTATGTCATCAATGGATCTTTAGAAAATGCTGGCTGCATTTTTTAATCCAAATAGCAATCTGCGAAACTCGTATTTTCCTCCGTTAACGGAAAAGGAAGTTTTTCACGGTCGCATTCTGCCAGCGTGATTTGATGATAACCGGACTTCAAGTCCAGGGTCGTGAAATACTTGGCCTTGCCTAAGTTTCCTAGTATCATCAAGATGTTCGGCATGGGGTATCGATCGGGTATTGTTTTCTCGTTTAGTTTTCGAAAATCCAATACCAAACGCATTTTCCGCTTGTCAGCTTCGTCGGTGCCCTTTTTATCTACTACCCATATTGGGTTATTGTAGGGGGATTTCGACTTTTGGATGATGCCATTTTTTAGCAGATCTTCGATTTCGCCATTGACAAAATCAGCTGCCCCCATTGGATATGGGTAAAGTTTGGCATAAATGGGCGTCTCATCAATAGTTCTGATGGTGGCTACCACCGACGTATTGTAAGACAGGGCCTCATTGGGGTCTGCGAAGGTTTTTTTCCTGTCGCTGAGCATTTTCAAAAATGCTTTTTTGACCAAGGATGGTGCGTCTGAGCAGTCCACCTCAGTAAAATTTACATCGGGGCATGTATGAAAATCGAGTTTGTCTACTTCCGTGCCTCATTTGAGCTGACCGAAGGCCAGACATAGTGACGCCCCTGCCTGTTTTAAAAGGTCAAGGCCGACGATTCCATCAAAGGAGGACAAATCTGGTAAAATGAAGAACGTGGCCTTCAAGTTGAAAATTGACACGAAGCATTTCTTCGTGATAGTGGTGACTCCATGGATCGAATGAACCTTGAATGGAGATTCAACCGGGCGGACGCCTTTTAATCCTTCGTATGGTCGGATGAAATTTTTGGCCGCGCCCGTATCGACTAGAAGTCTCATGTCAACCCCCGCTACTCTTCGTCTGATGACGCGTAGCAGGGATTTTCCCCTAAAAAATTGATGACATCCGAGTCGTACTCGTTGATGGCGTCGTCATCAATTTCTTGAGCCGCGCAAGAGGCCGCTGTGGTGTACGTATCACCAGTTTTGTCAGCGCTCTGGGCAATGTGATTTACCCTTTGCCTTTTTTGTGGGTGCGTTTTGTCAGACTCCGCCGGCTTCATATTCTGGTATACCGGGGCCTGTGATGGTTTCAACATTCTAGACAGTGATGGATCCACTTCCATGGGTTCTGGAGTGCCTCCATGGTGCCCATCGCCGCGTAGAGCAGGGTGCACCTGTGCCTTGTGCTGTTTAGTAAAGTGTGGATTTTTTCCAGCACTTACTTGCGTGTATGCCTGTTGGGATGTTTGCTGGCGTTCTTGCGCCTTTGGATTTGTTTTCCTGTCCCTATCCTCCTGGCTCTTTGCAAACGACGATGCAAACGTGTATCTCTCGTGGTTTGATTCCACCTCTTGAGCTAGAGCCAGAGCCGTTGGCATGTCCTTCGGCTTTACCGAGAAGAGGACATCTATGAGGTTGCGCCTAAGCCCCGAAATAAATACACGGAGTGCATCATCCTGGAATTTGTCGCATAAAACTTTTGCCGCCGACAATTCGTACGACATTGTGACTTTATTGGTGAGCAAGGTCAGTTTTTTCTCGACCTCGTCATAGTACTGCAAAAGTGTTAGGCTGCCCTGCCTGAGGGTGCCCATCTCCTGCTCGATTACATGGATCTGGCGTTTGTCACTGTATGTAAAATCGAGCCGATTTATGATCGCATCGAAATTCAACACAGTGCCGAACGAAGACAGCACTGCATCGGCAGGGCCTCTTATTTTACTCCTAATAATAATAACTGCCTGATAATGGCGGGAGCTATCCACATAATTTCTAAAAATATAATATTGCCGCCAAGAGACGTATGCGTCTTGTGCTCCCGTAAATTCGGGCAGGCACTTAACGGCGTCCAGGGACTCGTCACATTTAACATTATTTTTAATTTCGCTCGTAGGCCTTAATCTGAGGGGCTTCCGCTTGGGCTGGAGCGATTCGTAGCGATTCGGTCAGCTGCTGTATGGCTTGGCGTAGTTCGTTTTCCCTACGCTGGCTCTCCCGGGTTGCCTCTTGAACGGCATGGGCAACTGCCGCCTGTATGGTGTTTATCATTTGTTCCATATTAAAAGCCATGTTTACAGCTAAGGGAATATTAGCGCGTTTCGGTGTAGAAGTTCTGGCTGGGCCTTCGGTCTCAGAATCAGAGCCGCTGGAGATTTGTTTATTATTCCTATACTGCTGAAACGCATTATTCATGAGGGTCTGTGACTACAAAATCGCCCTGAAGAGTTAAAGCATGGTCAAGCTGTATGCTTGTGCAGGCAGCTGGCCTGTCGAGGGGGACGCGGGGGCTGAGTCGCCGCTTTGCCTACGATGGATGGGGGCTGTTCAGACTGAGTTGTTGCCTTGCCAGGCAGTGACAAGGTGAGGGGTGCACGGGTACTGAGCGTCCGCTATGGCAAACCGAGAAAATGAAAAACAACAATTGCCACACAGATGCATGCGCGACCGTATCGGGTTCGCGGATATGGAGTGGGGAGACAATAAAACCAACAAGACTGCGAAGCTAACGCTGAGAATACGAGATATTCGGTCGGGATATTTAAAGTTTGTTATTTTTTCTTTATGGCTGCACTAAAATATTGGTTAATCTATTTGCAAAAAAAGAAAATAATATGCAAACAATACGCATTAATATTTGGTAATATTGTCACCATTAATAATATATTTATTTAAAATATATTTATTATAGATATAAGATTTAAAAAATTTTATTTTCTTCTTTTTTTTTTTTTAATTTATTATGAAAGAATTGTAAATGTCAAACAATTTAATGAGAGTAAATTTACGAAATTAATATGAAATGTCAATAATGGAACTGCAGAAATTTTTCTGGCAGTGTATTTGATTTTTTTTACAAAATGAATGCAGATAGAGGGCATGTGTGAATGAAAATACTCACTTACATGATTCCCTAAATTTATTGCAATCCGTATTTCACGTTGGGCGCCAATTATTATATTGTGTAGATCGGCTGCTGGTCCCCCTCTGCTGTCTCATAGTAATTGCGAATTACGCACGGCGGCTGCTGGTCCCACGCTGCTGTATTATAAGGTTGGTGGACAATTTCTGGTCCTCCTTTGAGTAGCCGGTTGGCCGGTGTTTAGCTCCTCGCTAACTGATGAGTTACGAAGATTATGTTGGGAAGATGACTGTCTTCCTTTCACTACTGGCCTAG
Organism: Drosophila repletoides; assembly: GCA_018150835.1. Taxonomy (NCBI): domain Eukaryota; kingdom Metazoa; phylum Arthropoda; class Insecta; order Diptera; family Drosophilidae; genus Drosophila; species Drosophila repletoides. Next base: position 34,919 of record JAECWQ010000173.1, on the reverse strand, counting down.
GGGCTCGGTTAGTGTTCCAAGTGATAAATAAGTTAACGACGTTGGCCGAAGTTATATTCAAGTATGTATTTTGAGCGGTATTATTGCAACGAAGTGCAGCACGTTCTGCAGTCAGAACTAAAGTGACGGAACTCAGCAAAGTTGGCTGCGGATCTGCTGTCAGAATTAAAGTGACGGAACTCAGCAAAGTTGGCTGCGGTTCTGAACGCAGCTTAGTGTTGCACAGCAAATACCGCATCGCTAATTAAAAATGGAATCATAGCGGCCACGCAAATATGCTGTGTTTGCCGGCTATGCATGGGCATCCGGCCAGACGCTGTGTCAGCAGTTTTGGCCGGAGCGAGCTGTCGAACGAACGGTCATTGCCGTCGCTCGGTTAACTTAGTTAACTACTCCCCCCTCAGGAATGAGGCCGCCCTCGGCCGACCCTAATCTGCCAATCATCTCTTTTAGCTGGGCCGTAGTACTTCTGGCCTGGGTGAATCGCCGATAGGTTAATCCGATGCAGATCAACGCGCACCGTATTGCTCCTGCAATTAGCATTATCTGATATAAGCGATAGTCGTTGACCTCTTCTCCGAATCTTTTGATATGTTCCAAATTACGTTCACTTAATCGATGAAGGTATGGAAGACTAAGGATGTTTCGTTCCATAGTGACGTTCAGAGAAGGCGAGCTGGCTACTCCCGGAGCCCTTTTTCTGGGCTGTGTCATGGTTGACAAATCGGGTTTCGTTGACTGTGGCACTCTCAATGAAGGTGATGAGGTAGGTAATCTGCACGTGGACGTAAGTGCCATTGTCCACTCTCACACGAGCCGGGCGATCATTTACAATGACAATTCCATCGTCAACGTAAGTGACTGGATGCAAGTCACTTTGCTGAATTTCGCAGTGCGCAGTGCCTCCAGCGTGGAGCTCCTGGGCGCACGAACTTCTTAGCGCCAGTTGGCAAAATGTGGCCCCTGGTGTTACGGAGCAGTTTTTTACCGTGCGGATCTCCCCATTGCATTCCGCTATTATATTATCTTCCAGCCTGAGAATGCTGCTATGATGTGACACAGGAAAAACGGTAATTTTGTTGCAGGCCGACTTAATTTTAGGAAATTTAATAACAAAATGTAAGATGTTAATGGATTGTAAAATTTTCACGGACGCTACGGACAAAACATCTTTGGTGGCGGTCTCCGTGGGCTCTTCCATCCACACACTTTCTAACGGGCTAAAGACATTAATTTTCGCAAGGGCGACTGCAAGCATCAAATTCTGCAGCTCCATTACCATCATCCTATTACGAGTTAGTAACATCTCGTATAGGTGTCCCGTATCAATTTGGGATTCTTTAGCCGACCTCAGAAGTTGATTGACAGTAGTGGATATTTTATTGATTTGGTCTTGGACTTTGGTATTAATATTTAATTGCCTATTGTTTGCATCAATGAGTAGAAATTCGTTAAATTTAATTTTTTCAAAAACCCTCGGCGTTCTCCGGCGTTCCCGCCACTACCTTTAAGGCTTTACCTAGGAAGTCTAAACTCCTGGCTACTCTATGGTGAATGCTTAATGACTCGAGCAGGTCGCGCAAGTGAGCGGTATCAACGCTCAAAAGTTGGATTTACTTGGACTTTGTCGCCGACATTGAACACTCTGTTCTGCCGGGAGGCATTTTCCCTGCTTCTTAGCTTGTCCTGGGCATGCCTTATTCTATCCTCTATATCGCACTGTGGGTCATTCGATCGAGTGACTACCACGTCGGCGGGCCTCTTACCGATGACCGAATGGATAGATTTGTTGTATTTTGTCGTGGCCAGTAAAATCAACTCTACAGTGTCGCTGATGCCTTTGTCGATTTTGAGGCATCTGGCAAGTTCCACCAGAGTGCTGTGGAAGCGTTCCACTTGTCCGTTCGAGGCGCTGTGGAGGGGCGGGGCATTCGAGACGCTAACGCCGAAGTGGTTTTCCAGCATGGTCAAAATAGTGTGCGAATTCAATGACGGTTCATTGTAGCAATAGATGACCTTAGCTTTGGGGAAAACGTTCAAGAGTTGTAATAGGGCCGGTTTGAGATCCTCTATTGTTCTAGAGGGAATCGGTTGGACCATTGCAAATTTTGAAAACTTGTCAATGCATGTGAGGAAGTATTTCCTGTCTGTAGAGAAAATGTCTATGTCCAGCATTTCCCCCACTTGCGATGGGACTGGCGTTTCGCCGAGTTCCTGTTTTTTTGGGTGCCTATCGTATTTCGCTTTAGCGCAGGTCTTACAGTTAGTGACGATTTCGTTAGCTAACTTGGCCATTTTCGGGAAGTAGTACTCTGAGAGTACCTGCTTCACGTTTTCCTGGGCCGATCTGTGAGCTCTGTTGTGCTCAACAGTGAGGACTTCTCGTCTTTCGGCGATTGCAAAAATATCCGTTACTCGATTTTTGCAATGCCAAAATTTGGTGGCTGGGAATTGCCGAACCAATGTGTCCTGTATCATTGCTAGCGTGTGCAAGTCGCAATGAATGGCGTTGACGCCTTTAGGAACGATAGTGTCCGCGAGCTCTTCCAGCAATGACTCCCTGCATGTGAAGTCGATGTTGTGCCGCCTCTTGTTTCCAAAGAATACGAAGCTGCGTTTAAATGGAAAGCGTGCTTCCTCCAGAGTTATCTGGTTTTGAAAGCAATTCAATGGCTTTTCCGTGGTTTCAATTGTATGGGTTAGCGACAGCTCACTGTGAACTGTGGCCGCGCTAGAAAAAGCTTCTTCCTCTTCCACAACGTTAAGTTGCTGTCTTGAGAGGGCATCCGCAACGAGATTATCTTTGCCGGGCTTGTAAAACATTTTAGCGCCGGCCTCGTCGATGCGGGCTTTCCACCTTTTGATTTTCGCATTCGGATTGGATTCCGACACTGCGAAGGTCAACGGTTGGTGGTCAGTAAAGATATTTATATCTTTGACTGCATATAAATAGTGGCGCAATTTGGCCAGTGCCCAAACTATAGCTAACAGCTCCCTTTCATTAGTAGCGTAGTTAACTTCTCTGTCCTTTAAGGTTCTAGAGATCATTGTTATGGGTCTCTCCTCTTGGGATAGGACTGTGCCAATGCCGTACGCAGAGGCATCTGTCGTTAGATCAAATGCCTTTTGGTAATCGGGGTATCTGAGGATGACATCCTCAGAAGCCAGAATGTTACGCAGTTTTTGGAAAGCCAGCCGTTGGGGCTCGCTGAACTGCACCTGAATGTTCCTGGATCTGTGCCTACTGACACTTCCAAGTTCCCCTTTCAGAATATCAGTGATGGGCCTAGCTATGGACGCAAAATCTTTTATGAAGCATCTATAATAGCTGGCCAAGCCAAGGAATGATCTGACCTCGAATATGTTTGTAGGTTCAGGGAATTCCTGAATGGCTTTTATTTTTTCTGGGTCTGTGGTAGCCCCGTTATTGGTGACTATGAACCCTAAAAAAGCTAACGCTTTTTTTAAAAATCGTGATTTTTCTGTGGATACTCTCATGTTTGCATCGTGTAGGCTCTTGAGAACCCAATCCACGTGCCGGATGTGGGAGTTTTCGTCCTCCGAGAAGACGATAACATCATCCACATAGACATAGCAAAATTTGCCGATCTGCTCTCGCAGTATGTCATCAATGGATCTTTAGAAAATGCTGGCTGCATTTTTTAATCCAAATGGCAATCTGCGAAACTCGTATTTTCCTCCGTTAACGGAAAAGGAAGTTTTTCACGGTCGCATTCTGCCAGCGTGATTTGATGATAACCGGACTTCAAGTCCAGGGTCGTGAAATACTTGGCCTTGCCTAAGTTTCCTAGTATCATCAAGATGTTCGGCATGGGGTATCGATCGGGTATTGTTTTCTCGTTTAGTTTTCGAAAATCCAATACCAAACGCATTTTCCGCTTGTCAGCTTCGTCGGTGCCCTTTTTATCTACTACCCATATTGGGTTATTGTAGGGGATTTCGACTTTTGGATGATGCCATTTTTTAGCAGATCTTGGATTTCGCCATTGACAAAATCAGCTGCCCCCATTGGATATGGGTAAAGTTTGGCATAAATGGGCGTCTCATCAATAGTTATGATGGTGGCTACCACCGACGTATTGTAAGACAGGGCCTCATTGGGGTCTGCGAAGGTTTTTTCCTGTCGCTGAGCATTTTCAAAAATGCTTTTTGACCAAGGATGGTGCGTCTGAGCAGTCCACCTCAGTAAAATTTACATCGGGGCATGTATGAAAATCAAGTTTGTCTACTTCCGTGCCTCATTTGAGCTGACCGGAGGCCAGACATAGTGACGCCCCTGCCTGTTTTAAAAGGTCAAGGCCGACGATTCCATCAAAGGAGGACAAATCTGGTAAAATGAAGAACGTGGCCTTCAAGTTGAAAATTGACACGAAGCATTTCTTCGTGATAGTGGTGACTCCATGGATCGAATGAACCTTGAATGGAGATTCAACCGGGCGGACGCCTTTTAATCCTTCGTATGGTCGGATGAAATTTTTGGCCGCGCCCGTATCGACTAGAAGTCTCATGTCAACCCCCGCTACTCTTCGTCTGATGACGCGTAGCAGGGATTTTCCCCTAAAAAATTGATGACATCCGAGTCGTACTCGTTGATGGCGTCGTCATCAATTTCTTGAGCCGCGCTAGAGGCCGCTGTGGTGTACGTATCACCAGTTTTGTCAGCGCTCTGGGCAATGTGATTTACCCTTTGCCTTTTTTGTGGGTGCGTTTTGTCAGACGCCGCCGGCTTCATATTCTGGTATACCGGGGCCTGTGATGGTTTCAACATTCTAGACAGTGATGGATCCACTTCCATGGGTTCTGGAGTGCCTCCATGGTGCCCATCGCCGCGTAGAGCAGGGTGCACCTGTGCCTTGTGCTGTTTAGTAAAGTGTGGATTTTTTCCAGCACTTACTTGCGTGTATGCCTGTTGGGATGTTTGCTGGCGTTCTTGCGCCTTTGGATTTGTTTTCCTGTCCCTATCCTCCTGGCTCTTTGCAAACGACGATGCAAACGTGTATCTCTCGTGGTTTGATTCCACCTCTTGAGCTAGAGCCAGAGCCGTTGGCATGTCCTTCGGCTTTACCGAGAAGAGGACATCTATGAGGTTGCGCCTAAGCCCCGAAATAAATACACGGAGTGCAGCATCCTGGAATTGTGACTTTATTGGTGAGCAAGGTCAGTTTTTCTCGACCTCGTCATAGTACTGCAAAAGTGTTAGGCTGCCCTGCCTGAGGGTGCCCATCTCCTGCTCGATTACATGGATCTGGCGTTTGTCACTGTATGTAAAATCGAGCCGATTTATGATCGCATCGAAATTCAACACAGTGCCGAACGAAGACAGCACTGCATCGGCAGGGCCTCTTATTTTACTCCTAATAATAATAACTGCCTGATAATGGCGGGAGCTATCCACATAATTTCTAAAAATATAATATTGCCGCCAAGAGACGTATGCGTCTTGTGCTCCCGTAAATTCGGGCAGGCACTTAACGGCGTCCAGGGACTCGTCACATTTAACATTATTTTTAATTTCGCTCGTAGGCCTTAATCTGAGGGGCTTCCGCTTGGGCTGGAGTGATTCGTAGCGATTCGGTCAGCTGCTGTATGGCTTGGCGTAGTTCGTTTTCCCTACGCTGGCTCTCCCGGGTTGCCTCTTGAACGGCATGGGCAACTGCCGCCTGTATGGTGTTTGTCATTTGTTCCATATTAAAAGCCATGTTTACAGCTAAGGGAATATTAGCGCGTTTCGGTGTAGAAGTTCTGGCTGGGCCTTCGGTCTCAGAATCAGAGCCGCTGGAGATTTGTTTATTATTCCTATACTGCTGAAACGCATTATTCATGAGGGTCTGTGACTACAAAATCGCCCTGAAGAGTTAAAGCATGGTCAAGCTGTATGCTTGTGCAGGCAGCTGGCCTGTCGAGGGGGACGCAGGGGCTGAGTCGCCGCTTTGCCTACGATGGATGGGGGCTGTTCAGACTGAGTTGTTGCCTTGCCAGGCAGTGACAAGGTGAGGGGTGCACGGGTACTGAGCGTCCGCTATGGCAAACCGAGAAAATGAAAAACAACAATTGCCACACAAATGCATGCGCGACCGTATCGGGCTCGCGGATGTGGAGTGGGGAGACAATAAAACCAACAAGACTGCGAAGCTAACGCTGAGAATACGAGATATTCGGTCGGGATATTTAAAGTTTGTTATTTTTTCTTTATGGCTGCACTAAAATATTGGTTAATCTATTTGCAAAAAAAAGAAAATAATATGCAAACAATACGCAATAATATATGGTAATATTGTCACCATTAATAATATATTTATTTAAAATATATTTATTATAGATATAAGATTTAAAAAATTTTATTTTCTTCTTTTTTTTTTTTTTAATTTATTATGAAAGAATTGTAAATGTCAATCAATTAATGAGAGTAAATTTACGAAATTAATATGAAATGTCAATAATGGAACTGCAGAAATTTTTCTGGCAGTGTATTTGATTTTTTTACAAAATGAATGCAGATAGAGGGCATGTGTGAATGAAAATGCTCACTTACATGATTCCCTAAATTTATTGCAATCCGTATTTCACGTTGGGCGCCAATTATTATATTGTGTAGATCGGCTGCTGGTCCCCCTCTGCTGTCTCGTAGTAATTGCGAATTACGCACGGCGGCTGCTGGTCCCACGCTGCTGTATTATAAGGTTGGTGGACAATTTCTGGTCCTCCTTTGAGTAGCCGGTTGGCCGGTGTTTAGCTCCTCGCTAACTGATGAGTTACGAAGATTATGTTGGGAAGATGACTGTCTTCCTTTCACTACTGGCCTAGGGGCTCAGTTAGTGTTCCAAGTGATAAATAAGTTAACGACGTTGGCCGGAGTTATATTCAAGTATGTATTTTGAGCGGTATTATTGCAACGAAGTGCATCACGTTCTGCAGTCAAGAATTAAAGTGACGGAACTCAGCAAAGTTGGTGCGGTTCTGAACGCACAGCAAATACCGCATCGCTAATTAAAATTGGAATCATAGCGGCCACGCAAATATGCTGTGTTTGCCGGCTATGCATGGGCATCCGGCCAGACGCTGTGTCAGCAGTTTTGGCCGGAGCGAGCTCGAACGAACGGTCATTGCCGTCGCTCTGTTAACTTAGTTAACTTGTATGTGTGCGTGCATGCGAATCTGTTTTTTTTTATATTCCTTATTTCTCTTAAAATTAAAATATAGAAATTTACAAATTTAGTAAACCTAATTGTAATTCTAAGACAGGACGGGTAAAGCTTCGCTGACATATTGCTTTACTTATCCTTGTCTGTCATTCTTCTCCGGCTGCGCACCCTTTTCAAACTCTGTCATCGTGACTGCTGCGAAGTTGCTGACCTCTTCCCACTTTTCTGCTGACAACATCCGCTCCAGTGTCAGTCTGTGTACGTCGAAGCGTCTGCAGCGGAATATTACGCACCTACCACATCGCATTCATCGGAGTTAGGCATTCACCGGAGTTGTCATGTCCGAAGCGTTTGAGGTAGCTTTGGTAGCATCCGTGACCTGACAGCAACTGGGCCAGAAAGAAATTTATCTGCCCATGCTTCCTTCCGAGCCACCAAGTTGAGAATCAGCTGGTGCTTCCAACGCACCTTTGTTGAGCGACCCCAGTGCATCTGCCACTGTTCGATGCTGCGCCGTCTTGCATCGGACCGCGATATTTGTAAAGCCCCCCGCCAATGCGTAGCTTGGTGTTCTGTAGCAATTTCGTTGCTCTTGGTGCTGCCAGGCTTATGGTGGCTATTTGCGAGCAGTCCTTCATCGCACGTATCGATTTGATCGCTTCTGTGGAATAGAAATTGTCTGCAATGGGAGCCCCAACTGCCAGTATGATCTCCTCCTTGGTCGACAGATCATCCAGACCCCGGATTTCAACCTGGGACATTTCCTGCAGCGTTGTAACCACCGCATGACCGCCCAAGGCCTGGTGGACTGGTTTTCTGCTAAGGCTTAGCAGGAGATCAACCTTGGCAGTCTTTCTCATACCTTGCACGTCTCCACTTAGGTGCCTAAGCGAAGGGTCACTCTTGACCACTCCCAGGATGTCTGCATAACTATATCCATTATGGACTTGTTTGACAAATAAAACGTGAAATGTCAGGGCGCAACAAAGAGAGTAACCAATAAAAGCTTAATTAACCATGTCATGGTAACAGACCCCGAAAAAAATAAGTACTCGTGAGGAGAGTACACCTAGCCACTCTCTCCGCTGCTCTCCACAGTTATTAACTTGCTGTTGAACAGCAAAGCGTTCGGATCGGGAGCTGGGGAACTGGAACATAGGAATGGTCTGCCCAGATTGATTGGAAAACGTGACTATGGACTGTTTCACAGGTTGAGCAGAGCACTGAATGGTAAAGCGAATATGAACAAAAAACACTTTGTAAATAACTAAATTAAATCAACACCCTTACTCCAACTAACAACAAGTTAAAATACACTTAAGCTGACTGGAAAATACACTCCTTTTGTACTCTAAACTCATTTGTCAAAAGGATACTTTAATATTTTTATCAAAATCCATCCAAGTCGCAGTGGCAATTTTTATTTACTTTATTTTTATTTTATTCCTACTCATTCAATTGCAATCATTTTCATTTAGTGTCAACATATTTTTCTACACTCCATTACACTTTATTTTTTAACAAACAGATCAGTAATTTTTAGTATTTTGGGCCAAAGCTTATTTTATTAATATAACAATATAACTAAATTTTCGTTTAGACCCTTCTCTCGCAGACAATGTCGGCGGAACTCGATGCCAAGGCAGAAGCTGTTGATGATGGAGTAGCCATCGCCGGCGACAAGCAAATAAGCACAGATACTCACGGAATTGGAGATAGTTGTATTGAGAAGCCGTTGAGCCCTTGCCAATCACTATCAGATGTATCCGAAGGATGCTCTTTCGCCTCATGCGCCTCATATAAGGCTTTTGTAAGGCTTGGGAAAAGCGTAAGCTAAATGCGTCTAATACAAGCCTCAACCGGTACCGAGATGATTTGGAGACAAAGGTAGAGGATATAAGTGGCAGACTGAATGTGGGTGAAAATGTGGAGTTCGATGAACCCAAAGACATGGCCAGAAGTCTTTCATTATGCGTCCTGCTGGAGAACCGCACATTGCGGCTCACAGAGAGCAGCGAAAATTGTATTCCCAATGAGGCCAAGAAGCAGCCGCAGCGTTTTTTTTGAACCCGAAGAGATACGCGATGCATTCGACGTATTCAAGCTCTTCGATGAAAATAATGATAATATCCTTGAGCTGCCCGAATTAAAGCTCGCTCTAGAGAAGCTATTGGTGCCGCAGACCCATCTGGCCGCCAAGCAACTTATGTCCGAAATTGTTGGTAAAAACGCCACTCATGTGAATTTCTCCGAATTCGTACTGATCTACGCTGCTATTTTAAAGAATGGTAAATCACGGTGCAAGCTCGCTCATCCTGATGCGGCTCCCAATCATTCTATACATATTTCCAAGGCTGTTGTTAACAGCGCCAAACTATTTTCGGAGGCGCAAAAAAAATGAAAAAAAGAGTCCAGGAATCATCTAAGCGCCATAAATGTTGAACCGGTAAAATAATATGCTCATTCGCAAAGGTTGTATCTGTGGGAGTATCTAGAAGATGAATTTGAAAAATAATTCACTTTCTTTTCAGCTCAGTTCAGGAACTGTTCCCTGTAATTTTCTGGTCTCCTTTTTGTGGCTTTTAGTTGAAAATTGCTTATTCCAATGCTGCCGACCTTGTGGTGAACCTAGTCGAGTCGTTCCAATAAAAAAGAAATTGCAAATAAGTTGCCAGCTTAACTACGTTAACCATTTAGATACGCATTTTTAAAAATCATTTTAGCTTACCTAATTGACTATTTTGGGTAGTATATGCTCGGCATATGCACTTAAAGATACTCCAAAGCCGCAGCTACACGTTTAGTTCAATTAATTCATCGCAAATCTGTTTTACTTTATTGATAAACAATCTAAATCCAGATTTGTAGCCAAATTTAAACAGGTTTTCAGGCATACATATCCGATTCTGTTGGAGTAGCCTGCTGTTCAATTATATTGCCAATAAGTCAAGAGAGAGCTGTGCTAAAATTTATAGCAAATTTCTAGCTAGGCCAGGGGCGGACACTCTGGTAAACGCCATCTCAACTCTTGGCACTGGCAATGCTCTGGCTAAATGTTTATGGTTATAGCGTAAGAGTGTGTGTAATTCGGTTTTGTCCCATAAAAAAAAAAGCAACTCACTGCTGATTTGACATACCTGTTGAATGGCTGGTTGAATAATTTCGGAATTGGTAACTCGATCGGACTACTTTCAGTGCTTTAAGCGTGACGATTGCGGTAGTTCAATTTTGCAATACCTATATGTATTTCTCATGCTATATTTGGATTTATTGCTGTAAAAATGTCCTGATTGAATACACATATACATACATACAAATTAAATTTCAGTTAACTTAATCATCGTGAAGAACGGCAGTAAAAAAAAATTAAAGAAATTTTTGTGATTATTTGCACAGCTCGCATTGAACTCAATTCATTGGAGCCTTCGAAGGGGGTTTCCAATCTCCAGCGATGGCGCTTTATTAATATAGCCACAGGACTGTCCTTGATGGAACAGGCCAGTTCAATTTGAAAAATAATTTATTGCTTACATAAATTGCAATTAGCCTCAATGCCTGCCAGGATAAATGCGTTCCAGCACACGCCGGGATGCTCCAGAAATGAGCAGGACCAGGACACGCATGTGTGGGCACCCAGGGGTGCGTCCCAATATGACTGTTCTTTTGGTGGATTAAAAAACATCAATTGGCTTATTAATATTTGCAGTGGTTGGTCCAAAGCTGCTCCAAAAACAACATCGTCTCGATTAACATCGCGTGATGGCTGGCTTTGAGTTTTTCTTTATTTTTGGTGCTCTTCTTGGACGAGTCACGCATGCGTTTACTGGTTTTAATGCGCTCCAATTGTCAAATGTTCTTTTTTTAATATATGAAAACAAATTACTCGCTTCTTCCCCAAATAACTGCTCTTGGCTTTTAGCTCATTTTAACTGTGCTTGGTTCTTTTTGGGATTCCGCACAAAAATAACTCAATTAGCCACTGATGTCAACTATGGAATTGAATAAGAATTAAGACACTCAGAAAAAAGAAAAACCCTGAATAAATTGTCATAAAATGCTGGCTAGTTTCTTTGTTTTCAAGAGTTAAAATATTTCTTAAATATTTACAAAACCGTTTATTTTCTCTTGAATCGCAACTTTCTGAAATGACTATAAATTAATTAAAATATTATATTCTATATTATTATTATTTAATTTATATAAGTTATTTATTTTTACTCGTATTTACTACAACAAATGCTGCGTGCCAAATACCAAATTTTATTAATTGACAGTTTATGCGTGCATGTGTATTTGTTTTTTTATATTCTTTATTTCTCTTAAAATTAAAATATACAAATTTACAAATTTAGTAAACCTAATTGTAATTCTAATATAGGGTGGGTAAAGCTTCGCTGACATATTGCTTTACTTATCCTTGTCTGTCAGTCTTCTCCGGCTGCGCACCCCTTTTCAAACTCTGTCATCGTGACTGCTGCGAAGTTGCTGACCTCTTCCCACTTTTCTGCTGACAACTTCCGCTCCAGTGTCAGTCTGTGTAGGTCGAAGCGTCTGCAGCGGAATATTACGTGGTACGCATCCTCTACCACATCGCATTCATCGGAGTTAGGCGTTCACCGGAGTTGTCATGTCCGAAGCGTTTGAAATAGCTTCGGTAGCATCCGTGACCTGACAGCAACTGGGCCAGAAAGAAATTTATCTGCCCATGCTTCCTTCCGAGCCACCAAGTTGAGAATCAGCTGGTGCTTCCAACGCACCTTTGTTGAGCGACCGCAGTGCATCTGCCACTGTTCGATGCTGCGCCGTTTTGCATCGGACCGCGATATTTGTAAAGCCCCCAGCCAATGCGTAGCTTGGGGTTCTCTAGCAATTTCGTTGCGCTTGCTGCTGCCAGGCTTATGGTGGCTATTTGCGAGCAGTCCTTCATCGCACGTATCGATTTGATCGCAGTCTGTGGAATGGGAAAGGTCTGCAATGGGAGCCCCAACTGCCAGTATGATCTCCTCCTATGGATTTCTGTTTGACAAATAAAACCTGAAGTGGCACAACAAAGAGAGTAAACAATAAAAGCTTAATTAACTTATGGCCATGATGCCATGGTAACAGAGCCCTCCACAGTTATTAACTTGCTGTTGAACAGCAAAGCGTTCGGATCGGGAGCTGGGGAACTGGAACATAGGAATGGTCTGCCCAAATTGATTGGAAAACGTGTTAAACAGGTTTCACAGGTTGAGCAGAGCAGAGTAGAGCACCGAATGGCAAAGCGAATATGAACAAAAAACACTTTTTTAATAACTAAATTGAATCAACACCCTTACTCAAACTAAAAACTAGTTAACATACACTTAAGCTGACTGGAAAATACACTCCTTTTGTACTCTCAACTTATTCGTCAAAAGGATACATTATTTTTTTTATCAAAATCCATCCAAGTCGCAGTGGCAATTTTTATTTACTTTTTTTTTATTTTATTCCTACTCATTCAATTGCAATCATTTTCATTTAGTGTCAACATATTTTTCTACCCTCTCCATTACACTTTATTTTTTACCAAACACATCAGTAATTTTTAGTATTTTGGACCAAAGTTTATTTTATTAATATAACAATATAACTAAATTTTCGTTTAGACCCTTCTCTCGCAGACAATGTCGGCGGAACTCGATGCCAAGGCAGAAGCTGTTGATGATGGAGTAGCCATCGCCGGCGACAATCAAATAAGCACAGATACTCACGGAGTTGGAGATAGTTGTATTGAGAAGCCGTTGAGCCCTTGCCAATCACTATCAGATGTATCCGAAGGATGCTCTTTCGCCTCATGCGCCTCATATAAAGCGATTTGTAAGGCTTGGCAAAAGCGTAAGCTAAATGCGTCTAATACGAGCCTCAACCAGTGCCGAGATGATTTGGAGACAAAGGTAGAGGATATAAGTGGCAGACAGAATGTGGGTGAAAATGTGGAGTTCGATGAAGCCAAAGATTTGGTCAGAAGTCTTTCATTATGCGTCGTGCTGGAGAACCGCACATTGCGGCTTATAGAGAGCAGCGAAGATTGTATTCCCAATAACGCCAAGAAGCAGCCGCAGCGTTTTTTGAACCCGAAGAGATACGCGATGCATTCGACGTATTCAAGCTCTTCGATGAAAATAATGATAATATCCTTGAGCTGCCCGAATTAAAGCTCGCTCTAGAGAAGCTATTGGTGCCGCAGACCCATCTGGCCGCCAAGCAACTTATGTCCGAAGTCGTTGGTAAAAACGCCACTCATGTGAATTTCTCCGAATTCGTACTGGTCTACGCTGCTATTTTAAAGAATGGTAAATCACGGTGCAAGCTCGCTCATCCTGATACGGCTCCCAATCATTCTATACATATTTCCAAGGCTGTTGGCCATAAATGTTGAACCGGTAAAATAATATGCTCATTCGCAAAGGTTGTATCTGTGGGTGTATCTAGAAGATGAATTTGAAAAATAATTCACTTTCTTTTCAGCTCAGTTCAGGAACTGTTCCCTGTAATTTTCTGGTCTCCTTTTTGTGGCTTTTAGTTGAAAATTGCTTATTCCAATGCTGCCGACCTTGTGGTGAACCTAGTCGAGTCGTTCCAATAAAAAATAAACCAAAAATTTAAGTGTCCAATCAAATAAAATTGCAAATAATTTGCCAGCTTAACTACGTTAACCATTTAGATACGCATTTTTAAAAATCATTTTAGCTTACCTAATTGACTATTTTGGGTAGTATATGCTCGGCATATGCACTTAAAGATACTCCAAAGCCGCAGCTACACGTTTAGTTCAATTAATTCATCGCAAATCTGTTTTACTTTATTGATAAACAATCTAAATCCAGATTTGTAGCCAAATTTAAACAGGTTTTCAGGCCTACATATCCGATTCTGTTGGAGTAGCCTGCTGTTCAATTATATTGCCAATAAGTCAAGAGAGACTGTGCTAAAATTTATAACAAATTTCTAGCTAGACCAGGGGCGGACACTGGTAAACGCCATCTCAACTCTTGGCACTGGCAATGCTCTGGCTAAGTGTTTATGGTTATAGCGTAAGAGTGTGTGTAATTCGGTATTGTCCCATAAAAAAAAAAAAGCAACCCACTGCTGATTTGACATACCTGTTGAATGGCCGGTTGAATAATTTCGGAATTGGTAACTCGATCGGACTACTTTCAGTGCTTTAAGCGTGACGATTGCGGTAGTTCAATTTTGCAATACCTATATGTATTTCTCATGCTATATTTGGATTTATTGCTGTAAAAATGTCCTGATTGAATACACATATACATACATACAAATGAAATTTCAGTTAACTTAATCATCGTGAAGAACGGCAGTAAAAAAAATTAAAGAAATTTTTGTGATTATTTGCACAGCTCGCATTGAACTCAATTCATTGGAGCCTTCGAAGGGGGTTTCCAATCTCCAGCGATGGCGCTTTATTAATATAGCCACAGGACTGTCCTTGATGGAACAGGCCAGTTCAATTTGAAAAATAATTTATTGCTTACATAAATTGCAATTAGCCTCAATGCCTGCCAGGATAAATGCGTTCCAGCACACGCCGGGATGCTCCAGAAATGAGCAGGACCAGGACACGCATGTGTGGGCACCCAGGGGTGCGTCCCAATATGACTGTTCTTTTGGTGGATTAAAAAACATCAATTGGCTTATTAATATTTGCAGTGGTTGGTCCAAAGCTGCTCCAAAAACAACATCGTCTCGATTAACATCGCGTGATGGCTGGCTTTGAGTTTTTCTTTATTTTTTGGTGCTCTTCTTGGACGAGTCACGCCTGCGTTTACTGGTTTTAATGCGCTCCAATTGTCAAATGTTCTTTTTTTAATATATGAAAACAAATTACTCGCTTCTTCCCCAAATAACTGCTCTTGGCTTTTAGCTCATTTTAACTGTGCTTGGTTCTTTTTGGGATTCCGCACAAAAATAACTCAATTAGCCACTGATGTCAACTATGGAATTGAATAAGAATTAAGACACTCAGAAAAAAGAAAAACCCTGAATAAATTGTCATAAAATGCTGGCTAGTTTCTTTGTTTTCAAGAGTTAAAATATTTCTTAAATATTTACAAAACCGTTTATTTTCTCTTGAATCGCAACTTTCTGAAATGACTATAAATTAATTAAAATATTATATTCTATATTATTATTATTTAATTTATATAAGTTATTTATTTTTACTCGTATTTACTACAACAAATGCTGCGTGCCAAATACCAAATTTTATTAATTGACAGTTTATGCGTGCATGTGTATCTGTTTTTTTATATTCTTTATTTCTCTTAAAA
Organism: Drosophila repletoides; assembly: GCA_018150835.1. Taxonomy (NCBI): domain Eukaryota; kingdom Metazoa; phylum Arthropoda; class Insecta; order Diptera; family Drosophilidae; genus Drosophila; species Drosophila repletoides. The sequence goes on along the minus strand of JAECWQ010000173.1, from coordinate 19,441 downwards.
TTAAAATATACAAATTTACAAATTTAGTAAACCTAATTGTAATTCTAATATAGGGTGGGTAAAGCTTCGCTGACATATTGCTTTACTTATCCTTGTCTGTCATTCTTCTCCGGCTGCGCACCCCTTTTCAAACTCTGTCATCGTGACTGCTGCGAAGTTGCTGACCTCTTCCCACTTTTCTGCTGACAACATCCGCTCCAGTGTCAGTCTGTGTAGGTCGAAGCGTCTGCAGCGGAATATTACGTGGTACGCATCCTCTACCACATCGCATTCATCGGAGTTAGGCATTCACCGGAGTGGTTATGTCCGAAGCGATTGGCCAGAAATAAATTTATCTGCCCATGCTTCCTTCCGAGCCACCAAATTGAGAAATAGCTGATGCGTCCAACTTTGTTGAGCGACCGCAGTGCATCTGCCACTGTTCGATGCTGCGCCGTTTTGCATCGGACCGCGATATTTGTAAAGCCCCCAGCCAATGCGTAGCTTGGGGTTCTCTAGCAATTTCGTTGCGCTTGCTGCTGCCAGGCTTATGGTGGCTATTTGCGAGCAGTCCTTCATCGCACGTATCGATTTGATCGCAGTCTGTGGAATGGGAAGGGTCTGCAATGGGAGCCCCAACTGCCAGTATGATCTCCTCCTATGGATTTCTGTTTGACAAATAAAACCTGAAGTGGCGCAACAAAGAGAGTAAACAATAAAAGCTTAATTAACTTATGGCGATGATGCCATGGTAACAGAGCCCTCCACAGTTATTAACTTGCTGTTGAACAGCAAAGCGTTCGGATCGGGAGCTGGGGAACTGGAACATAAGAATGGTCTGCCCAAATTGATTGGAAATCGTGTGTATGGACTGGTTTCACAGGTTGAGCAGAGCAGAGTATAAATTAAATCAACACCCTTACTCAAACTAAAAACAAGTTAACATACACTTAAGCTGACTGGAAAATACACTCCTTTTGTACTCTCAACTTTGTGTATTATTCGTCAATAGGATACTTTTTTTTTTATCAAAATCCATCCAAGTCGCAGTGGCAATTTTTATTTACTTTATTTTTATTTTATTCCTACTCATTCAATTGCAATCATTTTCATTTAGTGTCAACATATTTTTCTGCACTCTCCATTACACTTTATTTTTTACAAACAGATCAGTAATTTTTAGTATTTTGGACCAAAGTTTATTTTATTAATATAACAATATAACTAAATTTTCGTTTAGACCCTTCTCTCGCGGACAATGTCGGCGGAACTCGATGCCAAGGCAGAAGCTGTTGATGATGGAGTAGCCATCGCCGGCGACAATCAAATAAGCACAGATACGGAGTTGGAGATAGTTGTATTGAGAAGACGTTGAGCCCTTGCCAATCACTATCAGATGTATCCGAAGGATGCTCTTTCGCCTCATGCGCCTCATATAAAGCGATTTGTAAGGCTTGGCAAAAGCGTAAGCTAAATGCATCTAATACGAGCCTCAACCAGTGCCGAGATGATTTGGAGACAAAGGTAGAGGATATAAGTGGCAGACAGAATGTGGGTGAAAATGTGGAGTTCGATGAAGCCAAAGATTTGGTCAGAAGTCTTTCATTATGCGTCGTGCTGGAGAACCGCACATTGCGGCTTACAGAGAGCAGCGAAGATTGTATTCCCAATAACGCCAAGAAGCAGCCGCAGCGTTTTTTTGAACCCGAAGAGATACGCGATGCATTCGACGTATTCAAGCTCTTCGATGAAAATAATGATAATATCCCGAACTAAAGCTCGCTCTAGAGAAGCTATTGGTGCCGCAGACCCATCTGATGATGATGATGGCTACATCATCGGCATAGTCAACTATGTGAGTTCCCTCCGGTACTGTAAGCCGCACCACTCCAGCGTGCATAATGTTCCAAAGGAGCGGGCCCAGTACTTATCCTTACGGCACCCCAGCGTTCTACCGTTGAAGTAGCTGCGGATTGTTTCCACGAGCTGATCAGTAACTCTGAATTCTGCTAAGGCGCTTATTATGGCATCCCCCTTGTAATATTGAATGCATTCTTTATGTTTAAAGTGGCAATGCCGTCACAGCGTATACCTTATATAGCTGCTGATGCTATGCCGGTGACTTTGCTCAAGACGTCGCTTGTAAACCTTTCTTTCCTGAACCCGAATGGGTTGGGGGATAGCCCTCCCGCTCTATTGAAAGCGGCCTCCAGCCTGGTACTTATTACGTTCTCCAGCACTTTCCCTGCAGTGTCCAACAAGCTGATTGGCCTATAGAAAGAGGCATCTTTAAGTGGTTTTCCCGGCTTTGGTAAAAGTACCAGGCTCTGGGGTTTCCATATTTTGGGGAATATCCTACAAACAAGCATTAAAAACTTCAGAAAAGCAGTCCGGATGCAAGGACAGCGCCAGCTTAGTGAGCATTCCGGTATGCCATCGGGTCCGGAAGCCTTAGAGGCATTCAGGCTTCTGGCTATCGCAAGCACTTTGCTCGTAGTACCTACGTCGCTTAAAGGAGACTCCGCCATATCGACGGATACTATCATATTGTTGTGTGCTGTTGGTTGTTGGGGAAATAGTGTCTCAAATATTAGCTTCAGTTCACCAGCGGTTCTTGGCGATGCTTGCTTGCCGCTGTAGAGCCGTTTTATTACTATTTTGAATGCCTTTTACGTTCGGCCATGCCTCTATTGCACGCTGAAGTAAGTTGTGCCATTAGCTGCTGGAGAACTCTAGGCCATTAAAAGTTTCTGGCCGATACGCATTTCGCTCATTCCTTGATACTAGGTGGTTTCCTAGGATGCTCAGAATAGCGACATGATTACTTGCGGTGTAAGTGTCGCTGATCATTGGGCGACGATGGATCCCAATCCTGCCCTATTGAAGGTGTGAGTAGTACCAGTGTTCAGCAGCCTACCGTAGTACAGGTATATTGCCCTTTTTTGGTAGACTCAGGTCAGTTGGGAAGGACTTTTGGCAAGGATTTACAGTTACTTTGTAACTTTGAACCTTTTTCTTGCCAAAAGTACCGGTTTTTTGGAATTCTGCCCACTTTCCCTGCATCCAGGCGCATTTGAAACAGGAGACCGCGATTTTTAGTAGATTCTTTTTGCAATTTTCACCTTTCTATTCCTTGCTGTGGCCAATCCCGTGGGAGGATTGGCGACCCCGATTCGGCGTTGGAAAGCTAGTAGTCCACCCTAACGAGATAGGTGGTACCGATTCCTCCCAACAATTTCTGGAGAGGATTAGGTTTGTACTCAGAAATTATTTGTTCCCGCTTGCGATCCTTGCTGTGGCTAATCCTGTTGGAGGATCGGGGACCCCGATACGGCGTTGGAAAGCTGGTGATCCATGCTAGCGAGATAGGTTGTAGCGATTAGTCCCTCCTCTTCCTGGACAAGATTAGAGGCTTGTCAAACGGTAGTCATCCGAAATTGAATTTTCATATTTCTACCTTTCCGATACTTTCTGTAGCCAATCCTGCGGGAGGATCTGGGATCCCGACACTGCGTTGGCATCCTGGGATTCCTTACTAACGAGATAGGTGGTAGCGATTCCTCCCAAAAATTCCTGGAGAGGATTAGGTTATGCCAATCGATGCTTGTGTTTTTTTGGCCATTTTTACCCTTCCGACGCCTATTGTGGCCAATCCCATAACGGATTTGGACCCCCGATATGGCGTTGGAAAGCTAGTTGTACACCCTAACGAGATGGTAGTGGGTCCTCCAAAAAATTCTGGAGAGGATTATGAGCAGTTCAAACATCTTCATTCTTTACCTTATTGTTCTCATTGTTTTCATTCTCATTCTCATTGGAAAAAGGCAGAGTGGAAATTTGGCCATAAAATAGTGTTATATAAAATTGTTTGTATTCTGAAGGCTCACTTCCCCAAGCAAAAAGAGGGCGCACAAAAATCAACTGACGAGCTAACTGTATTTTGCGTAAGCACATCACCATCTTGTCTTTGTGCTTTTGTTCTTCGGTTTCTTCTATTTCCACTTTCATAATCCTCATGCAAGAACTGAAATTTTTATTTTGTCTGAAATTTGGCATCGAGGCATAATTCTTGACTTTCAAACGAGAAATCGACTTACATTTAAAATAAATATTTCATACCCTACACATGATAATTATTATTTTCTACATTAATTTGTTGCAAAAGCTGAAAATTTATTTAATCCATAAATATTTATTATAAGTCCAGCTAATTTAACGTAATATGAAATTTATTTTTCTTACATCATTTTTTATTTAATTCGTAACATAATTATTAATAACTATTGTAATTGTGATATCGACTGCAAATAGTCTATTGAATAAATAAATAAAAAAATAATCAATATAACATGTAATGAGAACGGGTATGTTTGCTGCTACATGATTAATTCATTAGTTTTCTGTGCCTTCAATTGCTTCTTTTCTCGCCCTTTCGCATGCCATTCTAAAAATAGATTTTAATTTTTTGTGTATGCATACATATGAATGCATGCGTCGACTAATTGTCCAGTTGAGTCAAATTTTGGCTTTTGGAACTATTGTGAGGAAGCAATTTTCAGCATGCCAAAGACTGTATACCCTTGCTGAAACTTAAATTAATATTTCAAAATTGTTTTATAAATTTACTTATTTCACCAATCGCACGTAATTGCACCAATATCAAATATGAAAACAATCTTGCATGTATCTCGAAAATTTTAAGCATATTTCAATGTTTAGTCAGAAACAAAATTTTAAAGAAAACTTTAATCAAGATAAACTAACTATACAGGCCTTAGTAATAAAGTAATTCTTACAAATCAGCTCAATTTATTTAACAAGGTTTAATTCTTTGAAAGGTTATCTTTATTTCTATACGTATAGAATTTTAACTTCGTGTAGGCATTTGCGTCAGCCACAGGAAGAGCATTTTAGAAAAGTTGGTAATCATGAAGGCATTTTATAAAAATGTATCAATCTAAGCAACATCGCGTAAGTATGTGTGCAGGACAAACACTGAGAAAGCTAATACACTATCCGTGTGCCTAGAATCATGAAAAAAATCAACGACAAAAACAATGGTAATCAGTTTTCATTCATGGTTTGATTTTTTTCATTTCGTTTTCTTTCCTTATCCTGAGCCCAAGTCTTCACATGAAATTCCAAACACCATCGAACAGTTTGTGGCGAAATTTCCACTCTGTCTTTTTCATTCTCATTGATATACATATGTGTATTTTTGTTGTTCAATATAATTTAATTCATACTAATTTTAACTCAGAAAAATTTCAAAAATATAATTATCTAAACAGATACCGATCTGTTATATATATATATAATTTTTTCTAATAGTGTTCCTTTTCTTTAATTGTTTGTTTTTTTTAAATTTTTAAGTTTTATATCTTTTTTTCACAAATATTATCTGCCTTCTGCACACCTGTTCCTGTTCTATTTTTTTATTAATTATTTTTTTTAACTTTTTTCTTGTACATGGTACCACTGTGCACACATGTTTTTTCATTTTTCTTTTACCTAATTTTCTTCCCTATTTTAAGATATACTGTACCATTGTACACACATGTTCCTAATTTTGATTATTGTTTTTCGTATTTTCTTTTTTTATTTTTTTGTTGTTATTTTATTTAATTGCTGGGGCTCCATGTACAATTCAATATGACGAGGGACGAATTATTTGGGCGGCACTGTACGCCGATGTGCGGCGGCGACAGAGACAGTCTTGGCCAGCAGCACAATTAGTCCATGTCGGGATCTACGGTGGTGACCGTAAAAATGTACCTGCCCCCAAAATTTGATTTAAGGCAAACTTTTGCCGCCTCTAACAGGAGGGGGGTTAGGTTAAGATACCCTATATGGAAATTTTCTATAAGTATAAAAATTAAATTTTTTTTTTTTTTTTTCGGGAAATATTATATTTCCCACATACCTTTTTGTCGAATATTTCGGCTGTATTACGAATTTCTCTCCTAAGATCAGCCTTGAGCCGGATGTATCCAGATTAGATAATGGAATCCACGTTGCATGTGTGCGCAAAATAATATTTATTTTTATATTATTTTTTTATCCAAATTTTAATTGATTGTTTTTACTTGTGCACTAATATTAATAATTTTATTAATATTTTTAACACACTTTGACAAGTTTTAATTAATATTATTATTCAACGTGGTGACACACCGTCAGCCCACGGTGCAGCAACTCCGCTTTCTTTTGCAATGTATAATGGAAAAGAACTTTTCAGTAGCTTTACAAGCTTATAAACCACAAAAAGCTTTTTCTAACACATGCTCAATTATAGGGACGATTTGTCGCATGCGTATGCATCGCTTGACTCGCGATATTCAGGTAAGTTGCAGCTTACGCAAGCTAGCTCATAAGCTTGTCGATCTCTTTTCTGCATTAAGCTTAGAAGAAAGCTCAGCAATTCCACCGCAGGCAACAAGTTTGTCGCAAACGGCTTGCGCTGTAAATACGTAGGTATTTCTTATTTATAATTCTGCAACCATTACAATCCTTTCTTTTCTTTGTAATCCTTATTGACATGGATTTTTTCTCAGTAAGTTTAAAATTACATTTAAGCCTTCTGGGGTATTAAATACGAATTCATTTTTTTTTTTATGGTCCAACATTTGTTGCACAGGATTGGGGAAAACCCAGGCAAAAAACCCAACAACATTCAAACCAGGAAAGAAGGCGAAAAAGAAATATAAAGATTGTTGAAAAGAGAATGAAAATAGACTAGAATAGAAAAAAGGATAGAAAGTAAGAGAGTATGGTCATACATAATTAACAATGTGACCGTGTGCACCAGTTTAATCGAACCGTAGATCCATAGTAGATGGAGCAGATGCGTCAGTATATCGTGCTTCAAGCCAAGCCATTGCAGTGGCGAGACTAATTAATAATTATAATGCAGATACCCGACATAGAACTGATTCCATTTCTACATTAAAAAAAATATCAAAAATCAATCGAGTATTGATTCTGAAGATCCACAGAAATAATAAGAATCTCCAAATTTTGAGCGGATTCTCGGTTGGTATCCGGAATTATTTAGTGATGTGTTAAATTATAATAAAGAAAGACAGAGAGAAAAGAGGACAATCCAGAAAACACCAACCAAAAAATAAGCAATGTTGCCAATGATTAGGGTTTTATCGAAGATAGAACAGAAGACCAGATTTTAGGTGACAGGAATAATCAGTTGTGCAATTAGATAGATGTAAGGGATAATAATTTCTTGTTAGTGTATGAGGAACATGAAAGTTAAGTCGAAATATTAAAAAAGGTGAGCTTATGTCACCGATATTTAATTTATGATGAAAAATAATACCAAGGATAGTTCTTCGGTTAGTTAATGAAGGGAGATCAATGAGTAACAGCCTATCAGAGTACGGTGGAAGACGGCGATCGGGATCCCAGTTTAAGCCACGAAGGGCAAAGAGGAGGAATTGCTTCTAAATGGATTCAATACGAACTTGATGGATTCCATGTTGAGGACTCCAAACACATGAACAATATTCTAGTAAGGGGCGAACTAAAGAAGTATAAAGGACTTTGGTAACAAAGGGTAATTAAACTCCTTGGACCAACGTTTAATGAATCCAAGAACACCCTTGGCTTTGTTAGTTATAGAGGAGATATGCAGAATGAAACTAAGTCTGGCATCAAAAAGTACACCAAGGTCTTCCACAGTCGTTATACGATGCAAGGTAACATTATCAAGCGTATACATGACTTAGTGAGGAGTAATTCGACTAAAAGTCATAAACAATAATTTAGAAACATTTAAATGCAACTTATTAGCCTGACACCAAAGATGCATGGAGTTACAGTCATCTTGAAGAATATAATATATTTAGAAGGATCGTTGAAAGAAAGAATAAATTTCACATCATCAGCATATATAAGGGTCCGTGAATGGGACAAAATAGATGGCAGGTCATTAATAAATAAGGTGAAAAATAATGGACCAAGATGACTATCTTGCGGCACACCCGATGTAACAAATACGGGTTTAGATATTTCGGATCTCAACAGAACTCTTTGGGTCCTGCTTTTTAAATAAGAGGAAATCCGATTCAGAAGTGTGGGGGGGAATCCAAATATATCTAGCTAGAAGATTAAAAGATCATGATTTACCGAGTCATATTCTTTACTGAAATCAGTATAAATGACATCTGTTTGCATTCTACTTAGGAATGCATCATTCACCAATGATGTGAATTCAAACAGATTAGTCGTGGTAGACCGACTCTTAATAAAGCCATGTTGAAAAGGGGAAATTATCGACTTACAGAGGTGCTGCAAAGTTGATGTTGCAATTTTTTCGAATAATTTTGGGATTGCAGACAACTTTGCAATTCCTCTGTAATTCGATATATCGGATTTAGCTCCCTTTTTGTGAATTGGGATAATATATGATTCCTTCCAAATACAGCGGAATCAAGAGATAAGTTAAAAAGTTTGAGTAGGGGAAGATGAAAAGAGCTCCAGCATTCTCTGAGTACGCAACTTGGGATATTATCAGCCCAGGAGAATATGAAGATTTTAAAGTTTTCATTGCTGTAACTAGATCGTTATCAGTAATAATAGGAGCAAATAAAGAGTTAGTGGAAGAAATAGGATAAGGCTAAGCGATATTGTTAATGGAAGAAGTGATGTAGATTGAAAGAAATTTGCAGAAAGGTTACCACTAGTTAAGTCGTCAATGGATCCCTCATTCTTCAGGAAAAATGTAGTAGGCATAGACGAGCTCTTGCGCTTAGAATTTACAAATTTATAAAACAGTTTAGGATCCCGCTCAAACTGATTCCTGCAGCGTATCAGATACTCATTATAGCATTGAGAGTTAAGGAGAAGGAAGTTAGATTTAGCAATAGAATATTTAGAAAAATCATAATTAGATCCAGAGAGTTTAAATTTTTTAAATAGTTTAGTTTTAATATTTTTTAAATTTGACGTGTAAACCAGGGAGGCTTTGATGAAACAGGCAACAGGAATGCAGATATCAAGAAGTGAGTTAATAGTGTCTTAGAAGTGGGTTAGAGCAAAATTTATATCAACCGAATTGTATAGAGTAGACCAATCAGTTGAGGAAAGAAGTTGATTAAGCAAAGAAAAATTTCCCTTGCGAAAACAACGGCGGGTTTTACTAACAGGTTTAGTAGACGTGGCAATTGATAGAGAAATTTCTAAGGTAGGATAAAAGGAGTCTTCAGGAAATACTAATGGACAAGATCTTGACACACTGGTAGAAGTGCAATCGTTGACAAAAATAAGATCAAGCATTCTGTCAAGATTATTAGGAATCGAGTTTATTTGAAAAAACGAAACGACAGGGAATCAAAAACTTCATGTGGTGCAGAAGGCATAAGATAACTACATTTGGTAAAGAGAGACCACTGGATATTAGGCAAATTGAAATCTCCTAAAACGACAAACATGTCTTTATCACGTACGAGTGTTGTTGATATATATTTAATACGTCTTAAATGCTGCACATAAATAGAAATATCAGAACACGGAGGGATAAAAGAGCACGTTATGAAAATGGAAACGATACCTTAACAGCAACTATTTCCACATCAGGAGTTGAAACGGATAAAGTAATTCACTCGGACCGAAGGGAAGAATTAACTGCAATGAGTTCCCCACCGCCACGACGAGTTATTCTATCTTTTCTGTAGGATGTAAAGGTTGTAGAAAAAATTTCAGTATTTGAAAATGAGGAATTATGTTACAGAAAAAGCAATAATTTGAGACTCGAAGGAAGAGCTTTGCAGAAATACTTTTTTAAGTTTAGACACTAGACCTCTAACATTCTGATAACTGATATGTAGTAAATCTAAAGATCGATCTAGTTTTTGGAGGATTATTACTAATGGATGCTTGCGAAAGAGAACCACTAGCTTGAAGACTGACAGACACCGGACGAGTGCATTTTTTTATAATGTACTTATGAACAATTATTTGTGGAGGCCAGAAATTTGGATCACAACTAAGTGAGAATGTTTCTGATGGAACGTAAACTTTGAAGGAATCGAACCGGAGATAATTCTAATCGGCGAGGAGTTGATAAATTTTCATTTAAAAATTTATCCTCTAACCGACGGATAGGTGGGGATTCGAAATTATCTCTTTAGAACTCTCTCTCTCTTACATCTTAAATCTGCTCTTCTGTTCTATCTTCGGGAGAACCCCAATCATTGATTGGTTGACGTGGTTGCTGCCTTGGCAACACTGCTTCTTTTTTGGTTGGTGTTTTCCTGAATTGTCCTCTTTTCTCTCTGTTTTTCTTTATTATAATTTAATACATCACTAAAAAAGTCCGGATACCTACTGAGAATCCGCTAAAAATCTCGAGATTCTGATTATTTTTGTGGATCTTCAAAATACTCGATTGATTTTTGATTTTTTTAATGTAGAAATGGATGTAGTTCTATGTCGGGTATCTGCATTATAATTATTAATTATTTTCGCCACAGCAATGGCTCGGCTTCAAGCGTGATACATTGACGCATCTGCTCCATCTACTATGGATCCTCGGTTCGATCAAACTGGGGCACACGGTCACATTGTTTATTATGTATGTCCATGTGATGTGTTATCTTACTTTATTACTCTCTTTCTTTCTATCCTTTTGTCTATTCTGGTCTATTTTCATTCTATTTTCAACAATCTTTATATTTCTTTTTCGCCTTTTTCCTGGTCTGATTGAGTTTTTTGCCTGGGTTTTAAATGTAATTCAATTTTAATCGTAATTATAAATTTTAATTTAATTAATTTCTAAATTTTAATTTTTTTATATAATAATTATATTTATTTTTTGTAATCCTTTAATCGACTGCAATTAGTTGATTTATTAATAAATAAATAAATCTTGTTGTCACACAACCAGCAGTTAACAAACCTTCCGTGGTCACCATCACGCGCTGAGCCATACGTGCAATTCAACTGACAGCAAGACATTTTATTAGTATACAATATTAATAAGAAAAAAAAGATGCTAAAAGTTTCCTACTGGGTATTATTATGATTAGTATGAAGAGCACACAAATTGAGAGTGCAAAAAAATAGCTGTTAGTAGGAAGAAATTACACAAACAATGCTTGAGCAATGCGAAAAGCAACAACAAAAATTTGAGCGGGCGAGCGGCGCACAAGCGAACAACCGCACAAAAGGAAGATAGGTAAAGGTATAATTAATAGAATAATTAAAGATTTTGTGAAAAATTGCTGATAGCTATGTGTACAACAATGTGATACTGGCTTATTAATATGGTTTCTTTTCAATTAAATTTAAAAGAAAAATCACTCAATACATCACAAAAACGAATTTTATACATGCAATGTATATTGCTGGGTCCTGCCCTGATTAATATTTGCCATCAAGGCAAAAAATACAAGGCACGCGGCTTGTTCGATTCCGGATCCACAGCGACATTTGTCTCAGAAAGAATTCTTAATTTGATAAGTTTCCCTTAACAATCAGTTCACGCTCAAGTCGCTGGATTAAACCAAGCGATTGCTGCGAACCCCCAGAAGCTATGCCATTTCCAAATTGGCTCTCCAAGCTAGCTCAGAATTCTAAAAGAAGTCTCGGCGTTCGTACTTTTACAACTAGCAGGAAATTTGCCGTCTGACCCAATTCCCGATGGTGTCCGAGCAGGCATCCCCAACAGCCAGTTGGCGTATCCCGAATTTTATGGGAGCTCGCAGATAGGTATCCTCCCATTGTGCAAATTATTACTTGCCACATCACGCTGTTTTCAAGCCAGACAGCACTACCACAAAGGTTCCCGTAGTGTTTAACGCCTCCAATACATTCCTCAATGGCAAAAGTCTAAACGACATTCTTCATAAGTCTAGGAATTCGATGACAAGCTACTTCCGACGAATTCTTTTTCCTGCCGTCTAGACCAAACAAAGCATGAAGTCCTTTCACAGATCGCTAAACTGTTTGATCCTGCAGTATGGCTATCTCCGATATAGTTCGAGTTAAGATTTTCATGCAGGAAATCTGGCTTCAAGAACTTGATTGGGATGAAGTTTTGCCAGAAGCGCTCATGCAACGCTGGCAAGCATTTCTCTCTGACTATCCCAACATTTGAGAAGTGCGCATTCCCAGATGGATTAATTTCCAACCCAATGCAAGCGAACAGTTTCATGGATTTTGCGATGCTTCCCAGCGCGCATATGGTGCAGCGCTCGCAACTATTAATGGGCATGTGTCTATCCATCTTCTTACCGCAAAAACCAGAGTAGCATCGGTAAAAGCTTTGTGGCGCCGTGTTACTCGCCGAACTATCTGCTGCCCTGATTCCGCAACTCCCTATCAGACCGACTATTATACTCCTTTTCCTCACTTGTATGTCATAATGTTCATGTGCAACATTTTTGTAATTTTCTATCTTTTTTCCACCAACACAGTAGCACCACGCGCAAAACAACAAAAGCCTGCCGAAGCAAAATCTTAATCAACTTTTATCTTCAACTGATTTGTCTACTGTATACAATTCGGTTGATATAAATTTTGCTCTAACACACTTCTATGACACTATTAACTCACTTCTCGATATCTGTATCCCAAGTAGTGTTGTATTGCCTACTTCATTTAAGCCTCCCTGGTTTTCACGTTGAATTTCAAATTTAAAAAGTAAAAAACTAAACTATTTAATAAATTTAAACTGTCTGGATCTAATATTCTATTGCTAAATCTAACTTCCTTCTCCTTAACTTTCAATGCTATAATGAGTATCTTATACGCTGCAGGAATCAGTTTGACCTGTGGAGAGACTGTTATTTAATTTGGTTGTGTAGAGTAAGTTCTGTGTGCTATGAACATCAGCCTTTCCTTTTGCCCTTCTTTCACCAAAAATGGCTTAGTGGTATTCTGTCTTATAACTTTTCCATTTTCCATAGGACTGGTTTCTACTTCATTTCTTAATTTCGCCACTAAACCAGGGTTTATTTAATATCTTTGGAACCTTTAATTTGACTGAAACAAATGTATTACATAGGCTTAAGAATCTTTAAGGTAACGTAGTCAATATTTTTTAAGCCTATAAAAGATATAGCATTGTCTAAATATTCAAAATGTATGTCATAAGAAATAAATATAAGGTCATGTTTCAAAAATACAGTTTGAAAAGTGAGTCGGAAAAGTGGAATTAACAAGACTTAGACCGAGTGCTTTAATACGGTAAGACAGATGATTTTCAATAATCATATTGCTGTTGAAATATCGCGTAATTATGATGTCATTATAATTGAGGGACATGGAGTCAATCACAGCTATCAAGTCAGAGTAGTCGATGGTCCAATATGGTCTGTATATACAAACTCTCTACTTTGAGCTTATTTACTATTTTTGATTTTAAAATTGATTTAATATATATTGCAACACCTCCCCCATGGCCTTAACTATTTGAATGATAGACATTATATCCTTCACAAATAATAATTTGGTCAACTAAATTCGAGAAAAACCACGTATACACACATATAACATCCACATTTGAGTTAGTAAATAAGTATCTAAATTTATCAATTTGTTTTGTCAAACCTTGTGCATTAACATAACATACATTAAGACCACCAAATTGTTTGCTCAAAACCCTAATTCACTCGCCTTGACTGCTCGCCCTTGAAATCATATTATGCTTCACTATAATAGATCAGTCAATAAAGAACGCACACTTACTACGAATAACATAGAAATACACCGTAAAAACTTACATATAAACTGAATTGAATAAATAAAAATTTTTTTAAAATTAATAATAGTAATAATAATAATAATAATAATCTTAAAGTTACGAAATGTTAATGTAAGAGATATAAAAGAGCATACATTCCTCACGAAAGTAGAATGAAAGCTAGCCAATATACACGATGTACAAATTGTCTCTGCTGGCGAAAATCATGATGAAAGAGAGTATGAAGTTAAGAGCTAAGTTGGGATGCGCTATTTAAGAGAAAACTAAACAGCTTGCGGAAAGCGCTTAGCCGAACAATTTGACTATGTAAATCATGATCTTCTAAGCTTCAAGCTAGATCAAATTGGATTCCCCCCACACTTCTGACCTGGATATCCTCTTGTTTAAAAATAGGCCTCAAAGATTGAAGATGACTGAATATGGCCTCAATGCATCTTTGGTGTCTGGCTATAATAAGTTGCATTTAAATATTTCTAAATGCTTGTTTATGACTTTTAGTCGTATTATTCCGCACATTCGCTTGATAATGTACCATTGCAACGTAAACCGTCTGTGGAAGACCTTGGTGTACTTTTTGATGCCAAACTTAGTTTCATTCTTAATATCTCCCATACTAGAATATTGTTCATGTGTTTGGAGTCCACAATATGAAATCCACCAAGTTCTTGAATTGAATCCAATTAGAAGCAATTCCTCCTCTTTGCTCTTCGTGGCTTAAACTGGGATACCAATCGCCATCTTTCACTGACTAGTTTCGTTCCGCTCCGTTTAAAGTTCGGCTGGCATAGGAAATTACTCTTTCCCCCACTTAATAGTGAGTTCAAGGGATGCACTGTGGTTGCAAAGCCACCATCGAATATTGCCTTATTTCTTATATATTAGTCAGTGGTTTTAATTCTGCGATTGAGGCTATTTTGTCGGGGTCTGTTTTAAAGTCTTATGCTGTGAGTTTGTGACCTATGTATTTTAGCTCTTGTTTGAAGAAATCATACTTGTCGATATTAATTCTAAATTCGCCTCTTGTAGATGTCCGAAGACTTGGTTCACATTTGCTATTTGCTCTTCCTTGGTTTACCTAAAACTATTATATCATCGAAATATGCTAATGTGTGTGGAATCATTTCAGGGTAATGACTCGATCTAAAGCCCGTTGAAATGTTGCTGCCGCTTCACATTTATCACCGGACGGGGCTTAGGTGGTGGATCTGCCGAAGTGAATGTTTCAAGGTATATTCCAGTTCCTTGTATCCATCTGTTTCCGGGTTGATGATCGTTAGTCCTTGCAATAATATTTGCAGTATAATTAGCTGGTTGTGACTGCAGATTCAGGCACACTGTAAAAGCGTCTGCTTTAAAGCTTGAATCGCCTATACCCGAAACAGCAGCAGCAGAGGGAGTTCTTTTCAGTTGCAATGGTTATGCCAAGCGAGATGTGATCAAATGAAGATGAGATCCGGAATCAAGTAGTGCCCGGCAATTGACTCGAGATCTCCCACTTTGCCTGAGTCGTGGTATCCAGCCTTTGTAGAAGCATGTAGACCATCATGCAGGTAGGCGTTAAGCTTTTCCGAAAAAGCCCGAAGATCAGTTGCCGATGATGCCTCCACTATCTTGAGAGCCATAATCTCACTGATATGTTGAGCAATATAAAGGCAACACTGTAATTAATGTTCGAGATATATACAGCGTATAAGGTTGTGCTTTCCAGTGCGCGCACGAACAACAAAGAACGAAACAGGCGAGAATGAAAGCAGAAACAAACCTTTATAATGTTTATTTGCAGAAATTCTTCACAATAATCAATTATTCAAATCACGTCGGATCTATTTTATTTTTTTTTGGTATCCTTTGTGCTACAAGGTAATACCTATAAATTAGCGCACTACTTACTATTAAAAATATAACTTTTAGTTTAAATTCTCTAATTGCTGTTTTATATTTATATTGTTATTACTAATCTTAAATTATTAATTGTGTTACAAATGCATATCTTAGATAATTATATTTTATTTATTTCTAAAAATTAAATTTTTTATTTTTATGTTTGGTTTTTAAGTTGTATAACAAGTTTAAAGAGCATTGCCTCTGTGATAGTTTTTATTTCTCGAGGTAATTGGTTTCATAGGCGAACAGTGTGAATAAAAAAAGTCTCTCATCAATTAATGTTATTTGCTCTTCTGGAGATAGAAAAGATAAAAAGATAGTTCTGTTTTTTAGTGCTCACAATCTTATGAAGTAATATTAATGAACATAAGTTTGTCCAGTTATCTAAGCTATGATCATATATTTTATCTGCATAACTTGTTATATGTTGTCGATTTCTCAGTCCAAATATGTATCTTGCTATATTTTTTTTTTTTTATGCTTGCGTCGCTGATTGCAAATGTTTCCACTCCATAGAACAGGGAAGGTATAATATATGTTTTCGCAAGGTTTGTTAACTGCTGGTTGTGTGACAGCCTGATGCATGGTAAATGTGCTGTCCTAACTGTCAGTCCTGCAAAACGGTGATGTGTGTGTCATAACGTGCTCTTATATCCCGCCGTGTTCTGATATTTCTATTTATATGCAGCATTTAAGCCGTATTAAATATATATCAACACTCGTACGTGATAAAGACATATTTGTCGGTTTAGGAGATTTCAATTTGCCTAATATCCAGTGGCCTCTCTTTACCAAATGTAGTTATCTTGTGCCTTCTGCACCACATGAAGTTTTGATTCCCTGTCGTTTCGTTTTTTTAAATAAACTCGATTCTTAAAAAATGCAACAATTGCACTTCTACCAGTGTCCATTAGTATTTCCTGAAGACTTCTTTCATCCTACCGTAGAAGTTCCTCTATCAACAGCCACTCTGAACAAACCAGTATCCAAACCTGTTAGTAAAACCCGCCGTTGTTTTCGCAAGTGAAATTTTTCTTTGCTTAATCAACTTCTTTCCTCAACTGATTAGTCTTTCCTATTCAATTTGGTTGGTATATATTTTGCTCTAACCCACTTCTAAGACACTACTCACTTCTTGATATCTGTATTCCAAGTAGCGTCCCTGGTTTACACGTCGACTTTTAAATTTAAAAAAATATTAAAACTAAGCTATTTAAAAAATTTAAATTCTCTGGAAATATTATTGATTTTTCTAAATATTCTATTGTTAAATCTAACTTCCTTCTTTTTAACTCGCAATGCTATAATGAGTATATGATACGCTGCAGGAATCAGTTTGAGCGGGATCCTAAACTGTTTTATAAATTTGTAAATTCTAAGCGTAACAGCGCGTAACATTTCTGAAGAATGAGGGATCCATTGTCGACTTAACTAGTGGTAACCTTTTTGCAAATTTCTGTCAATTAACAATATCGCTTACCCTTATCCTATTTCTTCTTCTAACTCTTTATTTGCTCCTATTATTACTGACAACGATCTAGTTACAGCAATGAAAACTTTAAGATCTTCATATTCTTCTGGGCTGATAATATCCCAAGTTGCGTACTCAGAGAATGCTGGAGCTCTTTACATCTTCCCCTACTCAAACTTTTTAACTTATCTCTTGATTCCGCTGTTTTTCCATGTCTTTGGAAGGAATCATATATTGTCCCAATTCACAAAAAGGGAGCTAAATCCGATATATCGAATTACAGAGGAATTGCAAAGTTGTCTGCAATCCCAAAATTATTCGAAAAAATTGCAACATCAACTTTGCAGCACCTCTGTAAGTCGATAATTTCCCCTTTTCAACATGGCTTTATTCAGAGTCGGTCTACCATGACTAATCTGCTTGAATTCACATCATTGGTGAATGATGCATTCCTAAGTAGAATGCAAACAGATGTCATTTTTACTGATTTCAGTAAAGCATTTGACTCTGTAAATCATGATCTTTTAATCTTCTAGCTAGATCGAATTGGATTCCCCCCCACACTTTTGACTTGGATTTCCTCTTATTTAAAAAACAGAACCCAAAGAGTTCTGTTGAGATCCGAAATTTCTAAACCCGTATTTGTTACTTCGGGCGGGCCGCAAGGTAGTCTTCTTGGTCCATTATTTTTCACATTATTTATTAATGACCTGCCATCTATTTTGTCCCACTCACGGATCCGTATGCTGATGATGTGAAACTTATTCTTTCTTACAACGATCCTTCTAAATATATTTGTCTGCAAGATGACTGTAACTCCATGCATATTTGGTGTCAGGCTAATAAGTTGCATTTAAGTATTTTTAAATTCTTGTTTATGACTTTTAGTCGAATTACTCCACACTTAGTCACGTATACGCTTGACAATGTACCCTTGCAACGTATAACGACTGTGGAACCCTTGGTGTACTTTTTGATGCCAAACTTAGTTTCATTCTGCATATCTCCTCTATAACTAATAAAGCCAAGGGTGTTCTTGGATTCATTAAACGTTGGTCCAAGGAGTTTAATGATCCCTTTGTTACCAAAATCCTTTATACTTCTCTAGTTCGCCCCATACTAGAATATTGTTCATGTGTTTGGAGTGCTCAATATGGAATCCATCAAGTTCGTATTGAATTCATTCAGAAGCAATTCCTCCTCTTTGCCCTTCGTGGCTTAAACTGGGATCCCGATCGCCGTCTTCCACCGTACTCTGATAGGCTATTACTCATTGATCTCCCTTCATTAACTAACCGTAGAACTATCCTTGGTATTATTTTTCTTCATAAATTAATTATCGGTGACATTAGCTCTCTTTTTCTATTATCTCGTCTTAACTTTCATGTTCCTCGTAGACTAACAAGAAATTATTATCCCTTATTTTTATCTAATTGCACAACTGACTATGCATTGCACAATCGATTCCGTGTACTGTGCTCTAATTACAACGAATTTTATCACGTTATCTCTTTAGAACTCTCTCTCTTACACCTAAAATCTGCTCTTCTATTCTATCTTCGGGAGAACCCCAATCATTGATTGGTTGACGTGGTTGCTGCCTTGGCAACACTGCTTCTTTTTTGGTTGGTGTTTTCCTGAATTGTCCTCTTTTCTCTCTGTTTTTCTTTTTCTTTATTATAATTTAATACATCACTAAAAAAGTCCGGATACCTACTGAGAATCCGCTAAAAATCTCGAGATTCTGATTATTTTTGTGGATCTTCAAAATCAATACTCGATTGATTTTTGATTTTTTTAATGTAGAAATGGATGTAGTTCTATGTCGGGTATCTGCATTATAATTATTAATTATTTTCGCCACAGCAATGGCTCGGCTTCAAGCGTGATACATTGACGCATCTGCTCCATCTACTATGGATCCTCGGTTCGATCAAACTGGGGCACACGGTCACATTGTTTATTATGTATGTCCATGTGATGTGTTATCTTACTTTATTACTCTCTTTCTTTCTATCCTTTTGTCTATTATGTTCTATTTTCATTCTATTTTCAACAATCTTTACATTTCTTTCTGGCCTTTTTTCCTGGTCTGATTGGGTTTTTGCCTGGGTTTTCCCCAATCCTGTGCAACAAATGTTGGACCATAAAAATTGATTGTTTTTAATACCCCAGAAGGCTTAAATGTAATTCAATTTTAATCTTACTTGTAAATTTTAATTTAATTAATTTCTAAATTTTAATTTAATTTTATATAATAATTATATTTATCTTTTGTAATCCTTTAATCGACTGCAATTAGTCGATTTATTAATAAATAAATAAATAAATAAATATAAGATTGAATATTTCTAAGGAAGAACCTCACTTTGAATTTTTTTAAAACGGCT
>JAECWQ010000170.1:0-111789 GCA_018150835.1 Drosophila repletoides | reverse complement strand
TTATGCAGCCTCAGTTTTGGTGTCAGCGTTTGTGTTTTCAGGGAGCAGCTTGCTGAAGAACATAAAGTTTGAATGAAGCCAACCAGACAGTGAAGTTGTGAACTAACACTTATGACTTGTGTTAAAATGCTATGAGTGTGTGCCTCTAATTGCTACCTACTGCGGATTTTCAAACAGCAGCGGTGACAGCGGCAAAGCAGCATACCAACACAAGTCTCTAAAAAGATAAAAATTATTTATATTTTGTCTTTATTTTGACAATTTATAAACGTAAATAAATAAACAAATAAATAATTGTCAACGATCGAAATATAAACCTGGATGAAAAGACTCTCCTTTAGGACTCGCTACCAAGAGTGAACAAATGTCTTGTAAAGTTATTATAATTATTTATGTTTGTTACGGCCCACCTTGCCTGCTGAAGGAGTTATGCAGCCTCAGTATTGGCGTCAACGTTTGCGTTTTCAGGGTGCAGCTTGCTGAAGAAGATAAAGTTTGGATGAAGCCACCCAGACAGTAAAGATGTGAAGTAACACTTATGACTTGTGATGCCTCTAATTGCTGCGCCATCCCGACTTTTACGAACAGCAGCGATGACAGCGGCACAACCAACATAAGTCTATAAAAAGATAAAAATTATTTATTTATTATCTTTATTTTGACAAATAAATAATTGTCACCGATCAAAAAATATACCTGGATGAAAAGACTCTCCTTTTGGACTCGCTACCAAGAGTGAACAAATGTCTTGTAAAATTATTATAATTATTTATATTTGTTACGGCCCAACTTGCCTGCTGAAGGAGTTATGCAGCGTCAGCATTGGCGTCAGCGTTTGCGTTTTCAGGGAGCAGCTTGCTGAAGAATATAAAGTTTGGATGAAGCCAACCAGACAGTGAAGATGTGAACTAACACTTATGACTTGTGATGTCTCTAATTGCTGCGCCATCCCGATTTTTACAAACAGCAGCGATGACAGCGGCACAACCAACATAAGTCTATAAAAGATAAAAATTATTTATATTTAGTCTTTATTTTGACAATTTATAAACGTAAATAAATAAAAAAATAAATAACTGTCACCGATCGAAAGATAAACCTGGATGAAAAGACTCTCCTTTTGGCCTCGCTACCAAGAGTGAACAAATGTATTGTAAAATTATTATAATTATTTATATTTGTTACGGCCCAACTTGCCTGCTGAAGGAGTTATGCGGCCTCAGTATTGGCGTCAGCGTTTGCGTTTTCAGGGAGCAGCGTGCTGAAGAAGATAAAGTTTGGATGAAGCCAACCAGAGAGTGAAGATGTGAACTAACAATTATGACTTGCGATGCCCTTAATTGCTGCGCCATCCCGATTTTTACAAACAGCAGCGATGACAGCGGCTCAACCAACATAAGTCTATAAAAAGATAAAAATGATATATATATTATCTTTATTTTGACAAATAAATAATTGTCACCGATCGAAAGATAAACCTGGATGAAAATACTCTCCTTTAGGACTCGCTACCAAGAGTGAACAAATGTCTTGTAAAATTATAATAATTATTTATATTTGTTACGGCCCACCTTGCCTGCTGAAGGAGTTATGCAGCCTCAGTTTTGGTGTCAGCGTTTGTGTTTTCAGGAAGCAGCTTGCTGAAGAACATAAAGTTTGAATGAAGCCAGCCAGACAGTGAAGATGTGAACTAACACTTATGACTTGTGTTAAAATGCTATGAGTGTTGCCTCTAATTGCTACCTACTGCGGATTTTTTCAAACAGCAGCGGTGACAGCGGCAATACCAACACAAGTCTCTAAAAAGATAAAAATTATTTATATTTTGTCTTTATTTTGACAATTTATAAACGTAAATAAATAAACAAATAAATAATTGTCAACGATCGAAATATAAACCTGGATGAAAAGACTCTCCTTTTGGACTCGCTACCAAGAGTGAACAAATGTCTTGTAAAGTTATTATAATTATTTATGTTTGTTACGGCCCACCTTGCCTGCTGAAGGAGTTATGCAGCCTCAGTATTGGCGTCAGCGTTTGCGTTTTCAGGGAGCAGCTTGCTGAAGAATATAAAGTTTGGATGAAGCCAACCAGACAGTGAAGATGTGAACTAACACTTATGACTTGTGATGTCTCTAATTGCTGCGCCATCCCGACTTTTTACAAACAGCAGCGATGACAGCGGCACAACCAACATAAGTCTATAAAAAGATAAAAATTATTTATTTATTATCTTTATTTTGACAATTATAAATAATTGAAAAATCAACGATCGAAAAAATATACCTGGATGAAAAGACTCTCCTTTTGGACTCGCTACCAAGAGTGAACAAATGTCTTGTAAAATTATTATAATTATTTATATTTGTTACGGCCCAACTTGCCTGCTGAAGGAGTTATGCAGCGTCAGTATTGGCGTCAGCGTTTGCGTTTTCAGGAGCAGCTTGCTGAAGAATATAAAGTTTGGATGAAGCCAACCAGACAGTGAAGATGTGAACTAACACTTATGACTTGTGATGCCTCTAATTGCTGCGCCAACCCGATTTTTACAAACAGCAGCGATGACAGCGGCACAACCAACATAAGTCTATAAAAAGATAAAAATTATTTATATATTAGTCTTTATTTTGACAATTTATAAACGTAAATAAATAAACAAATAAATAATTGTCAACGATCGAAAGATAAACCTGGATGAAAAGACTCTCCTTTTGGACTCGCTACCAAGAGTGAACAAATGTCTTGTAAAATTATTATAATTATTTATATTTGTTACGGCCCACCTTGCCTGCTGAAGGAGTTATGCAGCCTCAGTATTGGCGTCAGCGTTTGCGTTTTCAGGGAGCAGCTTGCTGAAGAAGATAAAGTTTGAATGAAGCCAACCAGACAGTGAAGATGTGAACTAACAATTATGACTTGTGATGCCCTTAATTGCTGCGCCATCCCGATTTTTACAAACAGCAGCGATGACAGCGGCACAACCAACATAAGTCTATAAAAAGATAAAAATTATTTATATTTTGTCTTTATTTTGACAATTTATAAACGTAAATAAATAAAAAATTAATAATTGTCAACGATCGAAAGATAAACCTGGATGAAAAGACTCTCCTTTTGGACTCACTACCAAGAGTGAACAAATGTCTTGTAAAATTATTATAATTATTCATATTTGTTACGGCCCAACTTGCCTGCTGAAGGAGTTATGCAGCCTCAGTATTGGCGTCAGCGTTTGCGTTTTCAGGGAGCAGCTTGCTGAAGAAGATAAAGTTTGGATGAAGCCAACCGGATAGTGAAGATGTGAACTAACACTTATGACTTGTGATGCCTCTAATTGCTGCGCCATCCCGATTTTTACAAACAGCAGCGATGACAGCGGCAAAACCAACATAAGTCTATAAAAAGATAAAAATTATTTATATTTTGTCTTTATTTTGACAATTTATAAACGTAAATAAATAAACAAATAAATAATTGTCAACGATCGAAAGATAAACCTGGATGAAAAGACTCTCCTTTTGGACTCGCTACCAAGAGTGAACAAATGTCTTGTAAAATTATTATAATTATTCATATTTGTTACGGCCCAACTTGCCTGCTGAAGGAGTTATGCAGCCTCAGTATTGGCGTCAGCGTTTGCGTTTTCAGGGAGCAGCTTGCTGAAGAAGATAAAGTTTGGATGAAGCCAACCGGATAGTGAAGATGTGAACTAACACTTATGACTTGTGATGCCTCTAATTGCTGCGCCATCCCGATTTTTACAAACAGCAGCGATGACAGCGGCACAACCAACATAAGTCTATAAAAAGATAAAAATTATTTATATTTTGTCTTTATTTTGACAATTTATAAACGTAAATAAATAAAAAAATAAATAATTGTCAACGATCGAAAGATAAACCTGGATGAAAAGACTCTCCTTTTGGACTCGCTACCAAGAGTGAACAAATGTCTTGTAAAATTATTATAATTATTCATATTTGTTACGGCCCACCTTGCCTGCTGAAGGAGTTATGCAGCCTCAGTATTGGCGTCAGCGTTTGCGTTTTCAGGGAGCAGCGTGCTGAAGAAGATAAAGTTTGGATGAAGCCAACCAGACAGTGAAGATGTGAACTAACAATTATGACTTGTGATGCCCTTAATTGCTGCGCCATCCCGATTTTTACAAACAGCAGCGATGACAGCGGCTCAACCAACATAAGTCTATAAAAAGATAAAAATTATATATATATTATCTTTATTTTGACAATTTAATAATCGTAAACAACATAAACAAATAAACAATCTCCTTTGACTCGCTCCAACGATCTGAAAGTATTATAATCCTTTATTTGAAAAGCCACCCTCCTTTTGGACTCAGTACCAGCATTTTGAACAAAGATGTCTTTGGATAAAACCATATATATTTTTACATACAGCAGCGACCTGACACGCACCAACATAAGTCTATAAAAAGATAAAAATTATTTATATTTTGTCTTTATTTTGACAATTTATAAACGTAAATAAATAAAAAAATAAATAATTGTCAACGATCGAAAGATAAACCTGGATGAAAAGACTCTCCTTTTGGACTCGCTACCAAGAGTGAACAAATGTCTTGTAAAATTATTATAATTATTCATATTTGTTACGGCCCAACTTGCCTGCTGAAGGAGTTATGCAGCCTCAGTATTGGCGTCAGCGTTTGCGTTTTCAGGGAGCAGCTTGCTGAAGAAGATAAAGTTTGGATGAAGCCAACCAGACAGTGAAGATGTGAACTAACACTTATGACTTGTGATGCCTCTAATTGCTGCGCCATCCCGATTTTTACAAACAGCAGCGATGACAGCGGCACAACCAACATAAGTCTATAAAAAGATAAAAATTATTTATATTTTGTCTTTATTTTGACAATTTATAAACGTAAATAAATAAAAAAATAAATAATTGTCAACGATCGAAAGATAAACCTGGATGAAAAGACTCTCCTTTTGGACTCGCTACCAAGAGTGAACAAATGTCTTGTAAAATAATTATAATTATTTATATTTGTTAAGGCCCACCTTGCCTGCTGAAGGAGTTATGCAGCCTCAGTATTGGCGTCAACGTTTGCGTTTTCAGGGAGCAGCTTCTGAAGAGGATAAAGTTTGAATGAAGCCAACCAGACAGTGAAGATGTGAACTAACACTTATGACTTGTGATGTCTCTAATTGCTGCGCCATCCCGATTTTTACAAACAGCAGCGATGACAGCGGCACAACCAATATAAGTCTATAAAAAGATAAAAATTATTTATATTTAGTCTTTATTTTGACAATTTATAAACGTAAATATATAAAAAAATAAATAATTGTCAACGATCGAAAGATAAACCTGGATGAAAAGACTCTCCTTTTGGACTCGCTACCAAGAGTGAACAAATGTCTTGTAAAATTATTATAATTATTCATATTTGTTACGGCCCAACTTGCCTGCTGAAGGAGTTATGCAGCCTCAGTATTGGCGTCAGCGTTTGCGTTTTCAGGGAGCAGCGTGCTGAAGAAGATAAAGTTTGGATGAAGCCAACCACACAGTGACGATGTGAACTAACAATTATGACTTGTGATGCCCTTAATTGCTGCGCCATCCCGATTTTTACAAACAGCAGCGATGACAGCGGCTCAACCAACATAAGTCTATAAAAGATAAAAATTATATATATATTATCTTTATTTTGACAAAATAAATAAAAAATTTGTCAACGATCGAAAGATAAACCTGGATGAAAAGACTCTCCTTTTGGACTCGCTACCAAGAGTGAACAAATGTCTTGTAAAATTATTATAATTATTTATATTTGTTACGGCCCAACTTGCCTGCTGAAGGAGTTATGCAGCGTCAGTATTGGCGTCAGCGTTTGCGTTTTCAGGGAGCAGCTTGCTGAAGAATATAAAGTTTGGATGAAGCCAACCAGACAGTGAAGATGTGAACTAACACTTATGACTTGTGATGTCTCTAATTGCTGCGCCATCCCGATTTTTACAAACAGCAGCGATGACAGCGGCACAACCAACATAAGTCTATAAAAAGATAAAAATTATTTATATTTTGTCTTTATTTTGATAATTTTTAAACGTAAATAAATCAAAAAATAAATAATTGTCAACGATCGAAAGATAAGCCTGGATGAAAAGACTCTCCTTTTGGACTCGCTACCAAGAGTGAACAAATGTCTTGTAAAATTATTATAATTATTTATATTTGTTACGGCCCAACTTGCCTGCTGAAGGAGTTATGCAGCCTCAGTATTGGGGTCAGCGTTTGCGTTTTCAGGGAGCAGCTTGCTGAAGAAGATAAAGTTTGGATGAAGCCAACCGGATAGTGAAGATGTGAACTAACACTTATGACTTGTAATGCCCTCTAATTGCTGCGCCATCCCGATTTTTACAAACAGCAGCGATAACAGCGGCACAACCAACATAAGTCTATAAAAAGATAAAAATTATTTATTTATTATCTTTATTTTGAACAAAAAATAAATAATTGTCACCGATCGAAAAATATACCTGGATGAAAAGACTCTCCTTTTGGACTCGCTACCAAGAGTGAACAAATGTCTTGTAAAATTATTATAATTATTTATATTTGTTACGGCCCACCTTGCCTGCTGAAGGAGTTATGCAGCCTCAGTATTGGCGTCAGCGTTTGCGTTTTCAGGAAGAGCAGCTTGCTGAAGAAGATAAAGTTTGGATGAAGCCAACCAGACAGTGAAGATGTGAACTAACACTTATGACTTGTGTTAAAATGCCAGAGCCTCTAATTGCTACGCCACTCCCGATTTTTACAAACAGCAGCGATGACAGCGGCACAACCAACATAAGTCTATAAAAAGATAAAAATTATTTATATTTTGTCTTTATTTTGACAATTTATAAACGTAAATAAATAAACAAATAAATAATTGTCAACGATCGAAAGATAAACCTGGATGAAAAGACTCTCCTTTTGGACTCGCTACCAAGAGTGAACAAATGTCTTGTAAAATTATTATAATTATTTATGTTTGTTACGGCCCACCTTGCCTGCTGAAGGAGTTATGCAGCCTTAGTATTGGCGTCAGCGTTTGCGTTTTCAGGGAGCAGCTTGCTGAAGAATATAAAGTTTGGATGAAGCCAACCAGACAGTGAAGATGTGAACTAACACTTATGACTTGTGATGTCTCTAATTGCTGCGCCATCCCGATTTTTACAAACTGCAGCGATGACAGCGGCACAACCAACATAAGTCTATAAAAAGATAAAAATTATTTATATATTATCTTTATTTTGACAAATAAATAATTGTCACCGATCGAAAAATATACCTGGATGAAAAGACTCTCCTTTTGGACTCGCTACCAAGAGTGAACAAATGTCTTGTAAAATTATTATAATTATTTATATTTGTTACGGCCCAACTTGCCTGCTGAAGGAGTTATGCAGCGTCAGTATTGGCGTCAGCGTTTGCGTTTTCAGGGAGCAGCTTGCTGAAGAATATAAAGTTTGGATGAAGCCAACCAGACAGTGAAGATGTGAACTAACACTTATGACTTGTGATGCCCTTAATTGCTGCGCCATCCCGATTTTTACAAACAGCAGCGATGACAGCGGCACAACCAACATAAGTCTATAAAAAGATAAAAATTATTTATATTTTGTCTTTATTTTGACAATTTATAAACATAAATAAATAAAAAAATAAATAATTGTCAACGATCGAAAGATAAACCTGGATGAAAAGACTCTCCTTTTGGACTCACTACCAAGAGTGAACAAATGTCTTGTAAAATTATTATAATTATTCATATTTGTTACGGCCCAACTGGCCAGCTGAAGGAGTTATGCAGCCTCAGTATTGGGGTCAGCGTTTGCGTTTTCAGGGAGCAGCTTGCTGAAGAGGATAAAGTTTGGATGAAGCCAACCGGATAGTGAAGATGTGAACTAACACTTATGACTTGTGATGCCCTTAATTGCTGCGCCATCCCGATTTTTACAAACAGCAGCGATGACAGCGGCAAAAACAACATAAGTCTATAAAAAGATAAAAATTATTTATATTTTGTCTTTATTTTGACAATTTATAAACGTAAATAAATAAACAAATAAATAATTGTCACCGATCGAAAGATAAACCTGGATGAAAAGACTCTCCTTTTGGACTCGCTACCAAGAGTGAACAAATGTCTTGTAAAATTATTATAATTATTCATATTTGTTACGGCCCAACTGGCCAGCTGAAGGAGTTATGCAGCCTCAGTATTGGCGTCAGCGTTTGCGTTTTCAGGGAGCAGCTTGCTGAAGAAGATAAAGTTTGGATGAAGCCAACCGGATAGTGAAGATGTGAACTAACACTTATGACTTGTGATGCCCTTAATTGCTGCGCCATCCCGATTTTTACAAACAGCAGCGATGACAGCGGCTCAACCAACATAAGTCTATAAAAAGATAAAAATTATATATATATTATCTTTATTTTGACAATTTATAAACGTGAACAAATAAACAATTAAATAACTGTCAACGATCGAAAGATAAACCTGGATGAAAAGACTCTCCTTTTGGACTCACTACCAAGAGTGAACAAATGTCTTGTAAAATTATTATAATTATTTATGTTTGTTACGGCCCACCTTGCCTGCTGAAGGAGTTGTGCAGCCTCAGTATTGGCGTCAGCGTTTGCGTTTTCAGGGAGCAGCTTACTGAAGAGTATGAACTTTGGATGAAGACAACCAGACAGTAAAGATGTGAACTAACACTTATGACTTGTGTTAAAATGCTACGAGAGATGCCTCTAATTGCTGCCCACTACAGAATTTTTCAAACAGCAGCGGTGACAGCAGCACAACCAACATAAATCTATAAAAAGATAAATATTATTTATATTTTATCTTTATTTTGACAATTTATAAACGTTAACAAATAGACAATTAAATAACAGTCAACGATCGAAAGATAAACCTGGATGAAAAGACTCTCCTTTAGGACTCGCTACCAAGAGTGAACAAATGTCTTGTAAAATTATTATAATTATTTATGTTTGTTACGGCCCACCTTGCAAATAACATAAGTCTACTAAAAAGATAAAAATTATATATATTTTGTCTTTATTTTGACAATTTATAAACGTAAATAAATAAAAAAATAAATAATTGTCAACGATCGAAAGATAAACCTGGATGAAAAGACTCTCCTTTTGGACTCGCTACCAAGAGTGAACAAATGTCTTGTAAAATTATTATAATTATTTATATTTGTTACGGCCCAACTTGCCTGCTGAAGGAGTTATGCAGCTTCAGTATTGGCGTCAGCGTTTGCGTTTTCAGGGAGCAGCTTGCTGAAGAAGATAAAGTATGGATGAAGCCACCCAGACATTGAAGATATGAACTAACACTTATGACTTGTGATGCCTCTAATTGCTGCGCCATCCCGATTTTTACAAACAGCAGCGATGACAGCGGCACAACCAACATAAGTCTATAAAAAGATAAAAATTATTTATATTTTGTCTTTATTTTGACAATTTATAAACATAAATAAATAAAAAAATAAATAATTGTCAACGATCGAAAGATAAACCTGGATGAAAAGACTCTCCTTTTGGACTCACTACCAAGAGTGAACAAATGTCTTGTAAAATTATTATAATTATTTATATTTGTTAAGGCCCACCTTGCCTGCTGAAGGAGTTATGCAGCCTCAGTATTGGCGTCAACGTTTGCGTTTTCTGGGAGCAGCTTCTGAAGAGGATAAAGTTTGGATGAAGCCAACCACACAGTGACGATGTGAACTAACACTTATGACTTGTGATGCCCTTAATTGCTGCGCCATCCCGATTTTTACAAACAGCAGCGATGACAGCGGCACAACCAACATAAGTCTATAAAAAGATAAAAATTATTTATATTTAGTCTTTATTTTGACAATTTATAAACGTAAATATATAAAAAAATAAATAATTGTCAACGATCGAAAGATAAACCTGGATGAAAAGACTCTCCTTTTGGACTCGCTACCAAGAGTGAACAAATGTCTTGTAAAATTATTATAATTATTTATATTTGTTACGGCCCAACTTGCCTGCTGAAGGAGTTATGCAGCCTCAGTATTGGCGTCAGCGTTTGCGTTTTCAGGGAGCAGCTTGCTGAAGAGGATAAAGTTTGGATGAAGCCAACCAGACAGTGAAGATGTGAACTAACAATTATGACTTGTGATGCCTCTAATTGCTGCGCCATCCCGATTTTTACAAACAGCAGCGATGACAGCGGCACAACCAACATAAGTCTATAAAAAGATAAAAATTATATATATATTATCTTTATTTTGACAAATAAATAATTGTCACCGATCGAAAGATAAACCTGGATGAAAAGACTCTCCTTTTGGACTCGCTACCAAGAGTGAACAAATGTCTTGTAAAATTATTATAATTATTTATATTTGTTACGGCCCAACTTGCCTGCTGAAGGAGTTATGCAGCGTCAGTATTGGCGTCAGCGTTTGCGTTTTCAGGGAGCAGCTTGCTGAAGAAGATAAAGTTTGGATGAAGCCAACCAGACAGTGAAGATGTGAACTAACACTTATGACTTGTGATGTCTCTAATTGCTGCGCCATCCCGATTTTTACAAACAGCAGCGATGACAGCGGCACAACCAACATAAGTCTATAAAAAGATAAAAATTATTTATATTTTGTCTTTATTTTGACAATTTATAAACGTAAATAAATAAAAAAATAAATAATTGTCAACGATCGAAAGATAAACCTGGATGAAAAGACTCTCCTTTTGGACTCGCTACCAAGAGTGAACAAATGTCTTGTAAAATTATTATAATTATTCATATTTG
The DNA here is from genome assembly GCA_018150835.1 of Drosophila repletoides. Lineage (NCBI taxonomy): Eukaryota > Metazoa > Arthropoda > Insecta > Diptera > Drosophilidae > Drosophila > Drosophila repletoides. Next base: position 100,945 of record JAECWQ010000170.1, on the reverse strand, counting down.
TTACGGCCCAACTTGCCTGCTGAAGGAGTTATGCAGCCTCAGTATTGGCGTCAGCGTTTGCGTTTTCAGGGAGCAGCTTGCTGAAGAAGATAAAGTTTGAATGAAGCCAACCAGACAGTGAAGATGTGAACTAACACTTATGACTTGTGATGTCTCTAATTGCTGCGCCATCCCGATTTTTACAAACAGCAGCGATGACAGCGGCACAACCAACATAAGTCTATAAAAAGATAAAAATTATTTATATATTATCTTTATTTTGACAAATAAATAATTGTCACCGATCGAAAAATATACCTGGATGAAAAGACTCTCCTTTTGGACTCGCTACCAAGAGTGAACAAATGTCTTGTAAAATTATTATAATTATTTATATTTGTTACGGCCCACCTTGCCTGCTGAAGGAGTTATGCAGCCTCAGTATTGGCGTCAGCGTTTGCGTTTTCAGGGAGCAGCTTGCTGAAGAAGATAAAGTTTGGATGAAGCCAACCAGACAGTGAAGATGTGAACTAACACTTATGACTTGTGATGCCTCTAATTGCTGCGCCATCCCGATTTTTACAAACAGCAGCGATGACAGCGGCACAACCAACATAAGTCTATAAAAAGATAAAAATTATTTATATTTAGTCTTTATTTTGACAATTTTAAACGTAAATAGATAAAAAATAAATAATTGTCAACGATCGAAAGATAAACCTGGATGAAAAGACTCTCCTTTTGGACTCGCTACCAAGAGTGAACAAATGTCTTGTAAAATTATTATAATTATTTATATTTGTTACGGCCCACCTTGCCTGCTGAAGGAGTTATGCAGCCTCAGTATTGGCGTCAGCGTTTGCGTTTTCAGGGAGCAGCTTGCTGAAGAGGATAAAGTTTGGATGAAGCCAACCAGACAGTAAAGATGTGAACTAACACTTATGACTTGTGATGCCTCTAATTGCTGCGCCACTCCCGATTTTTACAAACAGCAGCGATGACAGCGGCACAACCAACATAAATCTATAAAAAGATAAAAATTATTTATATTTTGTCTTTATTTTGACAATTTATAAACGTAAATAAATAAACAAATAAATAATTGTCAACGATCGAAAGATAAACCTGGATGAAAAGACTCTCCTTTTGGACTCGCTACCAAGAGTGAACAAATGTCTTGTAAAATTATTATAATTATTTATATTTGTTAGGCCCACCTTGCCTGCTGAAGGAGTTATGCAGCCTCAGTATTGGCGTCAGCGTTCGCGCTTCTGAAGAAGATAAAGTTTGGTGAAGCCAACCAACAGTGAGATGTAACTAACACTTATGACTTGTGATGCCCTAATTGCGCGCCATCCCGATTTTTAAAACAGCAGCGATACAGCGCACAACCAACATAAGTCTATAAAAAGATAAAAATTATTTATATTTTGTCTTTATTTTGACAATTTATAAACGTAAATAAATAAAAAAATAAATAATTGTCAACGATCGAAAGATAAACCTGGATGAAAAGACTCTCCTTTTGGACTCGCTACCAAGAGTGAACAAATGTCTTGTAAAATTATTATAATTATTCATATTTGTTACGGCCCAACTTGCCTGCTGAAGGAGTTATGCAGCCTCAGTATTGGCGTCAGCGTTTGCGTTTTCAGGGAGCAGCTTGCTGAAGAAGATAAAGTTTGGATGAAGCCAACCAGACAGTGAAGATGTGAACTAACACTTATGACTTGTGATGCCTCTAATTGCTGCGCCATCCCGATTTTTACAAACAGCAGCGATGACAGCGGCACAACCAACATAAGTCTATAAAAAGATAAAAATTATTTATATTTTGTCTTTATTTTGACAATTTATAAACATAAAAATAAAAAAATAAATAATTGTCAACGATCGAAAGATAAACCTGGATGAAAAGACTCTCCTTTTGGACTCGCTACCAAGAGTGAACAAATGTCTTGTAAAATTATTATAATTATTTATATTTGTTAAGGCCCACCTTGCCTGCTGAAGGAGTTATGCAGCCTCAGTATTGGCGTCAGCGTTTGCGTTTTCAGGGAGCAGCTTGCTGAAGAAGATAAAGTTTGGATGAAGCCAACCACACAGTGAAGATGTGAACTAACAATTATGACTTGTGATGCCCTCTAATTGCTGCGCCATCCCGATTTTTACAAACAGCAGCGATGACAGCGGCACAACCAACATAAGTCTATAAAAGATAAAAATTATATATATATTATCTTTATTTTGACAAAAATAAATAATTGTCACCGATCGAAAGATAAACCTGGATGAAAAGACTCTCCTTTTGGACTCGCTACCAAGAGTGAACAAATGTCTTGTAAAATTATTATAATTATTTATATTTGTTACGGCCCAACTTGCCTGCTGAAGGAGTTATGCAGCCTCAGTATTGGCGTCAGCGTTTGCGTTTTCAGGGAGCAGCTTGCTGAAGAAGATAAAGTTTGAATGAAGCCAACCAGACAGTGAAGATGTGAACTAACACTTATGACTTGTGATGCCTCTAATTGCTGCGCCATCCCGATTTTTAAAAACAGCAGCGATGACAGCGGCACAACCAACATAAGTCTATAAAAAGATAAAAATTATTTATATTTAGTCTTTATTTTGACAATTTATAAACGTAAATAAATAAAAAAATAAATAATTGTCAACGATCGAAAGATAAGCCTGGATGAAAAGACTCTCCTTTTGGACTCGCTACCAAGAGTGAACAAATGTCTTGTAAAATTATTATAATTATTCATATTTGTTACGGGCCAACTTGCCTGCTGAAGGAGTTATGCAGCCTCAGTATTGGTGTCAGCGTTTGCGTTTTCAGGGAGCAGCTTGCTGAAGAAGATAAAGTTTGGATGAAGCCAACCGGATAGTGAAGATGTGAACTAACACTTATGACTTGTGATGCCCTTAATTGCAGCGCCATCCCGATTTTTACAAACAGCAGCGATGACAGCGGCACAACCAACATAAGTCTATAAAAAGATAAAAATTATATATATATTATCTTTAATTTGACAAATAAATAATTGTCACCGATCGAAAGATATACCTGGATGAAAAGACTCTCCTTTTGGACTCGCTACCAAGAGTGAACAAATGTCTTGTAAAATTATAATAATTATTTATATTTGTTACGGCCCACCTTGCCTGCTGAAAGAGTTATGCAGGCTCTGTATTGGCGTCAGCGTTTGCATTTTCAGGGAGCAGCTTGCTGAAGAAGATAAAGTTTGGATGAAGCCAACCAGAGAGTGAAGATGTGAACTAACACTTATGACTTGTGATGTCTCTAATTGCTGCGCCATCCCGATTTTTACAAACAGCAGCGATGACAGCGGCACAACCAACATAAGTCTATAAAAAGATAAAAATTATTTATATTTAGTCTTTATTTTGACAATTTATAAACGTAAATAAATAAAAAAATAAATAATTGTCAACGATCGAAAGATAAACCTGGATGAAAAGACTCTCCTTTTGGACTCGCTACCAAGAGTGAACAAATGTCTTGTAAAATTATTATAATTATTCATATTTGTTACGGGCCAACTTGCCTGCTGAAGGAGTTATGCAGCCTCAGTATTGGTGTCAGCGTTTGCGTTTTCAGGGAGCAGCTTGCTGAAGAAGATAAAGTTTGGATGAAGCCAACCGGATAGTGAAGATGTGAACTAACACTTATGACTTGTGATGCCCTTAATTGCAGCGCCATCCCGATTTTTACAAACAGCAGCGATGACAGCGGCACAACCAACATAAGTCTATAAAAAGATAAAAATTATATATATATTATCTTTAATTTGACAAATAAATAATTGTCACCGATCGAAAGATATACCTGGATGAAAAGACTCTCCTTTTTGACTCGCTACCAAGAGTGAACAAATTTCTTGTAAAATTATAATAATTATTTATATTTGTTACGGCCCGCCTTGCCTGCTGAAAGAGTTATGCAGGCTCTGTATTGGCGTCAGCGTTTGCATTTTCAGGGAGCAGCTTGCTGAAGAAGATAAAGTTTGGATGAAGCCAACCAGAGAGTGAAGATGTGAACTAACACTTATGACTTGTGATGTCTCTAATTGCTGCGCCATCCCGATTTTTACAAACAGCAGCGATGACAGCGGCACAACCAACATAAGTCTATAAAAAGATAAAAATTATTTATATTTTGTCTTTATTTTGACAATTTATAAACGTAAATAAATAAACAAATAAATAATTGTCAACGATCGAAAGATAAACCTGGATGAAAAGACTCTCCTTTTGGACTCGCTACCAAGAGTCAACAAATATCTTGTAAAATTATTATAATTATTCATATTTGTTACGGCCCAACTTGCCTGCTGAAGGAGTTATGCAGCCTCAGTATTGGTGTCAGCGTTTGCGTTTTCAGGGAGCAGCTTGCTGAAGAAGATAAAGTTTGGATGAAGCCAACCGGATAGTGAAGATGTGAACTAACACTTATGACTTGTGATGCCCTTAATTGCAGCGCCATCCCGATTTATACAAACAGCAGCGATGACAGCGGCACAACCAACATAAGTCTATAAAAAGATAAAAATTATATATATATTATCTTTAATTTGACAAATAAATAATTGTCACCGATCGAAAGATATACCTGGATGAAAAGACTCTCCTTTTGGACTCGCTACCAAGAGTGAACAAATGTCTTGTAAAATTATAATAATTATTTATATTTGTTACGGCCCACCTTGCCTGCTGAAAGAGTTATGCAGGCTCAGTATTGGCGTCAGCGTTTGCATTTTCAGGGAGCAGCTTGCTGAAGAAGATAAAGTTTGGATGAAGCCAACCAAAGAGTGAAGATGTGAACTAACACTTATGACTTGTGATGTCTCTAATTGCTGCGCCATCCCGATTTTTACAAACAGCAGCGATGACAGCGGCACAACCAACATAAGTCTATAAAAAGATAAAAATTATTTATATTTTGTCTTTATTTTGACAATTTATAAATGTAAATAAATAAACAAATAAATAATTGTCAACGATCGAAAGATAAACCTGGAAGGATTCTCCTTTTGGACTCGCTACCAAGAGTGAACAAATGTCTTGTAAAATTATTATAATTATTTATATTTGTTACGGCCCAACTTGCCTGCTGAAGGAGTTATGCAGCCTCAGTATTGGCGTCAGCGTTTGCGTTTTCAGGGAGCAGCTTACTGAAGAAGATAAAGTTTGGATGAAGCCAACCAGACAGTGAAGATGTGAGCTAACACTTATGACTTGTGATGTCTCTAATTGCTGCGCCATCCCGATTTTTACAAACAGCAGCGATGACAGCGGCACAACCAACATAAGAATATAAAAAGATAAAAATTATTTATATTTTGTCTTTATTTTGACAATTTATAAACCAACCAAAAAATAAAGATGTCAAGATCGAACACTTATGACTTCTGATGAAACTCTCCTTTCTGCGACATCGCTTTTTACCAACAGCAGATGACAGACAAAAATAAGTCTTGTAAAATTATTAAAATTATTTATATTTTGTTTTTATTTTGCTTTTTTTCTATAAAGTTTGATAAGCCAACCAGACAGTGAAGATGTGAACTAACACTTATGACTTGGAAAAATGCTACGAGTGATGTCTCTAATTGCTGCGCCATCCCGATTTTTACAAACAGCAGCAATGACAGCGGCACAACCAACATAAGTCTATAAAAAGATAAAAATTATTTATATTTAGTCTTTATTTTGACAATTTATAAACGTAAATAAATAAAAAAATAAATAATTGTCAACGATCGAAAGATAAGCCTGGATGAAAAGACTCTCCTTTAGGACTCGGATACCAAGAGTGAACAAATGTCTTGTAAAATTATTATAATTATTTATATTTGTTACGGCCCACCTTGCCTGCTGAAGGAGTTATGCAGCCTCAGTATTGGCGTCAACGTTTGCGTTTTCTGGGAGCAGCTTCTGAAGAGGATAAAGTTTGGATGAAGCCAACCACACAGTGACGATGTGAACTAACACTTATGACTTGTGATGCCTCTAATTGCTGCGCCATCCCGATTTTTAAAAACAGCAGCGATGACAGCGGCACAACCAACATAAGACTATAAAAAGATAAAAATTATTTATATTTAGTCTTTATTTTGACAATTTATAAACGTAAATAAATAAAAAAATAAATAATTGTCAACGATCGAAAGATAAGCCTGGATGAAAAGACTCTCCTTTTTGACTCGCTACCAAGAGTGAACAAATGTCTTGTAAAATTATTATAATTATTCATATTTGTTACGGCCCAACTTGCCTGCTGAAGGAGTTATGCAGCCTCAGTATTGGTGTCAGCGTTTGCGTTTTCAGGGAGCAGCTTGCTGAAGAAGATAAAGTTTGGATGAAGCCAACCAGACAGTGAAGATGTGAGCTAACACTTATGACTTGAGTAAAAATGCTACGAGTGATGTCTCTAATTGCTGCGCCATCCCGATTTTTACAAACAGCAGCGATGACAGCGGCACAACCAACATAAGTCTATAAAAAGATAAAAATTATTTATATTTAGTCTTTATTTTGACAATTTATAAACGTAAATAAATAAAAAAATAAATAATTGTCAACGATCGAAATATAAACCTGGATGAAAAGACTCTCCTTTTGGACTCGCTACCAAGAGTGAACAAATGTCTTGTAAAGTTATTATAATTATTTATATTTGTTACGGCCCACCTTGCCTGCTGAAGGAGTTATGCAGCCTCAGTATTGGCGTCAGCGTTTGCGTTTTCAGGGAGCAGCTTGCTGAAGAAGATAAAGTTTGGATGAAGCCAACCGGATAGTGAAGATGTGAACTAACACTTATGACTTGTGTAAAAATGCTACGAGTTTTGCCTCTAATTGCTACCCACTGCGGATTTTTTCAAACAGCAGCGGTGACAGCGGCAATACCAACACAAGTCTCTAAAAAGTTAAAAATTATTTATATTTTGTCTTTATTTTGACAATTTATAAACGTAAATAAATAAAAAAATAAATAATTGTCAACGATCGAAATATAAACCTGGATGAAAAGACTCTCCTTTTGGACTCGCTACCAAGAGTGAACAAATGTCTTGTAAAATTATTATAATTATTTATATTTGTTATGGCCCAACTTGCCTGCTGAAGGAGTTATGCAGCCTCAGTATTGGCGTCAGCGTTTGCGTTTTCAGGGAGCAGCTTGCTGAAGAAGATAAAGTTTGGATGAAGCCAACCGGATAGTGAAGATGTGAACTAACACTTATGACTTGTGTTAAAATGTTACGAGTTTTGCCTCTAATTGCTGCCCACTGCGGATTTTTTCAAACAGCAGCGGTGACAGCGGCACAACCAACACAAGTCTCTAAAAAGTTAAAAATTATTTATATTTTGTCTTTATTTTGACAATTTATAAACGTAAATAAATAAAAAAATAAATAATTGTCAACGATCGAAAGATAAGCCTGGATGAAAAGACTCTCCTTTTGGACTCGCTACCAAGAGTGAACAAATGTCTTGTAAAATTATTATAATTATTCATATTTGTTACGGGCCAACTTGCCTGCTGAAGGAGTTATGCAGCCTCAGTATTGGCGTCAGCGTTTGCGTTTTCAGGGAGCAGCTTGCTGAAGAAGATAAAGTTTGGATGAAGCCACCCAGACAGTAAAGGTGTGAAGTAACACTTATGACTTGTTATGCCTCTAATTGCAGCGCCATCCCGATTTTTACAAACAGCAGCGATGACAGCGGCACAACCAACATAAGTCTATAAAAAGATAAAAATTATTTATATTTTGTCTTTATTTTGACAATTTATAAACGAAAATAAATAAAAAAATAAATAATTGTCAACGATCGAAATATAAACCTGGATGAAAAGACTCTCCTTTAGGACTCGCTACCAAGAGTGAACAAATGTCTTGTAAAGTTATTATAATTATTTATATTTGTTACGGCCCACCTTGCCTGCTGAAGGAGTTATGCAGCCTCAGTATTGGCGTCAGCGTTTGCGTTTTCAGGGAGCAGCTTGCTGAAGAAGATAAAGTTTGGATGAAGCCAACCAGACAGTGAAGATGTGAGCTAACACTTATGACTTGAGTAAAAATGCTACGAGTGATGTCTCTAATTGCTGCGCCATCCCGATTTTTACAAACAGCAGCAATGACAGCGGCACAACCAACATAAGTCTATAAAAAGATAAAAATTATTTATATTTAGTCTTTATTTTGACAATTTATAAACGTAAATAAATAAAAAAATAAATAATTGTCAACGATCGAAAGATAAGCCTGGATGAAAAGACTCTCCTTTTGGACTCGCTACCAAGAGTGAACAAATGTCTTGTAAAATTATTATAATTATTTATATTTGTTAAGGCCCACCTTGCCTGCTGAAGGAGTTATGCAGCCTCAGTATTGGCGTCAACGTTTGCGTTTTCTGGGAGCAGCTTCTAAAGAGGATAAAGTTTGGATGAAGCCAACCACACAGTGACGATGTGAACTAACACTTATGACTTGTGATGCCTCTAATTGCTGCGCCATCCCGATTTTTAAAAACATCAGCGATGACAGCGGCACAACCAACATAAGAATATAAAAAGATAAAAATTATTTATATTTTGTCTTTATTTTGACAATTTATAAACGTAAATAAATAAAAAAATAAATAATTGTCAACGATCGAAAGATAAACCTGGATGGACTCTCCTTTTGGACTCGCTACCAAGAGTGAACAAATGTCTTGTAAAATTATTATAATTATTTATATTTGTTACGGCCCAACTTGCCTGCTGAAGGAGTTATGCAGCCTCAGTATTGGCGTCAGCGTGTGCGTTTTCAGGGAGCAGCTTACTGAAGAAGATAAAGTTTGAATGAAGCCAACCAGACAGTGAAGATGTGAGCTAACACTTATGACTTGAGTAAAAAGAGTGATGTCTCTAATTGCTGCGCCATCCCGATTTTTACAAACAGCAGCGATGACAGCGGCACAACCAACATAAGCCTATAAAAAGATAAAAATTATATATATTTATCTTTATTTTGACAAAAAAATAAATAATTGTCAACGATCGAAAGATAAGCCTGGATGAAAAGACTCTCCTTTAGGACTCGCTACCAAGAGTGAACAAATGTCTTGTAAAATTATTATAATTATTTATATTTGTTACGGCCCACCTTGCCTGCTGAAGGAGTTATGCAGCCTCAGTATTGGCGTCAGCGTTTGCGTTTTCAGGGAGCAGCTTGCTGAAGAAGATAAAGTTTGGATGAAGCCAACCAGATAGTGAAGATGTGAACTAACACTTATGACTTGTGTAAAAATGCTAAGTTTTGCCTCTAATTGCTACGCCACTGCGGATTTTTTCAAACAGCAGCGGTGACAGCGGCAATACCAACACAAGTCTCTAAAAAGTTAAAAATTATTTATATTTTGTCTTTATTTTGACAATTTATAAACGTAAATAAATAAAAAAATAAATAATTGTCAACGATCGAAAGATAAACCTGGATGAAAAGACTCTCCTTTTGGACTCGCTACCAAGAGTGAACAAATGTCTTGTAAAATTATTATAATTATTTATATTTGTTATGGCCCAACTTGCCTGCTGAAGGAGTTATGCAGCCTCAGTATTGGCGTCAGCGTTTGCGTTTTCAGGGAGCAGCTTGCTGAAGAAGATAAAGTTTGGATGAAGCCAACCGGATAGTGAAGATGTGAACTAACACTTATGACTTGTGTTAAAATGTTACGTTTTGCCTCTAATTGCTGCGCCACTCCCGATTTTTACAAACAGCAGCGATGACAGCGGCACAACCAACATAAGTCTCTAAAAAGTTAAAAATTATTTATATTTTGTCTTTATTTTGACAATTTATAAACGTAAATAAATAAAAAAATAAATAATTGTCAACGATCGAAAGATAAGCCTGGATGAAAAGACTCTCCTTTTGGACTCGCTACCAAGAGTGAACAAATGTCTTGTAAAATTATTATAATTATTCATATTTGTTACGGGCCAACTTGCCTGCTGAAGGAGTTATGCAGCCTCAGTATTGGCGTCAGCGTTTGCGTTTTCAGGGAGCAGCTTGCTGAAGAAGATAAAGTTTGGATGAAGCCAACCAGACAGTGAAGATGTGAAGTAACACTTATGACTTGTTATGCCTCTAATTGCAGCGCCATCCCGATTTTTACAAACAGCAGCGATGACAGCGGCACAACCAACATAAGTCTATAAAAAGATAAAAATTATTTATATTTTGTCTTTATTTTGACAATTTATAAACGTAAATAAATAAAAAAATAAATAATTGTCACCGATCGAAAGATAAACCTGGATGAAAAGACTCTCCTTTTGGACTCGCTCCCAAGAGTGAACAAATGTCTTGTAAAATTATTATAATTATTTATATTTGTTACGGCCCAACTTGCCTGCTGAAGGAGTTATGCAGCCTCAGTATTGGCGTCAGCGTTTGCGTTTTCAGGGAGCAGCTTACTGAAGAAGATAAAGTTTGAATGAAGCCAACCAGACAGTGAAGATGTGAGCTAACACTTATGACTTGAGTAAAAATGCTACGAGTGATGTCTCTAATTGCTGCGCCATCCCGATTTTTACAAACAGCAGCGATGACAGCGGCACAACCAACATAAGCCTATAAAAAGATAAAAATTATATATATTATCTTTATTTTGACAAATAAATAATTGTCACCGATCGAAAAATATACCTGGATGAAAAGACTCTCCTTTTGGACTCGCTCCCAAGAGTGAACAAATGTCTTGTAAAATTATTATAATTATTTATATTTGTTACGGCCCAACTTGCCTGCTGAAGGAGTTATGCAGCCTCAGTATTGGCGTCAGCGTGTGCGTTTTCAGGGAGCAGCTTGCTGAAGAAGATAAAGTTTGGATGAAGCCAACCGGATTGTGAAGATGTGAACTAACACTTATGACTTGTGATGTCTCTAATTGCTGCGCCATCCCGATTTTTACAAACAGCAGCGATGACAGCGGCACAACCAACATAAGTCTATAAAAAGATAAAAATTATTTATATTTTGTCTTTATTTTGACAATTTATAAACGTAAATAAATAAAAAAATAAATAATTGTCAACGATCGAAAGATTAACCTGGATGAAAAGACTCTCCTTTTGGACTCGCTACCAAGAGTGAACAAATGTCTTGTAAAATTATTATAATTATTTATATTTGTTAAGGCCCACCTTGCCTGCTGAAGGAGTTATGCAGCCTCAGTATTGGCGTCAGCGTGTGCGTTTTCAGGGAGCAGCTTACTGAAGAAGATAAAGTTTGGATGAAGCCAACCAGACAGTGAAGATGTGAGCTAACACTTATGACTTGAGTAAAACAGAGTGATGTCTCTAATTGCTGCGCCATCCCGATTTTTAAAAACAGCAGCAATGACAGCGGCACAACCAACATAAGTCTATAAAAAGATAAAAATTATTTATATTTTGTCTTTATTTTGACAATTTATAAACGTAAATAAATAAAAAAATAAATAATTGTCAACGATCGAAAGATAAGCCTGGATGAAAAGACTCTCCTTTAGGACTCGCTACCAAGAGTGAACAAATGTCTTGTAAAATTATTATAATTATTCATATTTGTTAAGGCCCACCTTGCCTGCTGAAGGAGTTATGCAGCCTCAGTATTGGCGTCAACGTTTGCGTTTTCTGGGAGCAGCTTCTGAAGAGGATAAAGTTTGGATGAAGCCAACCACACAGTGACGATGTGAACCAACTCTTATGACTTGTGATGCCTCTAATTGCTGCGCCATCCCGATTTTTAAAAACAGCAGCAATAACAGCGGCACAACCAACATAAGTCTATAAAAAGATAAAAATTATTTATATTTAGTCTTTATTTTGACAATTTATAAACGTAAATAAATAAACAAATAAATAATTGTCAACGATCGAAAGATAAGCCTGGATGAAAAGACTCTCCTTTTGGACTCGCTACCAAGAGTGAACAAATGTCTTGTAAAATTATTATAATTATTTATATTTGTTAAGGCCCACCTTGCCTGCTGAAGGAGTTATGCAGCCTCAGTATTGGCGTCAACGTTTGCGTTTTCTGGGAGCAGCTTCTGAAGAGGATAAAGTTTGGATGAAGCCAACCACACAGTGACGATGTGAACCAACTCTTATGACTTGTGATGCCTCTAATTGCTGCGCCATCCCGATTTTTAAAAACAGCAGCAATAACAGCGGCACAACCAACATAAGTCTATAAAAAGATAAAAATTATTTATATTTAGTCTTTATTTTGACAATTTATAAACGTAAATAAATAAAAAAATAAATAATTGTCAACGATCGAAAGATAAGCCTGGATGAAAAGACTCTCCTTTTGGACTCGCTACCAAGAGTGAACAAATGTCTTGTAAAATTATTATAATTATTCATATTTGTTACGGCCCAACTGGCCTGCTGAAGGAGTTATGCAGCCTCAGTATTGGGGTCAGCGTTTGCGTTTTCAGGGAGCAGCTTGCTGAAGAAGATAAAGTTTGGATGAAGCCAACCAGATAGTGAAGATGTGAACTAACACTTATGACTTGTGATGCCTCTAATTGCTGCGCCATCCCGATTTTTACAAACAGCAGCAATGACAGCGGCACAACCAACATAAGTCTATAAAAAGATAAAAATTATTTATATTTAGTCTTTATTTTGACAATTTATAAACGTAAATAAATAAAAAAATAAATAATTGTCAACGATCGAAAGATAAGCCTGGATGAAAAGACTCTCCTTTTGGACTCGCTACCAAGAGTGAACAAATGTCTTGTAAAATTATTATAATTATTTATATTTGTTAAGGCCCACCTTGCCTGCTGAAGGAGTTATGCAGCCTCAGTATTGGCGTCAACGTTTGCGTTTTCTGGGAGCAGCTTCTGAAGAGGATAAAGTTTGGATGAAGCCAACCACACAGTGACGATGTGAACTAACACTTATGACTTGTGATGCCTCTAATTGCTGCGCCATCCCGATTTTTAAAAACAGCAGCGATGACAGCGGCACAACCAACATAAGTCTATAAAAAGATAAAAATTATTTATATTTAGTCTTTATTTTGACAATTTATAAACGTAAATAAATAAACAAATAAATAATTGTCAACGATCGAAAGATAAGCCTGGATGAAAAGACTCTCCTTTAGGACTCGCTACCAAGAGACAACAAATATCTTGTAAAATTATTATAGTTATTCATATTTGTTACGGCCCAACTTGCCTGCTGAAGGAGTTATGCAGCCTCAGTATTGGCGTCAGCGTTTGCGTTTTCAGGGAGCAGCTTACTGAAGAAGATAAAGTTTGGATGAAGCCAACCAGACAGTGAAGATGTGAGCTAACACTTATGACTTGTGTAAAAATGCTACGAGTGTTGTCTCTAATTGCTGCGCCATCCCGATTTTTACAAACAGCAGCAATGACAGCGGCACAACCAACATAAGTCTATAAAAAGATAAAAATTATTTATATTTTGTCTTTATTTTGACAATTTATAAACGTAAATAAATAAAAAAATAAATAATTGTCAACGATCGAAAGATAAACCTGGATGAAAAGACTCTCCTTTAGGACTCGCTACCAAGAGTGAACAAATGTCTTGTAAAATTATTATAATTATTTATATTTGTTAAGGCCCACCTTGCCTGCTGAAGGAGTTATGCAGCCTCAGTATTGGCGTCAACGTTTGCGTTTTCTGGGAGCAGCTTCTGAAGAGGATAAAGTTTGGATGAAGCCAACCACACAGTGACGATGTGAACCAACTCTTATGACTTGTGATGCCTCTAATTGCTGCGCCATCCCGATTTTTAAAAACAGCAGCAATGACAGCGGCACAACCAACATAAGTCTATAAAAAGATAAAAATTATTTATATTTAGTCTTTATTTTGACAATTTATAAACGTAAATAAATAAAAAAATAAATAATTGTCAACGATCGAAAGTAAGCCTGGATGAAAAGACTCTCCTTTTGGACTCGCTACCAAGAGTGAACAAATGTCTTGTAAAATTATTATAATTATTCATATTTGTTACGGCCCAACTGGCCTGCTGAAGGAGTTATGCAGCCTCAGTATTGGGGTCAGCGTTTGCGTTTTCAGGGAGCAGCTTGCTGAAGAAGATAAAGTTTGGATGAAGCCAACCAGATAGTGAAGATGTGAACTAACACTTATGACTTGTGTTAAAATGTTACGAGTTTTGCCTCTAATTGCTACCCACTGCGGATTTTTTCAAACACCAGCGGTGACAGCGGCAATACCAACACAAGTCTCTAAAAAGTTAAAAATTATTTATATTTTGTCTTTATTTTGACAATTTATAAACGTAAATAAATAAAAAAATAAATAATTGTCAACGATCGAAAGATAAACCTGGATGAAAAGACTCTCCTTTTGGACTCGCTACCAAGAGTGAACAAATGTCTTGTAAAATTATTATAATTATTTATATTTGTTAAGGCCCACCTTGCCTGCTGAAGGAGTTATGCAGTCTCAGTATTGGCGTCAACGCGTGCGTTTTCTGAAGAGGATAAAGTTTGGATGAAGCCAACCACACAGTGACCATGTGAACTAACACTTATGACTTGTGATGCCTCTAATTGCTGCGCCATCCCGATTTTTAAAAACAGCAGCGATGACAGCGGCACAACCAACATAAGTCTATAAAAAGATAAAAATTATTTATATTTAGTCTTTATTTTGACAATTTATAAACGTAAATAAATAAACAAATAAATAATTGTCAACGATCGAAAGATAAGCCTGGATGAAAAGACTCTCGTTTTGGACTCGCTACCAAGAGACAACAAATATCTTGTAAAATTATTATAGTTATTCATATTTGTTACGGCCCAACTTGCCTGCTGAAGGAGTTATGCAGCCTCAGTATTGGCGTCAGCGTGTGCGTTTTCAGGGAGCAGCTTACTGAAGAAGATAAAGTTTGGATGAAGCCAACCAGACAGTGAAGATGTGAGCTAACACTTATGACTTCAGTAAAAACACGAAAGTGATGTCTCTAATTGCTGCGCCATCCCGATTTTTACAAACAGCAGCAATGACAGCGGCACAACCAACATAAGTCTATAAAAAGATAAAAATTATTTATATTTTGTCTTTATTTTGACAATTTATAAACGTAAATAAATAAAAAAATAAATAATTGTCAACGATCGAAAGATAAACCTGGATGAAAAGACTCTCCTTTAGGACTCGCTACCAAGAGTGAACAAATGTCTTGTAAAATTATTATAATTATTTATATTTGTTAAGGCCCACCTTGCCTGCTGAAGGAGTTATGCAGCCTCAGTATTGGCGTCAACGTTTGCGTTTTCTGGGAGCAGCTTCTGAAGAGGATAAAGTTTGGATGAAGCCAACCACACAGTGACGATGTGAACTAACACTTATGACTTGTGATGCCTCTAATTGCTGCGCCATCCCGATTTTTAAAAACATCAGCAATGACAGCGGCACAACCAACATAAGTCTATAAAAAGATAAAAATTATTTATATTTAGTCTTTATTTTGACAATTTATAAACGAAAATAAATAAAAAAATAAATAATTGTCAACGATCGAAATATAAACCTGGATGAAAAGACTCTCCTTTAGGACTCGCTACCAAGAGTGAACAAATGTCTTGTAAAATTATTATAATTATTTATATTTGTTAAGGCCCACCTTGCCTGCTGAAGGAGTTATGCAGCCTCAGTATTGGCGTCAGCGTGTGCGTTTTCAGGGAGCAGCTTACTGAAGAAGATAAAGTTTGGATGAAGCCAACCAGACAGTGAAGATGTGAGCTAACACTTATGACTTGGAAAAATGCTACGAGTGATGTCTCTAATTGCTGCGCCATCCCGATTTTTAAAAACAGCAGCAATGACAGCGGCACAACCAACATAAGTCTATAAAAAGATAAAAATTATTTATATTTTGTCTTTATTTTGACAATTTATAAACGTAAATAAATAAAAAAATAAATAATTGTCAACGATCGAAAGATAAGCCTGGATGAAAAGACTCTCCTTTAGGACTCGCTACCAAGAGTGAACAAATGTCTTGTAAAATTATTATAATTATTCATATTTGTTAAGGCCCACCTTGCCTGCTGAAGGAGTTATGCAGCCTCAGTATTGGCGTCAACGTTTGCGTTTTCAGGGAGCAGCTTCTGCAGAGGATAAAGTTTGGATGAAGCCAACCACACAGTGACGATGTGAACCAACACTTATGACTTGTGATGCCTCTAATTGCTGCGCCATCCCGATTTTTAAAAACAGCAGCAATGACAGCGGCACAACCAACATAAGTCTATAAAAAGATAAAAATTATTTATATTTAGTCTTTATTTTGACAATTTATAAACGTAAATAAATAAACAAATAAATAATTGTCAACGATCGAAAGATAAGCCTGGATGAAAAGACTCTCCTTTAGGACTCGCTACCAAGAGTCAACAAATATCTTGTAAAATTATTATAGTTATTCATATTTGTTACGGCCCAACTTGCCTGCTGAAGGAGTTATGCAGCCTCAGTATTGGCGTCAGCGTGTGCGTTTTCAGGGAGCAGCTTACTGAAGAAGATAAAGTTTGGATGAAGCCAACCAGACAGTGAAGATGTGAGCTAACACTTATGACTTGAGTAAAAATGCTACGAGTGATGTCTCTAATTGCTGCGCCATCCCGATTTTTAAAAACAGCAGCAATGACAGCGGCACAACCAACATAAGTCTATAAAAAGATAAAAATTATTTATATTTTGTCTTTATTTTGACAATTTATAAACGTAAATAAATAAAAAAATAAATAATTGTCAACGATCGAAAGATAAGCCTGGATGAAAAGACTCTCCTTTAGGACTCGCTACCAAGAGTCAACAAATATCTTGTAAAATTATTATAGTTATTCATATTTGTTACGGCCCAACTTGCCTGCTGAAGGAGTTATGCAGCCTCAGTATTGGCGTCAGCGTGTGCGTTTTCAGGGAGCAGCTTACTGAAGAAGATAAAGTTTGGATGAAGCCAACCAGACAGTGAAGATGTGAGCTAACACTTATGACTTGTGAAATGCTCTCTAATTGCTGCGCCATCCCGATTTTTAAAAACAGCAGCAATGACAGCGGCACAACCAACATAAGTCTATAAAAAGATAAAAATTATTTATATTTTGTCTTTATTTTGACAATTTATAAACGTAAATAAATAAAAAAATAAATAATTGTCAACGATCGAAAGATAAGCCTGGATGAAAAGACTCTCCTTTAGGACTCGCTACCAAGAGTGAACAAATGTCTTGTAAAATTATTATAATTATTCATATTTGTTACGGGCCAACTTGTCTGCTGAAGGAGTTATGCAGCCTCAGTATTGGCGTCAGCGTTTGCGTTTTCAGGGAGCAGCTTGCTGAAGAAGATAAAGTTTGGATGAAGCCACCCAGACAGTAAAGGTGTGAAGTAACACTTATGACTTGTTATGCCTCTAATTGCAGCGCCATCCCGATTTTTACAAACAGCAGCGATGACAGCGGCACAACCAACATAAGTCTATAAAAAGATAAAAATTATTTATATTTTGTCTTTATTTTGACAATTTATAAACGTAAATAAATAAAAAAATAAATAATTGTCAACGATCGAAAGATAAACCTGGATGAAAAGACTCTCCTTTTGGACTCGCTACCAAGAGTGAACAAATGTCTTGTAAAATTATTATAATTATTTATATTTGTTAAGGCCCACCTTGCCTGCTGAAGGAGTTATGCAGCCTCAGTATTGGCGTCAACGTTTGCGTTTTCTGGGAGCAGCTTCTGAAGAGGATAAAGTTTGGATGAAGCCAACCACACAGTGACGATGTGAACCAACTCTTATGACTTGTGATGCCTCTAATTGCTGCGCCATCCCGATTTTTAAAAACAGCAGCAATAACAGCGGCACAACCAACATAAGTCTATAAAAAGATAAAAATTATTTATATTTAGTCTTTATTTTGACAATTTATAAACGTAAATAAATAAAAAAATAAATAATTGTCAACGATCGAAAGTAAGCCTGGATGAAAAGACTCTCCTTTTGGACTCGCTACCAAGAGTGAACAAATGTCTTGTAAAATTATTATAATTATTCATATTTGTTATGGCCCAACTGGCCTGCTGAAGGAGTTATGCAGCCTCAGTATTGGGGTCAGCGTTTGCGTTTTCAGGGAGCAGCTTGCTGAAGAAGATAAAGTTTGGATGAAGCCAACCAGATAGTGAAGATGTGAACTAACACTTATGACTTGTGATGCCTCTAATTGCTGCGCCATCCCGATTTTTAAAAACAGCAGCAATAACAGCGGCACAACCAACATAAGTCTATAAAAAGATAAAAATTATTTATATTTAGTCTTTATTTTGACAATTTATAAACGTAAATAAATAAAAAAATAAATAATTGTCAACGATCGAAAGTAAGCCTGGATGAAAAGACTCTCCTTTTGGACTCGCTACCAAGAGTGAACAAATGTCTTGTAAAATTATTATAATTATTTATATTTGTTAAGGCCCACCTTGCCTGCTGAAGGAGTTATGCAGCCTCAGTATTGGCGTCAACGTTTGCGTTTTCTGGGAGCAGCTTCTGAAGAGGATAAAGTTTGGATGAAGCCAACCACACAGTGACGATGTGAACTAACACTTATGACTTGTGATGCCTCTAATTGCTGCGCCATCCCGATTTTTAAAAACAGCAGCGATGACAGCGGCACAACCAACATAAGTCTATAAAAAGATAAAAATTATTTATATTTAGTCTTTATTTTGACAATTTATAAACGTAAATAAATAAACAAATAAATAATTGTCAACGATCGAAAGATAAGCCTGGATGAAAAGACTCTCCTTTAGGACTCGCTACCAAGAGACAACAAATATCTTGTAAAATTATTATAGTTATTCATATTTGTTACGGCCCAACTTGCCTGCTGAAGGAGTTATGCAGCCTCAGTATTGGCGTCAGCGTGTGCGTTTTCAGGGAGCAGCTTACTGAAGAAGATAAAGTTTGGATGAAGCCAACCAGACAGTGAAGATGTGAGCTAACACTTATGACTTGAGTAAAAAGCTACGAAGTGATGTCTCTAATTGCTGCGCCATCCCGATTTTTACAAACAGCAGCAATGACAGCGGCACAACCAACATAAGTCTATAAAAAGATAAAAATTATTTATATTTTGTCTTTATTTTGACAATTTATAAACGTAAATAAATAAAAAAATAAATAATTGTCAACGATCGAAAGATAAACCTGGATGAAAAGACTCTCCTTTAGGACTCGCTACCAAGAGTGAACAAATGTCTTGTAAAATTATTATAATTATTTATATTTGTTAAGGCCCACCTTGCCTGCTGAAGGAGTTATGCAGCCTCAGTATTGGCGTCAACGTTTGCGTTTTCTGGGAGCAGCTTCTGAAGAGGATAAAGTTTGGATGAAGCCAACCACACAGTGACGATGTGAACCAACTCTTATGACTTGTGATGCCTCTAATTGCTGCGCCATCCCGATTTTTAAAAACAGCAGCAATAACAGCGGCACAACCAACATAAGTCTATAAAAAGATAAAAATTATTTATATTTAGTCTTTATTTTGACAATTTATAAACGTAAATAAATAAAAAAATAAATAATTGTCAACGATCGAAAGTAAGCCTGGATGAAAAGACTCTCCTTTTGGACTCGCTACCAAGAGTGAACAAATGTCTTGTAAAATTATTATAATTATTCATATTTGTTACGGCCCAACTGGCCTGCTGAAGGAGTTATGCAGCCTCAGTATTGGGGTCAGCGTTTGCGTTTTCAGGGAGCAGCTTGCTGAAGAAGATAAAGTTTGGATGAAGCCAACCAGATAGTGAAGATGTGAACTAACACTTATGACTTGTGTTAAAATGCGAGTTTTGCCTCTAATTGCTACCCACTGCGGATTTTTTCAAACACCAGCGGTGACAGCGGCAATACCAACACAAGTCTCTAAAAATTTAAAAATTATTTATATTTTGTCTTTATTTTGACAATTTATAAACGTAAATAAATAAACAAATAAATAATTGTCAACGATCGAAAGATAAACCTGGATGAAAAGACTCTCCTTTTGGACTCGCTACCAAGAGTGAACAAATGTGTTGTAAAATTATTATAATTATTTATATTTGTTAAGGCCCACCTTGCCTGCTGAAGGAGTTATGCAGCCTCAGTATTGGCGTCAACGTTTGCGTTTTCTGGGAGCAGCTTCTGAAGAGGATAAAGTTTGGATGAAGCCAACCACACAGTGACGATGTGAACTAACACTTATGACTTGTGATGCCTCTAATTGCTGCGCCATCCCTATTTTTAAAAACAGCAGCGATGACAGCGGCACAACCAACATAAGTCTATAAAAAGATAAAAATTATTTATATTTAGTCTTTATTTTGACAATTTATAAACGTAAATAAATAAAAAAATAAATAATTGTCAACGATCGAAAGATAAGCCTGGATGAAAAGACTCTCCTTTAGGACTCGCTACCAAGAGACAACAAATATCTTGTAAAATTATTATAGTTATTCATATTTGTTACGGCCCAACTTGCCTGCTGAAGGAGTTATGCAGCCTCAGTATTGGCGTCAGCGTGTGCGTTTTCAGGGAGCAGCTTACTGAAGAAGATAAAGTTTGGATGAAGCCAACCAGACAGTGAAGATGTGAGCTAACACTTATGACTTCAGTAAAAATGCTACGAGTGATGTCTCTAATTGCTGCGCCATCCCGATTTTTACAAACAGCAGCAATGACAGCGGCACAACCAACATAAGTCTATAAAAAGATAAAAATTATTTATATTTTGTCTTTATTTTGACAATTTATAAACGTAAATAAATAAAAAAATAAATAATTGTCAACGATCGAAAGATAAACCTGGATGAAAAGACTCTCCTTTAGGACTCGCTACCAAGAGTGAACAAATGTCTTGTAAAATTATTATAATTATTTATATTTGTTAAGGCCCAACTTGCCTGCTGAAGGAGTTATGCAGCCTCAGTATTGGCGTCAACGTTTGCGTTTTCTGGGAGCAGCTTCTAAAGAGGATAAAGTTTGGATGAAGCCAACCACACAGTGACGATGTGAACTAACACTTATGACTTGTGATGCCTCTAATTGCTGCGCCATCCCGATTTTTAAAAACATCAGCAATGACAGCGGCACAACCAACATAAGTCTATAAAAAGATAAAAATTATTTATATTTAGTCTTTATTTTGACAATTTATAAACGAAAATAAGTAAAAAAATAAATAATTGTCAACGATCGAAATATAAACCTGGATGAAAAGACTCTCCTTTAGGACTCGGTACCAAGAGTGAACAAATGTCTTGTAAAGTTATTATAATTATTTATATTTGTTACGGCCCAACTTACCTGCTGAAGGAGTTATGCAGCCTCAGTATTGGCGTCAGCGTTTGCGTTTTCAGGGAGCAGCTTGCTGAAGATGATAAAGTTTGGATGAAGCCAACCGGATAGTGAAGATGTGAACTAACACTTATGACTTGTGTAAAAATGCTACGAGTTTTGCCTCTAATTGCTACCCACTGCAGATTTTTTCAAACAGCAGCGGTGACAGCGGCAATACCAACACAAGTCTCTAAAAAGTTAAAAATTATTTATATTTTGTCTTTATTTTGACAATTTATAAACGTAAATAAATAAAAAAATAAATAATTGTCAACGATCGAAAGATAAACCTGGAAGAAAAGACTCTCCTTTTGGACTCGCTACCAAGAGTGAACAAATGTCTTGTAAAATTATTATAATTATTTATATTTGTTATGGCCCAACTTGCCTGCTGAAGGAGTTATGCAGCCTCAGTATTGGCGTCAGCGTTTGCGTTTTCAGGGAGCAGCTTGCTGAAGAAGATAAAGTTTGGATGAAGCCAACCGGATAGTGAAGATGTGAACTAACACTTATGACTTGTGTTAAAATGTTACGAGTTTTGCCTCTAATTGCTACCTACTGCGGATTTTTTCAAACAGCAGCGGTGACAGCGGCAATACCAACACAAGTCTCTAAAAATTTAAAAATTATTTATATTTTGTCTTTATTTTGACAATTTATAAACGTAAATAAATAACCAAATAAATAATTGTCAACGATCGAAAGATAAGCCTGGATGAAAAGACTCTCCTTTAGGACTCGCTACCAAGAGTGAACAAATGTCTTGTAAAATTATTATAATTATTCATATTTGTTACGGGCCAACTTGTCTGCTGAAGGAGTTATGCAGCCTCAGTATTGGCGTCAGCGTTTGCGTTTTCAGGGAGCAGCTTGCTGAAGATGATAAAGGTTGGATGAAGCCAACCGGACAGTGAAGATGTGAACTAACACTTATGACTTGTGATGCCTCTAATTGCTGCGCCATCCCGATTTTTAAAAACAGCAGCAATGACAGCGGCACAACCAACATAAGTCTATAAAAAGATAAAAATTATTTATATTTAGTCTTTATTTTGACAATTTATAAACGTAAATAAATAAAAAATAAATAATTGTCAACGATCGAAAGTAAGCCTGGATGAAAAGACTCTCCTTTTGGACTCGCTACCAAGAGTGAACAAATGTCTTGTAAAATTATTATAATTATTCATTTTGTTACGGCCCAACTGGCCTGCTGAAGGAGTTATGCAGCCTCAGTATTGGGGTCAGCGTTTGCGTTTTCAGGGAGCAGCTTGCTGAAGAAGATAAAGTTTGGATGAAGCCAACCGGATAGTGAAGATGTGAACTAACACTTATGACTTGTGTTAAAATGTTACGAGTTTTCCTCTAATTGCTACCCACTGCGGATTTTTTCAAACAGCAGCGGTGACAGCGGCAATACCAACACAAGTCTCTAAAAATTTAAAAATTATTTATATTTTGTCTTTATTTTGACAATTTATAAACGTAAATAAATAAACAAATAAATAATTGTCAACGATCGAAAGATAAACCTGGATGAAAAGACTCTCCTTTTGGACTCGCTACCAAGAGTGAACAAATGTCTTGTAAAATTATTATAATTATTTATATTTGTTAAGGCCCACCTTGCCTGCTGATGGAGTTATGCAGCCTCAGTATTGGCGTCAGCGTTTGCGTTTTCAGGGAGCAGCTTCTGAAGAGGATAAAGTTTGGATGAAGCCAACCACACAGTGACGATGTGAACTAACACTTATGACTTGTGATGCCTCTAATTGCAGCGCCATCCCGATTTTTACAAACAGCAGCGATGACAGCGGCACAACCAACATAAGTCTATAAAAAGATAAAAATTATTTACATTTTGTCTTTATTTTGACAATTTATAAACGTCAATAAATAAAAAAATAAATAATTGTCAACGATCGAAAGATAAACCTGGAAGAAAAGACTCTCCTTTTGGACTCGCTACCAAGAGTGAACAAATGTCTTGTAAAATTATTATAATTATTCATATTTGTTACGGCCCAACTTGCCTGCTGAAGGAGTTATGCATCCTCAGTATTGGCGTCAGCGTTTGCGTTTTCTGGGAGCAGCTTCTGAAGAGGATAAAGTTTGGATGAAGCCAACCACACAGTGACGATGTGAACTAATACTTATAACTTGTGATGCCTCTAATTGCAGCGCCATCCCGATTTTACGAACAGCAGCGATACCAGCGGCACAACCAACATAAGTCTATAAAAAGATAAAAATTATTTATATATTATCTTTATTTTGACAAATAAATAATTGTCACCGATCGAAAAATATACCTGGATGAAAAGACTCTCCTTTTGGACTCGCTACCAAGAGTGAACAAATGTCTTGTAAAATTATTATAATTATTCATATTTGTTACGGCCCACCTTGCCTGCTGAAGGAGTTATGCATCCTCAGTATTGGCGTCAGCGTTTGCGTTTTCAGGGAGCAGCTTGCTGAAGATGATAAAGGTTGGATGAAGCCAACCGGACAGTGAAGATGTGAACTAATGTGACTTGTGATGCCTCTAATTGCTGCGTTATCCCGATTTTTACAAACAGCAGCGATGACAGCGGCACAACCAACATAAGTCTATAAAAAGATAAAAATTATTTACATTTTGTCATTATTTTGACAATTTATAAACGTAAATAAATAAAAAAATAAATAATTGTCAACGATCGAAAGATAAACCTGGAGAAAAGACTCTCCTTTTGGACTCGCTACCACGAGTGAACAAATGTCTTGTAAAATTATTATAATTATTCATATTTGTTACGGCCCACCTTGCCTGCTGAAGGAGTTATGCATCCTCAGTATTGGCGTCAGCGTTTGCGTTTTCAGGGAGCAGCTTGCTGAAGATGATAAAGGTTGGATGAAGCCAACCGGACAGTGAAGATGTGAACTAATGTGACTTGTGATGCCTCTAATTGCTGCGCCATCCCGATTTTTACAAACAGCAGCGATGACAGCGGCACAACCAACATAAGTCTATAAAAAGATAAAAATTATTTACATTTTGTCATTATTTTGACAATTTATAAACGTAAATAAATAAAAAAATAAATAATTGTCAACGATCGAAAGATAAACCTGGAAGAAAAGACTCTCCTTTTGGACTCGCTACCACGAGTGAACAAATGTCTTGTAAAATTATTATAATTATTCATATTTGTTACGGCCCACCTTGCCTGCTGAAGGAGTTATGCATCCTCAGTATTGGCGTCAGCGTTTGCGTTTTCAGGGAGCAGCTTGCTGAAGATGATAATGGTTGGATGAAGCCAACCGGACAGTGAAGATGTGAACTAACACTTATGACTTGTGATGCCTCTAATTGCAGCGCCATCCCGATTTTTACAAACAGCAGCGATGACAGCGGCACAACCAACATAAGTCTATAAAAAGATAAAAATTATTTACATTTTGTCTTTATTTTGACAATTTATAAACGTAAATAAATAAAAAAATAAATACTTGTCAACGATCGAAAGATATACCTGGAAGAAAAGACTCTCCTTTTGGACTCGCTACCAAGAGTGAACAAATGTCTTGTAAAATTATTATAATTATTTATATTTGTTAAGGCCCACCTTGCCTGCTGATGGAGTTATGCAGCCTCAGTATTGGCGTCAGCGTTTGCGTTTTCTGGGAGCAGCTTCTGAAGAGGATAAAGTTTGGATGAAGCCAACCACACAGTGACGATGTGAACTAACACTTATGACTTGTGATGCCTCTAATTGCTGCGCCATCCCGATTTTTAAAAACAGCAGCGATGACAGCGGCACAACCAACATAAGTCTATAAAAAGATAAAAATTATTTATATTTAGTCTTTATTTTGACAATTTATAAACGTAAATAAATAAAAAAATAAATAATTGTCAACGATCGAAAGATAAACCTGGATGAAAAGACTCTCCTTTTGGACTCGCTACAAAGAGTGAACAAATGTCTTGTAAAATTATTATAATTATTCATATTTGTTACGGCCCAACTTGCCTGCTGAAGGAGTATTGCAGCCTCAGTATTGGCGTCAGCGTTTGCGTTTTCTGGGAGCAGCTTCTAAAGAGGATAAAGTTTGGATGAAGCCAACCACACAGTGACGATGTGAACCAACTCTTATGACTTGTGATGCCTCTAATTGCTGCGCCATCCCGATTTTTAAAAACAGCAGCAATGACAGCGGCACAACCAACATAAGTCTATAAAAAGATAAAAATTATTTCTATTTAGTCTTTATTTTGATAATTTTTAAACGTAAATAAATAAAAAAATAAATAATTGTCAACGATTGAAAGATAAGCCTGGATGAAAAGACTCTCCTTTTGGACTCGCTACCCAGAGTGAACAAATGTCTTGTAAAATTATTATAATTATTCATATTTGTTACGGCCCAACTGGCCTGCTGAAGGAGTTATGCAGCCTCAGTATTGGGGTCAGCGTTTGCGTTTTCAGGGAGCAGCTTGCTGAAGAAGATAAAGTTTGGATGAAGCCAACCGGATAGTGAAGATGTGAACTAACACTTATGACTTGTGATGCCTCTAATTGCTGCGCCATCCCGATTTTTACAAACAGCAGCGATGACAGCGGCACAACCAACATAAGTCTATAAAAAGATAAAAATTATTTATATTTAGTCTTTATTTTGACAATTTATAAACGTAAATAAATAAACAAATAAATAATTGTCAACTATCGAAAGATAAACCTGGAAGAAAAGACTCTCCTTTTGGACTCGCTACCAAGAGTGAACAAATGTCTTGTAAAATTATTATAATTATTAATATTTGTTAAGGCCCACCTTGCCTGCTGATGGAGTTATGCAGCCTCAGTATTGGCGTCAGCGTTTGCGTTTTCTGGGAGCAGCTTCTGAAGAGGATAAAGTTTGGATGAAGCCAACCACACAGTGACGATGTGAACTAATACTTATGACTTGTGATGCCTCTAATTGCTGCGCCATCCCGATTTTTAAAAACAGCAGCGATGACAGCGGCACAACCAACATAAGTCTATAAAAAGATAAAAATTATTTATATTTAGTCTTTATTTTGACAATTTATAAACGTAAATAAATAAACAAATAAATAACTGTCACCGATCGAAAGATAAACCTGGATGAAAGGACTCTCCTTTTGGCCTCGCTACCAAGAGTGAACAAATGTCTTGTAAAATTATTATAATTATTCATATTTGTTACGGCCCAACTGGCCAGCTGAAGGAGTTATGCAGCCTCAGTATTGGCGTCAGCGTTTGCGTTTTCAGGGAGCAGCTTGCTGAACAAGATAAAGTTTGGATGAAGCCAACCGGATAGTGAAGATGTGAACTAACACTTATGACTTGTGATGCCTCTAATTGCTGCGCCATCCCGATTTTTAAAAACAGCAGCGATGACAGCGGCACAACCAACATAAGTCTATAAAAAGATAAAAATTATTTATATTTTGTCTTTATTTTGGCAATTTATAAACGTAAATAAATAAACAAATAAATAATTGTCACCGATCGAAAGATAAACCTGGATGAAAAGACTCTCCTTTTGGACTCGCTACCAAGAGTGAACAAATGTCTTGTAAAATTATTATAATTATTCATATTTGTTACGGCCCAACTTGCCTGCTGAAGGAGTTATGCGGCCTCAGTATTGGCGTCAGCGTTTGCGTTTTCAGGGAGCAGCGTGCTGAAGAAGATAAAGTTTGGATGAAGCCAACCACACAGTGACGATGTGAACTAACAATTATGACTTGCGATGCCCTTAATTGCTGCGCCATCCCGATTTTTACAAACAGCAGCGATGACAGCGGCTCAACCAACATAAGTCTATAAAAAGATAAAAATTATATATATATTATCTTTATTTTGACAATTTATAAACGTAAACAAATAAACAATTAAATAACTGTCAACGATCGAAAGATAAACCTGGATGAAAAGACTCTCCTTTTGGACTCACTACCAAGAGTGAACAAATGTCTTGTAAAATTATTATAATTATTTATATTTGTTACGGCCCAACTTGCCTGCTGAAGGAGTTATGCAGCGTCAGTATTGGCGTCAGCGTTTGCGTTTTCAGGGAGCAGCGTGCTGAAGAAGATAAAGTTTGGATGAAGCCAACCACACAGTGACGATGTGAACTAACAATTATGACTTGCGATGCCCTTAATTGCTGCGCCATCCCGATTTTTACAAACAGCAGCGATGACAGCGGCTCAACCAACATAAGTCTATAAAGAGATAAAAATTATATATATATTATCTTTATTTTGACAAATAAATAATTGTCACCGATCGAAAGATAAACCTGGATGAAAAGACTCTCCTTTTGGTCTCGCTATCAAGGGTGAACAAATGTCTTGTAAAATTATTATAATTATTTATATTTGTTACGGCCCAACTTGCCTGCTGAAGGAGTTATGCAGCGTCAGTATTGGCGTCAGCGTTTGCGTTTTCAGGGAGCAGCTTGCTGAAGAATATAAAGTTTGGATGAAGCCAACTAGACAGTGAAGATGTGAACTAACACTTATGACTTGTGATGTCTCTAATTGCTGCGCCATCCCGATTTTTACAAACAGCAGCGATGACAGGGGCACAACCAACATAAGTCTATAAAAAGATAAAAATTATTTATATTTAGTCTTTATTTTGATAATTTTTAAACGTAAATAAATCAAAAAATAAATAATTGTCAACGATTGAAAGATAAGCCTGGATGAAAAGACTCTCCTTTTGGACTCGCTACCAAGAGTGAACAAATGTCTTGTAAAATTATTATAATTATTCATATTTGTTACGGCCCAACTGGCCAGCTGAAGGAGTTATGCAGCCTCAGTATTGGGGTCAGCGTTTGCGTTTTCAGGGAGCAGCTTGCTGAAGAAGATAAAGTTTGGATGAAGCCAACCGGATAGTGAAGATGTGAACTAACACTTATGACTTGTAATGCCCTTAATTGCTGCGCCATCCCGATTTTTACAAACAGCAGCGATACCAGCGGCACAACCAACATAAGTCTATAAAAAGATAAAAATTATTTATTTATTATCTTTATTTTGACAAATAAATAATTGTCACCGATCGAAAAATATACCTGGATGAAAAGACTCTCCTTTTGGACTCGCTACCAAGAGTGAACAAATGTCTTGTAAAATTATTATAATTATTTATATTTGTTACGGCCCACCTTGCCTGCTGAAGGAGTTATGCAGCCTCAGTTTTGGTGTCAGCGTTTGTGTTTTCAGGAAGCAGCTTGCTGAAGAACATAAAGTTTGAATGAAGCCAACCAGACAGTGAAGATGTGAACTAACACTTATGACTTGTGTTAAAATGCTATGAGTGTTGCCTCTAATTGCTACCTACTGCGGATTTTTTCAAACAGCAGCGATGACAGCGGCAATACCAACACAAGTCTCTAAAAAGATAAAAATTATTTATATTTTGTCTTTATTTTGACAATTTATAAACGTAAATAAATAAACAAATAAATAATTGTCAACGATCGAAATATAAACCTGGATGAAAAGACTCTCCTTTAGGACTCGCTACCAAGAGTGAACAAATGTCTTGTAAAGTTATTATAATTATTTATGTTTGTTACGGCCCACCTTGCCTGCTGAAGGAGTTATGCAGCGTCAGTATTGGCGTCAGCGTTTGCGTTTTCAGGGAGCAGCTTGCTGAAGAATATAAAGTTTGGATGAAGCCAACCAGACAGTGAAGATGTGAACTAACACTTATGACTTGTGATGTCTCTAATTGCTGCGCCATCCCGACTTTTACGAACAGCAGCGATACCAGCGGCACAACCAACATAAGTCTATAAAAAGATAAAAATTATTTATTTATTATCTTTATTTTGACAAATAAATAATTGTCACCGATCGAAAAATATACCTGGATGAAAAGACTCTCCTTTTGGACTCGCTACCAAGAGTGAACAAATGTCTTGTAAAATTATTATAATTATTTATATTTGTTACGGCCCAACTTGCCTGCTGAAGGAGTTATGCAGCGTCAGTATTGGCGTCAGCGTTTGCGTTTTCAGGGAGCAGCTTGCTGAAGAATATAAAGTTTGGATGAAGCCAACCAGACAGTGAAGATGTGAACTAACACTTATGACTTGTGATGTCTCTAATTGCTGCGCCAACCCGATTTTTACAAACAGCAGCGATGACAGCGGCACAACCAACATAAGTCTATAAAAAGATAAAAATTATTTATATATTATCTTTATTTTGACAATTTATAAACGTAAATAAATAAAAAAATAAATAATTTTCAACGATCGAAAGATAAACCTGGATGAAAAGACTCTCCTTTGGACTCACTACCAAGAGTGAACAAATGTCTTGTAAAATTATTATAATTATTCATATTTGTTACGGCCCAACTTGCCTGCTGAAGGAGTTATGCGGCCTCAGTATTGGCGTCAGCGTTTGCGTTTTCAGGGAGCAGCGTGCTGAAGAAGATAAAGTTTGGATGAAGCCAACCAGAGAGTGAAGATGTGAACTAACACTTATGACTTGTGATGCCTAATTGCTGCGCCATCCCGATTTTTACAAACAGCTGCGATGACAGCGGCACAACCAACATAAGTCTATAAAAAGATAAAAATTATTTATATTTTGTCTTTATTTTGACAATTTATAAACATAAATAAATAAACAAATAAATAATTGCCAACGATCGAAAGATAAACCTGGATGAAAAGACTCTCCTTTTGGACTCGCTACCAAGAGTGAACAAATGTCTTGTAAAATTATTATAATTATTTATGTTTGTTACGGCCCACCTTGCCTGCTGAAGGAGTTATGCAGCGTCAGTATTGGCGTCAGCGTTTGCGTTTTCAGGGAGCAGCTTGCTGAAGAATACAAAGTTTGGATGAAGCCAACCAGACAGTGAAGATGTGAACTAACACTTATGACTTGTGATGTCTCTAATTGCTGCGCCATCCCGACTTTTACAAACAGCAGCGATGCCAGCGGCACAACCAACATAAGTCTATAAAAGATAAAAATTATTTATTTATTATCTTTATTTTGAAAATATAAAAATAAATAATTGTCACCGATCGAAAAATATACCTGGATGAAAAGACTCTCCTTTTGGACTCGCTACCAAGAGTGAACAAATGTCTTGTAAAATTATTATAATTATTTATATTTGTTACGGCCCAACTTGCCTGCTGAAGGAGTTATGCAGCCTCAGTATTGGCGTCAGCGTTTGCGTTTTCAGGGAGCAGCTTGCTAAAGAAGATAAAGTTTGGATGAAGCCAACCAGACAGTGAAGATGTGAACTAACACTTATGACTTGTGATGTCTCTAATTGCTGCGCCAACCCGATTTTTACAAACAGCAGCGATGACAGCGGCACAACCAACATAAGTCTATAAAAAGATAAAAATTATTTATATATTATCTTTATTTTGACAATTTATAAACGTAAATAAATAAACAAATAAATAACTGTCACCGATCGAAAGATAAACCTGGATGAAAGGACTCTCCTTTTGGCCTCGCTACCAAGAGTGAACAAATGTCTTGTAAAATAATTATAATTATTTATATTTGTTAAGGCCCACCTTGCCTGCTGAAGGAGTTTGCAGCTAGTTTGGGTGCTTCCCCTGCTGAAGAAGATAAAGTTTGGATGAAGCCAACCGGATAGTGAAGATGTGAACTAACACTTATGACTTGTGATGCCTCTAATTGCTGCGCCATCCCGATTTTACAAACAGCAGCGATGACAGCGGCACAACCAACATAAGTCTAGAAAAAGATAAAAATTATTTATATTTTGTCTTTATTTTGGCAATTTATAAACGTAAATAAATAAAAAAATAAATAATTGTCAACGATCGAAAGATAAGCCTGGATGAAAAGACTCTCCTTTTTGACTCGCTACCCAGAGTGAACAAATGTCTTGTAAAATTATTATAATTATTCATATTTGTTACGGCCCAACTTGCCTGCTGAAGGAGTTATGCGGCCTCAGTATTGGCGTCAGCGTTTGCGTTTTCAGGGAGCAGCTTGCTGAAGAAGATAAAGTTTGGATGAAGCCAACCAGAAGTGAAGATGTGAACTAACAATTATGACTTGTTATGCCTCTAATTGCAGCGCCATCCCGATTTTTACAAACAGCTGCGATGACAGCAGCACAACCAACATAAGTCTATAAAAAGATAAAAATTATTTATATTTTGTCTTTATTTTGACAATTTATAAACATAAATAAATAAACAATTAAATAACTGCCAACGATCGAAAGATAAACCTGGATGAAAAGACTCTCCTTTTGGACTCACTACCAAGAGTGAACAAATGTCTTGTAAAATTATTATAATTATTCATATTTGTTACGGCCCAACTTGCCTGCTGAAGGAGTTGTGCAGCCTCAGTATTGGCGTCAGCGTTTGCGTTTTCAGGGAGCAGCTTGCTGAAGAAGATAAAGTATGGATGAAGCCACCCAGACATTGAAGATATGAACTAACACTTATGACTTGTTATGCCTCTAATTGCAGCGCCATCCCGATTTTTACAAACAGCTGCGATGACAGCGGCACAACCAACATAAGTCTATAAAAAGATAAAAATTATTTATATTTTGTCTTTATTTTGACAATTTATAAACATAAATAAATAAAAAAATAAATAATTGTCAACGATCGAAAGATAAACCTGGATGAAAAGACTCTCCTTTTGGACTCGCTACCAAGAGTGAACAAATGTCTTGTAAAATTATTATAATTATTTATATTTGTTACGGCCCACCTTGCCTGCTGAAGGAGTTGTGCAGCCTCAGTATTGGCGTCAGCGTTTGCGTTTTCAGGGAGCAGCTTGCTGAAGAAGATAAAGTTTGGATGAAGCCAACCAGACAGTGAAGATGTGAACTAACACTTATGACTTGTGATGCCTCTAATTGCTGCGCCATCCCGATTTTTACAAACAGCTGCGATGACAGCGGCACAACCAACATAAGTCTATAAAAAGATAAAAATTATTTATATTTTGTCTTTATTTTGACAATTTATAAACATAAATAAATAAACAAATAAATAATTGTCAACGATCGAAAGATAAATCTGGATGAATAGACTCTCCTTTTGGACTCGCTACCAAGAGTGAACAAATGTCTTGTAAAATTATTATAATTATTTATATTTGTTAAGGCCCACCTTGCCCGCTGAAGGAGTTATGCAGCCTCAGTTTTGGTGTCAGCGTTTGTGTTTTCAGGAAGCAGCTTGCTGAAGAACATAAAGTTTGGATGAAGCCAACCAGACAGTGAAGATGTGAACTAACACTTATGACTTGTGTTAAAATGCTATGAGTGTTGCCTCTAATTGCTGCCCTATGCGGATTTTTACAAACAGCAGCGGTGACAGCGGCACAACCAACACAAGTCTCTAAAAAGATAAAAATTATTTATATTTTGTCTTTATTTTGACAATTTATAAACGTAAATAAATAAACAAATAAATAATTGTCAACGATCGAAATATAAACCTGGATGAAAAGACTCTCCTTTAGGACTCGCTACCAAGAGTGAACAAATGTCTTGTAAAATTATTATAATTATTTATGTTTGTTACGGCCCACCTTGCCTGCTGAAGGAGTTATGCAGCCTCAGTATTGGCGTCAACGTTTGCGTTTTCAGGGTGCAGCTTGCTGAAGAAGATAAAGTTTGGATGAAGCCACCCAGACAGTAAAGATGTGAAGTAACACTTATGACTTGTGATGCCTCTAATTGCTGCGCCATCCCGACTTTTACGAACAGCAGCGATGACAGCGGCACAACCAACATAAGTCTATAAAAGATAAAAATTATTTATTTATTATCTTTATTTTGACAACATAAATAATTGTCACCGATCGAAAAATATACCTGGATGAAAAGACTCTCCTTTTGGACTCGCTACCAAGAGTGAACAAATGTCTTGTAAAATTATTATAATTATTTATATTTGTTACGGCCCAACTTGCCTGCTGAAGGAGTTATGCAGCGTCAGCATTGGCGTCAGCGTTTGCGTTTTCAGGGAGCAGCTTGCTGAATAATATAAAGTTTGGATGAAGCCAACCAGACAGTGAAGATGTGAACTAACACTTATGACTTGTGATGTCTCTAATTGCTGCGCCATCCCGATTTTTACAAACAGCAGCGATGACAGCGGCACAACCAACATAAGTCTATAAAAAGATAAAAATTATTTATATTTAGTCTTTATTTTGACAATTTATAAACGTAAATAAATAAACAAATAAATAACTGTCAACGATCGAAAGATAAACCTGGATGAAAGGACTCTCCTTTTGGCCTCGCTACCAAGAGTGAACAAATGTCTTGTAAAATTATTATAATTATTTATATTTGTTACGGCCCAACTTGCCTGCTGAAGGAGTTATGCAGCCTCAGTATTGGCGTCAGCGTTTGCGTTTTCAGGGAGCAGCTTGCTGAAGAAGATAAAGTTTGGATGAAGCCAACCAGACAGTGAAGATGTGAACTAACAATTATGACTTGCGATGCCCTTAATTGCTGCGCCATCCCGATTTTTACAAACAGCAGCGATGACAGCGGCACAACCAACATAAGTCTATAAAAAGATAAAAATGATATATATATTATCTTTATTTTGACAAATAAATAATTGTCACCGATCGAAAGATAAACCTGGATGAAAAGACTCTCCTTTGGGACTCGCTACCAAGAGTGAACAAATGTCTTGTAAAATTATAATAATTATTTATATTTGTTACGGCCCACCTTGCCTGCTGAAGGAGTTGTGCAGCCTCAGTTTTGGTGTCAGCGTTTGTGTTTTCAGGAAGCAGCTTGCTGAAGAACATAAAGTTTGAATGAAGCCAACCAGACAGTGAAGATGTGAACTAACACTTATGACTTGTGTTAAAATGCTGCCTCTAATTGCTACCCATCCCGATTTTTCAAACAGCAGCGGTGACAGCGGCACAACCAACACAAGTCTATAAAAAGATAAAAATTATTTATATTTTGTCTTTATTTGATAATTTATAAACGTAAATAAATAAACAAATAAATAATTGTCAACGATCGAAAGATAAACCTGGATGAAAAAGACTCTCCTTTGGACTCGCTACCAAGAGTGAACAAATGTCTTGTAAAATTATTATAATTATTTATGTTTGTTACGGCCAACCTTGCCTGCTGAAGGAGTTATGCAGCGTCAGTATTGGCGTCAGCGTTTGCGTTTTCAGGGAGCAGCTTGCTGAAGAAGATAAAGTTTGGATGAAGCCAACCAGACAGTGAAGATGTGAACTAACACTTATGACTTGTGATGTCTCTAATTGCTGCGCCATCCCGACTTTTACGAACAGCAGCGATGACAGCGGCACAACCAACATAAGTCTATAAAAAGATAAAAATTATTTATTTATTATCTTTATTTTGACACAAATAAATAAAATAATTCACCGATCGAAAGATATACCTGGATGAAAAGACTCTCCTTTTGGACTCGCTACCAAGAGTGAACAAATGTCTTGTAAAATTATTATAATTATTTATATTTGTTACGGCCCAACTTGCCTGCTGAAGGAGTTATGCAGCGTCAGTATTGGCGTCAGCGTTTGCGTTTTCAGGGAGCAGCTTGCCGAAGAATATAAAGTTTGGATGAAGCCAACCAGACAGTGAAGATGTGAACTAACACTTATGACTTGTGATGTCTCTAATTGCTGCGCCAACCCGATTTTTACAAACAGCAGCGATGACAGCGGCACAACCAACATAAGTCTATAAAAAGATAAAAATTATTTATATATTATCTTTATTTTGACAATTTATAAACGTAAATAAATAAACAAATAAATAATTGTCACCGATCGAAAGATAAACCTGGATGAAAGGACTCTCCTTTTGGCCTCGCTACCAAGAGTGAACAAATGTCTTGTAAAATAATTATAATTATTTATATTTGTTACGGCCCAACTGGCCAGCTGAAGGAGTTATGCAGCCTCAGTATTGGCGTCAGCGTTTGCGTTTTCAGGGAGCAGCTTGCTGAAGAAGATAAAGTTTGGATGAAGCCAACCAGATAGTGAAGATGTGAACTAACACTTATGACTTGTGATGCCTCTAATTGCTGCGCCATCCCGATTTTTACAAACAGCAGCGATGACAGCGGCACAACCAACATAAGTCTATAAAAAGATAAAAATTATTTATATTTTGTCTTTATTTTGACAATTTATAAACGTAAATAAATAAAAAAATAAATAATTGTCAACGATCGAAAGATAAACCTGGATGAAAAGACTCTCCTTTTGGACTCACTACCAAGAGTGAACAAATGTCTTGTAAAATTATTATAATTATTCATATTTGTTACGGCCCAACTGGCCAGCTAAGGAGTTATGCAGCCTCAGTATTGGCGTCAGCGTTTGCGTTTTCAGGGAGCAGCTTGCTGAAGAAGATAAAGTTTGGATGAAGCCAACCGGATAGTGAAGATGTGAACTAACACTTATGACTTGTGATGCCCTTAATTGCTGCGCCATCCCGATTTTTACAAACAGCAGCGATGACAGCGGCACAAACAACATAAGTCTATAAAAAGATAAAAATTATTTATATTTTGTCTTTATTTTGACAATTTATAAACGTAAATAAATAAACAAATAAATAATTGTCACCGATCGAAAGATAAACCTGGATGAAAAGACTCTCCTTTGGACTCGCTACCAAGAGTGAACAAATGTCTTGTAAAATTATTATAATTATTCATATTTGTTACGGCCCAACTGGCCGCTGAAGGAGTTATGCAGCCTCAGTATTGGCGTCAGCGTTTGCGTTTCAGGGAGCAGCTGCTGAAAAGATAAAGTTTGGATGAAGCCAACCAGATAGTGAAGATGTGAACTAACACTTATGACTTGTGATGCCTCTAATTGCTGCGCCATCCCGATTTTTACAAACAGCAGCGATGACAGCGGCACAACCAACATAAGTCTATAAAAAGATAAAAATTATTTATATTTTGTCTTTATTTTGACAATTTATAAACGTAAATAAATAAAAAAATAAATAATTGTCAACGATCGAAAGATAAACCTGGATGAAAAGACTCTCCTTTTGGACTCGCTACCAAGAGTGAACAAATGTCTTGTAAAATTATTATAATTATTTATATTTGTTACGGCCAAACTTGCCTGCTGAAGGAGTTATGCAGCCTCAGTATTGGCGTCAGCGTTTGCGTTTTCAGGGAGCAGCTTGCTGAAGAAGATAAAGTTTGGATGAAGCCAACCAGACAGTGAAGATGTGAACTAACAACTTATGACTTGCGATGCCCTTAATTGCTGCGCCATCCCGATTTTTACAAACAGCAGCGATGACAGCGGCACAACCAACATAAGTCTATAAAAAGATAAAAAATTATATATATTTTATCTTTATTTTGACAATTTATAAACGTAAAAAATAAAAAATAAATAACTGTCAACGATCGAAAGATAAACCTGGATGAAAAGACTCTCCTTTTGGACTCGCTACCAAGAGTGAACAAATGTCTTGTAAAATTATTATAATTATTTATATTTGTTAGGCCCAACTTGCCTGCTGAAGGAGTTATGCAGCCTCATCTTGCTAAGAAATAAAGTTGATAAGCCAACCAGACAGTGAAGATGGAAAACACTATGATATTCCTAATTGCGCCCACCCGATTTTAAAAAAAACAAAAAATAAAACCGCCCAACCAAAATAAATTTAAAAAAAAAAAATTATTTATATTTTGTCTTTATTTTGACAATTTATAAACGTAAATAAATAAAAAAATAAATAATTGTCAACGATCGAAAGATAAGCCTGGATGAAAAGACTCCCTTTTGGACTCGCTACCAAGAGTGAACAAATGTCTTGTAAAATTATTATAATTATTCATATTTGTTACGGCCCAACTTGCCTGCTGAAGGAGTTATGCAGCCTCAGTATTGGCGTCAGCGTTTGCGTTTTCAGGGAGCAGCTTGCTGAAGAAGATAAAGTTTGGATGAAGCCAACCACACAGTGACGATGTGAACTAACAATTATGACTTGTGATGCCCTCTAATTGCTGCGCCATCCTGATTTTTACAAACAGCAGCGATGACAGCGGCACAACCAACATAAGTCTATAAAAAGATAAAAATTATTTATATTTTGTCTTTATTTTGACAATTTATAAACATAAATAAATAAAAAAATAAATAATTGTCAACGATCGAAAGATAAACCTGGATGAAAAGACTCTCCTTTTGGACTCACTACCAAGAGTGAACAAATGTCTTGTAAAATTATTATAATTATTTATATTTGTTAAGGCCCACCCTTGCCTGCTGAAGGAGTTATGCAGCCTCAGTATTAGCGTCAGCGTTTGCGTTTTCAGGGAGCAGCTTGCTGAAGAAGATAAAGTTTGGATGAAGCCAACCACACAGTGAAGATGTGAACTAACACTTATGACTTGTGATGCCTCTAATTGCTGCGCCATCCCGATTTTTACAAACAGCAGCGATGACAGCGGCACAACCAACATAAGTCTATAAAAAAGATAAAAATTATTTATTTATTATCTTTATTTTGACAAATAAATAATTGTCACCGATCGAAAGATATACCTGGATGAAAAGACTCTCCTTTTGGACTCGCTACCAAGAGTGAACAAATGTCTTGTAAAATTATTATAATTATTTATATTTGTTAAGGGCCCACCTTGCCTGCTGAAGGAGTTATGCAGCCTCAGTATTGGCGTCAGCGTTTGCGTTTTCAGGGAGCAGCTTACTGAAGAAGATAAAGTTTGGATGAAGCCAACCAGATAGTGAAGATGTGAACTAACACTTATGACTTGTGATGTCTCTAATTGCTGCGCCATCCCGATTTTTACAAACAGCAGCGATGACAGCGGCACAACCAACATAAGTCTATAAAAAGATAAAAATTATTTATATTTAGTCTTTATTTTGACAATTTATAAACGTAAATAATAAAAAAATAAATAATTGTCAACGATCGAAAGATAAACCTGGATGAAAAGACTCTCCTTTTGGACTCGCTACCAAGAGTGAACAAATGTCTTGTAAAATTATTATAATTATTTATATTTGTTACGGCCCAACTTGCCTGCTGAAGGAGTTATGCAGCCTCAGTATTGGCGTCAGCGTTTGCGTTTTCAGGGAGCAGCTTCTGAAGAAGGATAAAGTTTGGATGAAGCCAACCACACAGTGACGATGTGAACTAACACTTATGACTTGCGATGATCCCTTAATTGCTGCGCCATCCCGATTTTACAAACAGCAGCGATGACAGCGGCACAACCAACATAAGTCTATAAAAAGATAAAAATTATTTATATTTATCTTTATTTTGACAATTTATAAACAAATAAATAAATAAATAATTGTCAACGATCGAAAGATAAACCTGGATGAAAGACTCTCCTTTCGGACTCGCTATCAAGAGTGAACAAATGTCTTGTAAAATTATTATAATTATTTATATTTGTTACGGTCAACCCTGCTGAAGGAGTTATGCAGCCTCGTATGGCGTCAGCGTTTGCGTTTTCAGGGCAGCTTACTGAAGAAGATAAAGTTTGATGAAGCCAACCAGATAGTGAAGATGTGAACTAACACTTATGACTTGAGAAAATGCCACGAAGTTCTAATTGCTGCGCCATCCCGATTTTTACAAACAGCAGCGATGACAGCG
Organism: Drosophila repletoides; assembly: GCA_018150835.1. NCBI lineage: Eukaryota > Metazoa > Arthropoda > Insecta > Diptera > Drosophilidae > Drosophila > Drosophila repletoides. The sequence goes on along the minus strand of JAECWQ010000170.1, from coordinate 61,804 downwards.
GCAAAAACAACATAAGTCTATAAAAGATAAAAATTATTTATATTTTATCTTTATTTTGACAATTTATAAACGTAAATAAATAAACAAATAAATAATTGTCACCGATCAGAAAGATAAGCCTGGATGAAAAGACTCCTCCTTTTGGACTCACCACCAAGAGTGAACAAATGTCTTGTAAAATTATTATAATTATTCATATTTGTTACGGCCCAACTTGCCTGCTGAAGGAGTTATGCAGCCTCAGTATTGGCGTCAGCGTTTGCGTTTTCAGGGAGCAGCTTGCTGAACAAGATAAAGTTTGGATGAAGCCAACCAGATAGTGAAGATGTGAACTAACACTTATGACTTGATGATGCCTCTAATTGCTGCGCCATCCCGATTTTTACAAACAAACGCAGCGATGACAGCGGCACAACCAACATAAGTCTATAAAAAGATAAAAATTATTTATATTTTGTCTTTATTTTGACAATTTATAAACGTAAATAAATAAAAAAATAAATAATTGTCAACGATCGAAAGATAAACTTGGATGAAAAGACTCTCCTTTTGGACTCGCTACCAAGAGTGAACAAATGTCTTGTAAAATTATTATAATTATTTATATTTGTTACGGCCCAACTGGCCAGCTGAAGGAGTTATGCAGCCTCAGTATTGGCGTCAGCGTTTGCGTTTTCAGGGAGCAGCTTGCTGAAGAAGATAATGTTTGGATGAAGCCAACCAGATAGTGAAGATGTGAACTAACACTTATGACTTGTGATGCCCTTAATTGCTGCGCCATCCTGATTTTTACAAACAGCAGCGATGACAGCGGCACAACCAACATAAGTCTATAAAAAGATAAAAATTATTTATATTTTGTCTTTATTTTGACAATTTATAAACGTAAATAAATAAACAAATAAATAATTGTCAACGATCGAAAGATAAACCTGATGAAAAGACTCTCCTTTTGGACTCGCTACAAAGAGTGAACAAATGTCTTGTAAAATTATTATAATTATTCATATTTGTTACGGCCCAACTGGCCAGCTGAAGGAGTTATGCAGCCTCAGTATTGGCGTCAGCGTTTGCGTTTTCAGGGAGCAGCTTGCTGAACAAGATAAAGTTTGGATGAAGCCAACCAGATAGTGAAGATGTGAGCTAACACTTATGACTTGTGATGCCTCTAATTGCTGCGCCATCCCGATTTTTACAAACAGCAGCGATGACAGCGGGACAACCAACATAAGTCTATAAAAAGATAAAAATTAATTATATTTGGTCTTTATTTTGACAATTTATAAACGTAAATAAAATAAAAAAATAAATAATTGTCAACGATCGAAAGATAAACCTGGATGAAAAGACTCTCCTTTTGGACTCACTACCAAGAGTGAACAAATATCTTGTAAAATTATTATAATTATTCATATTTGTTACGGCCCAACTTGCCTGCTGAAGGAGTTATGCGGCCTCAGTATTGGCGTCAACGTGTGCGTTTTCAGGGAGCAGCGTACTGAAGAAGATAAAGTTTGGATGAAGCCAACCAGACAGTGAAGATGTGAACTAACAATTATGACTTGCGATGCCTTTTTTAATTGCTGCGCCATCCCGATTTTTACAAACAGCAGCGATGACAGCGGCACAACCAACATAAGTCTATAAAAAGATAAAAATTATATATATTATCTTTATTTTGACAATTTATAAACGTGAACAAATAAACAAATAAATAATTGTCAACGATCGAAAGATAAGCCTGGATGAAAAGACTCTCCTTAGGACTCGCTACCAAGAGTGAACAAATGTCTTGTAAAATTATTATAATTATTTATGTTTGTTACCTTGCCAGGATACACCTCAGTATCGCCAACTTGAAGAAGATAAAGTTTATAAGCCACCAACAGTAAGATGAACTACCATATATTTGTGATGCTCTAATTCTGCGCCATCCCGATTTATAAACAGTATAAATACACAACCAAACAACTTTTTAAAAAAAAAAAATATTTATTTTTATTTTTTATTTTTTTAAAATATAAAAATAAAAAAAAAAATAAATAATTGTCAACCATGGAAAAAAAAACCGGGAAAAAAAGACCCCCCTTTAGGACTCGCTACCAAGAGTGAACAAATGTCTTGTAAAGTTATTATAATTATTTATGTTTGTTACGGCCCACCTTGCCTGCTGAAGGAGTTATGCAGCTTCAGTATTGGCGTCAGCGTTTGCGTTTTCAGGGAGCAGCTTGCTGAAGAAGATAAAGTTTGGATGAAGCCAACCAGACAGTGAAGATGTGAACTAACACTTATGACTTGTGATGCTCTAATTGCTGCGCCATCCCGATTTTTTCAAACAGCAGCGGTGACAGCGGCAAACCAACATAAGTCTATAAAAAGATAAAAATTATTTATATTTTGTCTTTATTTTGACAATTTATAAACATAAATAAATAAAAAAATAAATAATTGTCAACGATCGAAAGATAAACCTGATGAAAAGACTCTCCCTTAGGACTCGCTACCAAGAGTGAACAAATGTCTTGTAAAATTATTATAATTATTTATATTTGTTATGGCCCACCTTGCCTGCTGAAGGAGTTATGCAGCCTCAGTATTGGCGTCAGTTTGCGTTATCAGGGAGCAGCTTCTGAAGAAGATAAAGTTTGGATGAAGCCAACCGACACAGTGACGATGTGAACTAACACTTATGACTTGTGAAATGCCCTCTAATTGCTACCCATCCCGATTTTTACAAACAGCAGCGGTGACAGCGGCAATACCAACATAAGTCTATAAAAAAGATAAAAATTATTTATATTTTGTCTTTATTTTGACAATTTATAAAACGTAAATAATAAAAAATAAATAATTGTCACCGATCGAAAGATAAACCTGGATGAAAAGACTCCCTTTTGGACTCGCTACCAAGAATGAACAAATGTCTTGTAAAATTATTATAATTATTCATATTTGTTACGGCCCAACTTGCCTGCTGAAGGAGTTATGCAGCCTCAGTATTGGCGTCAGCGTTTGCGTTTTCAGGGAGCAGCGTGCTGAAGAAGATAAAGTTTGGATGAAGCCAACCACACAGTGACGATGTGAACTAACACTTATGACTTGCGATGCCCTTAATTGCTGCGCCATCCCGATTTTTACAAACAGCAGCGATGACAGCGGCACAACCAACATAAGTCTATAAAGAGATAAAAATTATATATATATTATCTTTATTTTGACAATTAAATAAATAATTGTCACCGATCGAAAGATAAACCTGGATGAAAAGACTCTCCTTTTGGTCTCGCTATCAAGAGTGAACAAATGTCTTGTAAAATTATTATAATTATTTATATTTGTTACGGCCCAACTTGCCTGCTGAAGGAGTTATGCAGCGTCAGTATTGGCGTCAGCGTTTGCGTTTTCAGGGAGCAGCTTGCTGAAGAATATAAAGTTTGGATGAAGCCAACTAGACAGTGAAGATGTGAACTAACACTTATGACTTGTGATGTCTCTAATTGCTGCGCCATCCCGATTTTTACAAACAGCAGCGATGACAGCAGCACAACCAACATAAGTCTATAAAAAAGATAAAAAATTATTTATATTTAGTCTTTATATTGACAATTTTTAAACGTAAATAAATAAAAAAATAAATAATTGTCAACGATTGAAAGATAAACCTGGATGAAAAGACTCTCCTTTTGGACTCGCTACCAAGAGTGAACAAATGTCTTGTAAAATTATTATAATTATTCATATTTGTTACGGCCCAACTGGCCAGCTGAAGGAGTTATGCAGCCTCAGTATTGGGGTCAGCGTTTGCGTTTTCAGGGAGCAGCTTGCTGAAGAAGATAAAGTTTGGATGAAGCCAACCAGATAGTGAAGATGTGAACTAACACTTATGACTTGTAATGCTCTTAATTGCTGCGCCATCCCGATTTTTACAAACAGCAGCGATACCAGCGGCACAACCAACATAAGTCTATAAAAAGATAAAAAATTATTTATTTATTATCTTTATTTTGACAAATAAATAATTGTCACCGATCGAAAAATATACCTGGATGAAAAGACCTCCTTTTGGACTCGCTACCAAGAGTGAACAAATGTCTTGTAAAATTATTATAATTATTCATATTTGTTACGGCCCACCTTGCCTGCTGAAGGAGTTATGCAGCCTCAGTTTTGGTGTCAGCGTTTGTGTTTTCAGGAAGCAGCTTGCTGAAGAACATAAAGTTTGAATGAAGCCAACCAGACAGTGAAGATGTGAACTAACACTTATGACTTGTGTTAAAATGCTAAGAGTGTTGCCTCTAATTGCTACCTACTCCCGATTTTTCAAACAGCAGCGATGACAGCGGCACAACCAACACAAGTCTCTAAAAGATAAAAATTATTTATATTTTATCTTTATTTTGACAATTTATAAACGTAAATAAATAAACAAATAAATAATTGTCAACGATCGAAATATAAACCTGGATGAAAAGACTCTCCTTTAGGACTCGCTACCAAGAGTGAACAAATGTCTTGTAAAGTTATTATAATTATTTATGTTTGTTACGGCCCACCTTGCCTGCTGAAGGAGTTATGCAGCGTCAGTATTGGCGTCAGCGTTTGCGTTTTCAGGGAGCAGCTTGCTGAAGAAGATAAAGTTTGGATGAAGCCAACCAGACAGTGAAGATGTGAACTAACACTTATGACTTGTGATGTACTCTAATTGCTGCGCCATCCCGACTTTTACGAACAGCAGCGATGACAGCGGCACAACCAACATAAGTCTATAAAAGATAAAAATTATTTATTTTTTGTCTTTATTTTGACAATAAAATAATTGTCACCGATCGAAAAATAAACCTGGATGAAAAGACTCTCCTTTTGGACTCGCTACCAAGAGTGAACAAATGTCTTGTAAAATTATTATAATTATTTATATTTGTTACGGCCCAACTTGCCTGCTGAAGGAGTTATGCAGCGTCAGTATTGGCGTCAGCGTTTGCGTTTTCAGGGAGCAGCTTGCTGAAGAAGATAAAGTTTGGATGAAGCCAACCAGACAGTGAAGATGTGAACTAACACTTATGACTTGTGATGTCTCTAATTGCTGCGCCAACCCGATTTTTACAAACAGCAGCGATGACAGCGGCACAACCAACATAAGTCTATAAAAGATAAAATTATTTATATTTATCTTTATTTTGACAATTTATAAACGTAAATAAATAAACAAATAAATAACTGTCACCGATCGAAAGATAAACCTGGATGAAAAGACTCTCCTTGCCTCGCTACCAAGAGTGAACAAATGTCTTGTAAAATAATTATAATTATTTATATTTGTTAAGGCCCACCTTGCCTGCTGAAGGAGTTATGCAGCCTCAGTATTGGCGTCAGCGTTTGCGTTTTCAGGGAGCAGCTTCTGAAGAGGATAAAGTTTGAATGAAGCCAACCAGACAGTGAAGATGTGAACTAACACTTATGACTTGTGATGCCCTTAATTGCTGCGCCATCCCGATTTTTACAAACAGCAGCGATGACAGCGGCACAACCAACATAAGTCTATAAAAAGATAAAAATTATTTATATTTTGTCTTTATTTTGACAATTTATAAACATAAATAAATAAAAAATAAATAATTGTCAACGATCGAAAGATAAACCTGGATGAAAAGACTCTCCTTTTGGACTCACTACCAAGAGTGAACAAATGTCTTGTAAAATTATTATAATTATTCATATTTGTTACGGCCCAACTGGCCAGCTGAAGGAGTTATGCAGCCTCAGTATTGGGGTCAGCGTTTGCGTTTTCAGGGAGCAGCTTGCTGAAGAGGATAAAGTTTGGATGAAGCCAACCAGATAGTGAAGATGTGAACTAACACTTATGACTTGTGATGCCCTTAATTGCTGCGCCATCCCGATTTTTACAAACAGCAGCGATGACAGCGGCAAAACCAACATAAGTCTATAAAAAGATAAAAATTATTTATATTTTGTCTTTATTTTGACAATTTATAAACGTAAATAAATAAACAAATAAATAATTGTCACCGATCGAAAGATAAACCTGGATGAAAAGACTCTCCTTTTGGACTCGCTACCAAGAGTGAACAAATGTCTTGTAAAATTATTATAATTATTCATATTTGTTACGGCCCAACTGGCCAGCTGAAGGAGTTATGCAGCCTCAGTATTGGCGTCAGCGTTTGCGTTTTCAGGGAGCAGCTTGCTGAAGAAGATAAAGTTTGGATGAAGCCAACCAGATAGTGAAGATGTGAACTAACACTTATGACTTGTGATGCCCTTAATTGCTGCGCCATCCCGATTTTTACAAACAGCAGCGATGACAGCGGCACAACCAACATAAGTCTATAAAAAGATAAAAATTATTTATATTTTGTCTTTATTTTGGCAATTTATAAACGTAAATAAATAAAAAAATAAATAATTTTCAACGATCGAAAGATAAACCTGGATGAAAAGACTCTCCTTTTGGACTCGCTACCAAGAGTGAACAAATGTCTTGTAAAATTATTATAATTATTCATATTTGTTACGGCCCAACTTGCCTGCTGAAGGAGTTATGCGGCCTCAGTATTGGCGTCAGCGTTTGCGTTTTCAGGGAGCAGCGTGCTGAAGAAGATAAAGTTTGGATGAAGCCAACCAGAAGTGAAGATGTGAACTAACAATTATGACTTGCGATGCCCTTAATTGCTGCGCCATCCCGATTTTTACAAACAGCAGCGATGACAGCGGCTCAACCAACATAAGTCTATAAAAAGATAAAAATTATATATATATTATCTTTATTTTGACAATTTATAAACGTAAATAAATAAACAATTAAATAACTGTCAACGATCGAAAGATAAACCTGGATGAAAAGACTCTCCTTTTGGACTCACTACCAAGAGTGAACAAATGTCTTGTAAAATTATTATAATTATTCATATTTGTTACGGCCCACCTTGCCTGCTGAAGGAGTTGTGCAGCCTCAGTATTGGCGTCAGCGTTTGCGTTTTCAGGGAGCAGCTTGCTGAAGAAGATAAAGTATGGATGAAGCCACCCAGACATTGAAGATATGAACTAACACTTATGACTTGTTATGCCTCTAATTGCAGCGCCATCCCGATTTTTACAAACAGCTGCGATGACAGCGGCACAACCAACATAAGTCTATAAAAAGATAAAAATTAATTATATTTTGTCTTTATTTTGACAATTTATAAACATAAATAAATAAAAAAATAAATAATTGTCAACGATCGAAAGATAAACCTGGATGAAAAGACTCTCCTTTTGGACTCACTACCAAGAGTGAACAAATGTCTTGTAAAATTATTATAATTATTTATATTTGTTAAGGCCCACCTTGCCTGCTGAAGGAGTTATGCAGCCTCAGTATTAGCGTCAACGTTTGCGTTTTCTGGGAGCAGCTTCTGAAGAGGATAAAGTTTGGATGAAGCCAACCACACAGTGACGATGTGAACTAACACTTATGACTTGTGATGCCCTTAATTGCTGCGCCATCCCGATTTTTACAAACAGCAGCGATGACAGCGGCACAACCAACATAAGTCTATAAAAAGATAAAAATTATTTATATTTAGTCTTTATTTTGACAATTTATAAACGTAAATATATAAAAAAAATAAATAATTGTCAACGATCGAAAGATAAACCTGGATGAAAAGACTCTCCTTTTGGACTCGCTACCAAGAGTGAACAAATGTCTTGTAAAATTATTATAATTATTCATATTTGTTACGGCCCAACTTGCCTGCTGAAGGAGTTATGCAGCCTCAGTATTGGCGTCAGCGTTTGCGTTTTCAGGGAGCAGCGTGCTGAAGAAGATAAAGTTTGGATGAAGCCAACCAGAGAGTGAAGATGTGAACTAACAATTATGACTTGCGATGCCCCTAATTGCTGCGCCATCCCGATTTTTACAAACAGCAGCGATGACAGCGGCACAACCAACATAAGTCTATAAAAAGATAAAAATTATATATATTTTATCTTTATTTTGACAATTTATAAACGTGAACAAATAAAAAATTAAATAACTGTCAACGATCGAAAGATAAACCTGGATGAAAAGACTCTCCTTTTGGACTCGCTACCAAGAGTGAACAAATGTCTTGTAAAATTATTATAATTATTCATATTTGTTACGGCCCACCTTGCCTGCTGAAGGAGTTGTGCAGCCTCAGTATTGGCGTCAGCGTTTGCGTTTTCAGGGAGCAGCTTGCTGAAGAAGATAAAGTTTGGATGAAGCCACCCAGACATTGAAGATATGAACTAACACTTATGACTTGTGATGCCTCTAATTGCAGCGCCATCCCGATTTTTACAAACAGCTGCGATGACAGCGGCACAACCAACATAAGTCTATAAAAAGATAAAAATTATTTATATTTTGTCTTTATTTTGACAATTTATAAACGTAAATAAATAAAAAAATAAATAATTGTCAACGATCGAAAGATAAACCTGGATGAAAAGACTCTCCTTTTGGACTCACTACCAAGAGTGAACAAATGTCTTGTAAAATTATTATAATTATTTATATTTGTTAAGGCCCACCTTGCCTGCTGAAGGAGTTATGCAGCCTCAGTATTAGCGTCAACGTTTGCGTTTTCTGGGAGCAGCTTGCTGAAGAGGATAAAGTTTGGATGAAGCCAACCACACAGTGACGATGTGAACTAACACTTATGACTTGTGATGCCCTTAATTGCTGCGCCATCCCGATTTTTACAAACAGCAGCGATGACAGCGGCACAACCAACATAAGTCTATAAAAAGATAAAAATTATATATATATTATCTTTATTTTGACAAAAAAAAAAAAAAATAAATAATTGTCACCGATCGAAAGATAAACCTGGATGAAAAGACTCTCCTTTTGGTCTCGCTATCAAGAGTGAACAAATGTCTTGTAAAATTATTATAATTATTTATATTTGTTACGGCCCAACTTGCCTGCTGAAGGAGTTATGCAGCGTCAGTATTGGCGTCAGCGTTTGCGTTTTTAGGGAGCAGCTTCTGAAGAGGATAAAGTTTGGATGAAGCCAACCACACAGTGACGATGTGAACTAACACTTATGACTTGTGATGCCCTTAATTGCTGCGCCATCCCGATTTTTACAAACAGCAGCGATGACAGCGGCTCAACCAACATAAGTCTATAAAAAGATAAAAATTATATATATATTGTCTTTATTTGACAATTTATAACGTAAATTGACAAATAAATAATTGTCACCGATCGAAAGATAAACCTGGATGAAAAGACTCTCCTTTTGGTCTCGCTATCAAGAGTGAACAAATGTCTTGTAAAATTATTATAATTATTTATATTTGTTACGGCCCAACTTGCCTGCTGAAGGAGTTATGCAGCGTCAGTATTGGCGTCAGCGTTTGCGTTTTCAGGGAGCAGCTTGCTGAAGAATATAAAGTTTGGATGAAGCCAACTAGACAGTGAAGATGTGAACTAACACTTATGACTTGTGATGTCTCTAATTGCTGCGCCATCCCGATTTTTACAAACAGCAGCGATGACAGCGGCACAACCAACATAAGTCTATAAAAAGATAAAAATTATTTATATTTAGTCTTTATTTTGATAATTTTTAAACGTAAATAGATAAAAGAATAAATAATTGTCAACGATTGAAAGATAAGCCTGGATGAAAAGACTCTCCTTTTGGACTCGCTACCAAGAGTGAACAAATGTCTTGTAAAATTATTATAATTATTCATATTTGTTACGGCCCAACTGGCCAGCTGAAGGAGTTATGCAGCCTCAGTATTGGGGTCAACGTTTGCGTTTTCAGGGAGCAGCTTGCTGAAGAAGATAAAGTTTGGATGAAGCCAACCACACAGTGACGATGTGAACTAACAATTATGACTTGCGATGCCCTCTAATTGTTGCGCCATCCCGATTTTTACAAACAGCAGCGATGACAGCGGCACAACCAACATAAGTCTATAAAAAGATAAAAATTATTTATATTTAGTCTTTATTTTGACAATTTATAAACGTAAATAAAAAAAAAAATAAATAATTGTCAACGATCGAAAGATAAACCTGGATGAAAAGACTCTCCTTTTGGACTCGCTACCAAGAGTGAACAAATGTCTTGTAAAATTATTATAATTATTCATATTTGTTAAGGCCCAACTTGCCTGCTGAAGGAGTTATGCAGCCTCAGTATTGGCGTCAGCGTTTGCGTTTTCAGGGAGCAGCGTGCTGAAGAAGATAAAGTTTGGATGAAGCCAACCACACAGTGACGATGTGAACTAACAATTATGACTTGCGATGCCCTTAATTGCTGCGCCATCCCGATTTTTACAAACAGCAGCGATGACAGCGGCACAACCAACATAAGTCTATAAAAAGATAAAAATTATATATATATTATCTTTATTTTGACAAATAAATAATTGTCACCGATCGAAAGATAAACCTGGATGAAAAGACTCTCCTTTTGGTCTCGCTACCAAGAGTGAACAAATGTCTTGTAAAATTATTATAATTATTTATATTTGTTACGGCCCAACTTGCCTGCTGAAGGAGTTATGCAGCGTCAGTATTGGCGTCAGCGTTTGCGTTTTCAAGGAGCAGCTTGCTGAAGAATATAAAGTTTGGATGAAGCCAACCAGACAGTGAAGATGTGAACTAACACTTATGACTTGTGATGTCTCTAATTGCTGCGCCATCCCGATTTTTACAAACAGCAGCGATGACAGCGGCACAACCAACATAAGTCTATAAAAAGATAAAAATTATTTATATTTAGTCTTTATTTTGACAATTTATAAACGTAAATAAATAAAAAAATAAATAATTGTCAACGATCGAAAGATAAACCTGGATGAAAAGACTCTCCTTTTGGACTCGCTACCAAGAGTGAACAAATGTCTTGTAAAATTATTATAATTATTAATATTTGTTAAGGCCCACCTTGCCTGCTGATGGAGTTATGCAGCCTCAGTATTGGCGTCAGCGTTTGCGTTTTCTGGGAGCAGCTTCTGAAGAGGATAAAGTTTGGATGAAGCCAACCACACAGTGACGATGTGAACTAATACTTATGACTTGTGATGTCTCTAATTGCTGCGCCATCCCGATTTTTACAAACAGCAGCGATGACAGCGGCACAACCAACATAAGTCTATAAAAAGATAAAAATTATTTATATTTAGTCTTTATTTTGACAATTTATAAACGTAAATAAATAAAAAAAATAAATAATTGTCAACGATCGAAAGATAAACCTGAATGAAAAGACTCTCCTTTTGGACTCGCTACCAAGAATGAACAAAAGTCTTTTAAAATTATTATAATTATTCATATTTGTTACGGCCCAACTTGCCTGCTGAAGGAGTTATGCAGCCTCAGTATTGGCGTCAGCGTTTGCGTTTTCAGGGAGCAGCGTGCTGAAGAAGATAAAGTTTGGATGAAGCCAACCACACAGTGACGATGTGAACTAACAATTATGACTTGTGATGCCCTTAATTGCTGCGCCATCCCGATTTTTACAAACAGCAGCGATGACAGCGGCTCAACCAACATAAGTCTATAAAAAGATAAAAATTATATATATATTATCTTTATGTTGACAAATAAATAATTGTCACCGATCGAAAGATAAACCTGGATGAAAAGACTCTCCTTTTGGACTCGCTACCAAGAATGAACAAAAGTCTTGTAAAATTATTATAATTATTCATATTTGTTACGGCCCAACTTGCCTGCTGAAGGAGTTATGCAGCCTCAGTATTGGCGTCAGCGTTTGCGTTTTCAGGGAGCAGCGTGCTGAAGAAGATAAAGTTTGGATGAAGCCAACCAGACAGTGAAGATGTGAACTAACACTTATGACTTGTGATGTCTCTAATTGCTGCGCCATCCCGATTTTTACAAACAGCAGCGATGACAGCGGCACAACCAACATAAGTCTATAAAAAGATAAAAATTATTTATATTTAGTCTTTATTTTGACAATTTATAAACGTAAATAAATCAAAAAATAAATAATTGTCAACGATCGAAAGATAAACCTGGATGAAAAGACTCTCCTTTTGGACTCGCTACCAAGAGTGAACAAATGTCTTGTAAAATTATTATAATTATTAATATTTGTTAAGGCCCACCTTGCCTGCTGATGGAGTTATGCAGCCTCAGTATTGGCGTCAGCGTTTGCGTTTTCTGGGAGCAGCTTCTGAAGAGGATAAAGTTTGGATGAAGCCAACCACACAGTGACGATGTGAACTAATACTTATGACTTGTGATGTCTCTAATTGCTGCGCCATCCCGATTTTTACAAACAGCAGCGATGACAGCGGCACAACCAACATAAGTCTATAAAAAGATAAAAATTATTTATATTTAGTCTTTATTTTGACAATTTATAAACGTAAATAAATAAAAAAAATAAATAATTGTCAACGATCGAAAGATAAACCTGAATGAAAAGACTCTCCTTTTGGACTCGCTACCAAGAATGAACAAAAGTCTTTTAAAATTATTATAATTATTCATATTTGTTACGGCCCAACTTGCCTGCTGAAGGAGTTATGCAGCCTCAGTATTGGCGTCAGCGTTTGCGTTTTCAGGGAGCAGCGTGCTGAAGAAGATAAAGTTTGGATGAAGCCAACCACACAGTGACGATGTGAACTAACAATTATGACTTGCGATGCCCTTAATTGCTGCGCCATCCCGATTTTTACAAACAGCAGCGATGACAGCGGCTCAACCAACATAAGTCTATAAAAAGATAAAAATTATATATATATTATCTTTATGTTGACAAAATAAATAAATTGTCACCGATCGAAAGATAAACCTGGATGAAAAGACTCTCCTTTTGGACTCGCTACCAAGAATGAACAAAAGTCTTGTAAAATTATTATAATTATTCATATTTGTTACGGCCCAACTTGCCTGCTGAAGGAGTTATGCAGCCTCAGTATTGGCGTCAGCGTTTGCGTTTTCAGGGAGCAGCGTGCTGAAGAAGATAAAGTTTGGATGAAGCCAACCAGACAGTGAAGATGTGAACTAACACTTATGACTTGTGATGTCTCTAATTGCTGCGCCATCCCGATTTTTACAAACAGCAGCGATGACAGCGGCACAACCAACATAAGTCTATAAAAAGATAAAAATTATTTATATTTAGTCTTTATTTTGACAATTTATAAACGTAAATAAATCAAAAAATAAATAATTGTCAACGATCGAAAGATAAACCTGGATGAAAAGACTCTCCTTTTGGACTCGCTACCAAGAGTGAACAAATGTCTTGTAAAATTATTATAATTATTAATATTTGTTAAGGCCCACCTTGCCTGCTGATGGAGTTATGCAGCCTCAGTATTGGCGTCAGCGTTTGCGTTTTCTGGGAGCAGCTTCTGAAGAGGATAAAGTTTGGATGAAGCCAACCACACAGTGACGATGTGAACTAATACTTATGACTTGTGATGCCTCTAATTGCTGCGCCATCCCGATTTTTACAAACAGCAGCGATGACAGCGGCACAACCAACATAAGTCTATAAAAAGATAAAAATTATTTATATTTAGTCTTTATTTTGACAATTTATAAACGTAAATAAATCAAAAAATAAATAATTGTCAACGATCGAAAGATAAACCTGGATGAAAAGACTCTCCTTTTGGACTCGCTACCAAGAGTGAACAAATGTCTTGTAAAATTATTATAATTATTCATATTTGTTAAGGCCCAACTTGCCTGCTGAAGGAGTTATGCAGCCTCAGTATTGGCGTCAGCGTTTGCGTTTTCAGGGAGCAGCGTGCTGAAGAAGATAAAGTTTGGATGAAGCCAACCACACAGTGACGATGTGAACAAACAATTATGACTTGCGATGCCCTTAATTGCTGCGCCATCCCGATTTTTACAAACAGCAGCGATGACAGCGGCTCAACCAACATAAGTCTATAAAAAGATAAAAATTATATATATTTTGCCTTTATTTTGACAATTTTAAACGTAAATAAATAAAAAAATAAATAGTTGTCAACGATCGAAAGATAAACCTGGATGAAAAGACTCTCCTTTTGGACTCGCTACCAAGAGTGAACAAATGTCTTGTAAAATTATTATAATTATTAATATTTGTTAAGGCCCACCTTGCCTGCTGATGGAGTTATGCAGCCTCAGTATTGGCGTCAGCGTTTGCGTTTTCTGGGAGCAGCTTCTGAAGAGGATAAAGTTTGGATGAAGCCAACCACACAGTGACGATGTGAACTAATACTTATGACTTGTGATGTCTCTAATTGCTGCGCCATCCCGATTTTTACAAACAGCAGCGATGACAGCGGCACAACCAACATAAGTCTATAAAAAGATAAAAATTATTTATATTTAGTCTTTATTTTGACAATTTATAAACGTAAATAAATAAAAAAATAAATAATTGTCAACGATCGAAAGATAAACCTGAATGAAAAGACTCTCCTTTTGGACTCGCTACCAAGAATGAACAAAAGTCTTTTAAAATTATTATAATTATTCATATTTGTTACGGCCCAACTTGCCTGCTGAAGGAGTTATGCAGCCTCAGTATTGGCGTCAGCGTTTGCGTTTTCAGGGAGCAGCGTGCTGAAGAAGATAAAGTTTGGATGAAGCCAACCACACAGTGACGATGTGAACTAACAATTATGACTTGCGATGCCCTTAATTGCTGCGCCATCCCGATTTTTACAAACAGCAGCGATGACAGCGGCTCAACCAACATAAGTCTATAAAAAGATAAAAATTATATATATATTTTTCTTTATAGTTGACAAATAAATAATTGTCACCGATCGAAAGATAAACCTGGATGAAAAGACTCTCCTTTTGGACTCGCTACCAAGAATGAACAAAAGTCTTGTAAAATTATTATAATTATTCATATTTGTTACGGCCCAACTTGCCTGCTGAAGGAGTTATGCAGCCTCAGTATTGGCGTCAGCGTTTGCGTTTTCAGGGAGCAGCGTGCTGAAGAAGATAAAGTTTGGATGAAGCCAACCAGACAGTGAAGATGTGAACTATCACTTATGACTTGTTATGTCTCTAATTGCTGCGCCATCCCGATTTTTACAAACAGCAGCGATGACAGCGGCACAACCAACATAAGTCTATAAAAAGATAAAAATTATTTATATTTAGTCTTTATTTTGACAATTTATAAACGTAAATAAATCAAAAAATAAATAATTGTCAACGATCGAAAGATAAACCTGGATGAAAAGACTCTCCTTTTGGACTCGCTACCAAGAGTGAACAAATGTCTTGTAAAATTATTATAATTATTAATATTTGTTAAGGCCCACCTTGCCTGCTGATGGAGTTATGCAGCCTCAGTATTGGCGTCAGCGTTTGCGTTTTCTGGGAGCAGCTTCTGAAGAGGATAAAGTTTGGATGAAGCCAACCACACAGTGACGATGTGAACTAATACTTATGACTTGTGATGCCTCTAATTGCTGCGCCATCCCGATTTTTACAAACAGCAGCGATGACAGCGGCACAACCAACATAAGTCTATAAAAAGATAAAAATTATTTATATTTAGTCTTTATTTTGACAATTTATAAACGTAAATAAATCAAAAAATAAATAATTGTCAACGATCGAAAGATAAACCTGGATGAAAAGACTCTCCTTTTGGACTCGCTACCAAGAGTGAACAAATGTCTTGTAAAATTATTATAATTATTCATATTTGTTAAGGCCCAACTTGCCTGCTGAAGGAGTTATGCAGCCTCAGTATTGGCGTCAGCGTTTGCGTTTTCAGGGAGCAGCGTGCTGAAGAAGATAAAGTTTGGATGAAGCCAACCACACAGTGACGATGTGAACAAACAATTATGACTTGCGATGCCCCTAATTGCTGCGCCATCCCGATTTTTACAAACAGCAGCGATGACAGCGGCTCAACCAACATAAGTCTATAAAAAGATAAAAATTATATATATATTATCTTTATTTTGACAAATAAATAATTGTCACCGATCGAAAGATAAACCTGGATGAAAAGACTCTCCTTTTGGTCTCGCTATCAAGAGTGAACAAATGTCTTGTAAAATTATTATAATTATTTATATTTGTTACGGCCCAACTTGCCTGCTGATGGAGTTATGCAGCCTCAGTATTGGCGTCAGCGTTTGCGTTTTCTGGGAGCAGCTTCTGAAGAGGATAAAGTTTGGATGAAGCCAACCACACAGTGACGATGTGAACTAATACTTATGACTTGTGATGCCTCCAATTGCTGCGCCATCCCGATTTTTACAAACAGCAGCGATGACAGCGGCACAACCAACATAAGTCTATAAAAAGATAAAAATTATTTATATTTAGTCTTTATTTTGACAATTTATAAACGTAAATAAATCAAAAAATAAATAATTGTCAACGATCGAAAGATAAACCTGGATGAAAAGACTCTCCTTTTGGACTCGCTACCAAGAGTGAACAAATGTCTTGTAAAATTATTATAATTATTAATATTTGTTAAGGCCCACCTTGCCTGCTGATGGAGTTATGCAGCCTCAGTATTGGCGTCAGCGTTTGCGTTTTCTGGGAGCAGCTTCTGAAGAGGATAAAGTTTGGATGAAGCCAACCACACAGTGACGATGTGAAATAATACTTATGACTTGTGATGTCTCTAATTGCTGCGTCATCCCGATTTTTACAAACAGCAGCGATGACAGCGGCACAACCAACATAAGTCTATAAAAAGATAAAAATTATTTATATTTAGTCTTTATTTTGACAATTTATAAACGTAAATAAATAAAAAAATAAATAATTGTCAACGATCGAAAGATAAACCTGGATGAAAAGACTCTCGTTTTGGACTCACTACCAAGAGTGAACAAATGTCTTGTAAAATTATTATAATTATTAATATTTGTTAAGGCCCACCTTGCCTGCTGATGGAGTTATGCAGCCTCAGTATTGGCGTCAGCGTTTGCGTTTTCAGGGAGCAGCTTCTGAAGAGGATAAAGTTTGGATGAAGCCAACCACACAGTGACGATGTGAACTAACACTTATGACTTGTGATGCCTCTAATTGCTGCGCCATCCCGATTTTTACAAACAGCAGCGATGACAGCGGCACAACCAACATAAGTCTATAAAAAGATAAAAATTATTTATATTTTGCCTTTATTTTGACAATTTTAAACGTAAATAAATAAAAAAATAAATAGTTGTCAACGATCGAAAGATAAACCTGGATGAAAAGACTCTCCTTTTGGACTCGCTACCAAGAGTGAACAAATGTCTTGTAAAATTATTATAATTATTTATATTTGTTAAGGCCCACCTTGCCTGCTGAAGGAGTTATGCAGCCTCAGTATTGGCGTCAACGATTGCGTTTTCTGGGAGCAGCTTCTGAAGAGGATAAAGTTTGGATGAAGCCAACCACACAGTGACGATTTGAACCAACTCTTATGACTTGTGATGCCTCTAATTGCTGCGCCATCCCGATTTTTAAAAACAGCAGCAATGACAGCGGCACAACCAACATAAGTCTATAAAAGATAAACATTATTTATATTTAGTCTTTATTTTGATAATTTTTAAACGTAAATAAATAAAAAAATAAATAATTGTCAACGATTGGAATATAAGCCTGGATGAAAAGACTCTCCTTTTGGACTCGCTACCAAGAGTGAACAAATGTCTTGTAAAATTATTATAATTATTCATATTTGTTACGGCCCAACTGGCCAGCTGAAGGAGTTATGCAGCCTCAGTATTGGTGTCAGCGTTTGCGTTTTCAGGGAGCAGCTTGCTGAAGAAGATAAAGTTTGGATGAAGCCAACCGGATAGTGAAGATGTGAACTAACACTTATGACTTGTGATGCCCTTAATTGCTGTGCCATCCCGATTTTTACAAACAGCAGCGATGACAGCGGCACAAACAACATAAGTCTATAAAAAGATAAAAATTAATTATATTTTGTCTTTATTTTGACAATTTATAAACGTAAATAAATAAACAATTAAATAATTGTCAACGATCGAAAGATAAACCTGGAAAGATTCTCCTTTTGGACTCGCTACCAAGAGTGAACAAATGTCTTGTAAAATTATTATAATTATTCATATTTGTTACGGCCCAACTGGCCAGCTGAAGGAGATATGCAGCCTCAGTATTGGGGTCAGCGTTTGCGTTTTCAGGGAGCAGCTTGCTGAAGAAGATAAAGTTTGGATGAAGCCAACCGGACAGTGAAGATGTGAACTAACACTTATGACTTGTGATGCCTCTAATTGCTGCGCCATCCCGATTTTTACAAAGAGCAGCGATGACAGCGGCACAACCAACATAAGTTTATAAATAGATAAAAAATTATTTATATATTATCTTTATTTTGACAATTTATAAAAGTAAATAAATAAACAAATAAATAATTGTCAACGATTGAAAGATAAACCTGGATGAGAAGACTCTCCTTTTGGACTCGCTACCAAGAGTGAACAAATGTCTTGTAAAATTATTATAATTATTTATATTTGTTTTGGCCCACCTTGCCTGCTGAATGAGTTATGCAGCCTTAGTATTGGCGTCAGCGTTTGCGTTTTCAGGGAGCAGCTTGCTAAAGAAGATAGAGTTTGGATGAAGCCAACTGGACAGTGAAGATGTGAACTAACACTTGTGACTTGTGTAAAAATGCTACGAGTGATGCCTCTAATTGCTGCGCCATCCCGATTTTTACAAAGAGCAGCGATGACAGCGGCACAACCAACATAAGTCTATAAATAGATAAAAAATTATGTATATATTATCTTTATTTTGACAATTTATAAAAGTAAATAAATAAACAAATAAATAATTGTCAACGATCGAAAGATAAACCTGGATGAAAAGACTCACCTTTTGGACTCGCTACCAAGAGTGAACAAATGTCTTGTAAAATTATTATAATTATTTATATTTGTTACGGCCCACCTTGCCTGCCGAATGAGTTATGCAGCCTCAGTATTGGCATCAGCGTTTGCATTTTCAAGGAGCAGCTTGCTGAAGAAGATAAAGTTTGAATGAAGCCAACCAGACAGTGAAGATGTGAACTAACACGTATGACTTGTGATGTCTCTAATTGCTGCTCCATCCCGATTTTTACAAACAGCAGCGATGACAGCGGCACAACCAACATAAATCTATAAAAAGATGAAAATTATTTTTATATTATCTTTATTTTGACAATTTATAAACATAAATAAATAAACAAATAAATAATTGTCAACGATCGAAAGATAAAACTGGATGAAAAGACTTACCTTTTCGTCTCGCTACCAAGAGTCAACAAATGTCTTGTAAAATTATAATAATTATTTATATTTGTTACGGCCCACCTTGCCTGCTGAATGAGTTATGCAGCCGCAGTATTGGCGCCAGCGTTTCCGTTTTCAGGAAGCAGCTTACTGAAGAAGATAAAGTTTGGATGAAGCCAACCAGAGAGTGAAGATGTGAACTAACACTTATGACTTGTGATGCCGTTAATTGCTGCGCCATCCCGATTTTTAAAAACAGCAGCAATGACAGCGGCACAACCAACATAAGTCTATAAAAAGATAAACATTATTTATATTTAGTCTTTATTTTGATAATTTTTAAACGTAAATAAATAAAAAAATAAATAATTGTCAACGATTGGAATATAAGCCTGGATGAAAAGACTCTCCTTTTGGACTCGCTACCAAGAGTGAACAAATGTCTTGTAAAATTATTATAATTATTCATATTTGTTACGGCCCAACTGGCCAGCTGAAGGAGTTATGCAGCCTCAGTATTGGGGTCAGCGTTTGCGTTTTCAGGGAGCAGCTTGCTGAAGAAGATAAAGTTTGGATGAAGCCAACCGGATAGTGAAGATGTGAACTAACACTTATGACTTGTGATGCCCTTAATTGCTGTGCCATCCCGATTTTTACAAACAGCAGCGATGACAGCGGCACAAACAACATAAGTCTATAAAAAGATAAAAATTAATTATATTTTGTCTTTATTTTGACAATTTATAAACGTAAATAAATAAACAATTAAATAATTGTCAACGATCGAAAGATAAACCTGGAAAGATTCTCCTTTTGGACTCGCTACCAAGAGTGAACAAATGTCTTGTAAAATTATTATAATTATTCATATTTGTTACGGCCCAACTGGCCAGCTGAAGGAGATATGCAGCCTCAGTATTGGGGTCAGCGTTTGCGTTTTCAGGGAGCAGCTTGCTGAAGAAGATAAAGTTTGGATGAAGCCAACCGGACAGTGAAGATGTGAACTAACACTTATGACTTGTGATGCCTCTAATTGCTGCGCCATCCCGATTTTTACAAAGAGCAGCGATGACAGCGGCACAACCAACATAAGTTTATAAATAGATAAAAAATTATTTATATATTATCTTTATTTTGACAATTTATAAAAGTAAATAAATAAACAAATAAATAATTGTCAACGATTGAAAGATAAACCTGGATGAGAAGACTCTCCTTTTGGACTCGCTACCAAGAGTGAACAAATGTCTTGTAAAATTATTATAATTATTTATATTTGTTTTGGCCCACCTTGCCTGCTGAATGAGTTATGCAGCCTTAGTATTGGCGTCAGCGTTTGCGTTTTCAGGGACCAGCTTGCTAAAGAAGATAGAGTTTGGATGAAGCCAACTGGACAGTGAAGATGTGAACTAACACTTGTGACTTGTGTAAAAATGCTACGAGTGATGCCTCTAATTGCTGCGCCATCCCGATTTTTACAAAGAGCAGCGATGACAGCGGCACAACCAACATAAGTCTATAAATAGATAAAAAATTATGTATATATTATCTTTATTTTGACAATTTATAAAAGTAAATAAATAAACAAATAAATAATTGTCAACGATCGAAAGATAAACCTGGATGAAAAGACTCACCTTTTGGACTCGCTACCAAGAGTGAACAAATGTCTTGTAAAATTATTATAATTATTTATATTTGTTACGGCCCACCTTGCCTGCCGAATGAGTTATGCAGCCTCAGTATTATCATCAGCGTTTGCATTTTCAAGGAGCAGCTTGCTGAAGAAGATAAAGTTTGAATGAAGCCAACCAGACAGTGAAGATGTGAACTAACACGTATGACTTGTGATGTCTCTAATTGCTGCTCCATCCCGATTTTTACAAACAGCAGCGATGACAGCGGCACAACCAACATAAATCTATAAAAAGATGAAAATTATTTTTATATTATCTTTATTTTGACAATTTATAAACATAAATAAATAAACAAATAAATAATTGTCAACGATCGAAAGATAAAACTGGATGAAAAGACTTACCTTTTCGTCTCGCTACCAAGAGTCAACAAATGTCTTGTAAAATTATAATAATTATTTATATTTGTTACGGCCCACCTTGCCTGCTGAATGAGTTATGCAGCCGCAGTATTGGCGCCAGCGTTTCCGTTTTCAGGAAGCAGCTTACTGAAGAAGATAAAGTTTGGATGAAGCCAACCAGAGAGTGAAGATGTGAACTAACACTTATGACTTGTGATGCCGTTAATTGCTGCGCCATCCCGATTTTTACAAACAGCAGCGATGACAGCGGCACAACCAACAGAAATCTATAAAAAGATGAAAATTATTTATATTTTATCTTTATTTTGACAAATAAATATTTGTCAACGATCGAAAGATAAACCTGGATGAAAAGACTCTCCTTTTGGACTCGCTACCAAAAGTGAACAAATGTCTTGTAAAATTATTATAATTATTTATATTTGTTACAGCCCACCTTGCCAGCTGAATGAGTTATGCAGCCTCAGTATTGGCGTCAGCGTTTGCGTTTTCAGGGAGCAGCTTGCTGACGAAGATAAAGTTTGGATGAAGCCAACCGGACAGTGAAGATGTGAACTAACACTTATGACTTGTGTAAAAATGCTACGAGTGATGCCTCTAATTGCTGCACCATCCCGATTTTTACAAACAGCAGCGATGACAGCGGCACAACCAACATAAGTCTTTAAAAAGATAAAAAATTAGTTATATATTATTTTTATTTTGACAATTTATAAACGTAAATAAATAGAAAAATAAATAATTGTCAACGATCGAAAGATAAACCTGGATGAAAAGACTCTCCTTTTGGACTCGCTACCAAAAGTGAACAAATGTCTTGTAAAATTATTATAATTATTTATATTTGTTACAGCCCACCTTGCCAGCTGAATGAGTTATGCAGCCTCAGTATTGGCGTCAGCGTTTGCGTTTTCAGGGAGCAGCTTGCTGAAGAAGATAAAGTTTGGATGAAGCCATTCGGACAGTGAAGATGTGAACTAACACTTATGACTTGTGTAAAAATGCTATGAGTGATACCTCTAATTGCTGCGCACTGCCGATTTTTTCAAACAGCAGAGGTGACAGCGGCACAATCAACATTAATCTATAAAAAGATAAATATTATTTATATTTAGTCTTTATTTTGACAATTTATAAACGTAAATAAATAAAAAAATAAATAATTGTCAACGATCGAAAGATAAACCTGGATGAAAGGACTCTCCTTTTGGACTCGCTACTAAAAGTGAACAAATGTCTTGTAAAATTATTATAATTATTTATATTTGTTACGGCCCACCTTGCCAGCTGAATGAGTTATGCAGCCTCAGTATTGGCGTCAGCGTTTGCGTTTTCAGGGAGCAGCTTGCTGAAGAAGATAAAGTTTGGATGAAGCCAACCGGACAGTGACGATGTGAACTAACACTTATGGCTTGTGTAAAAATGCTATGAGTGATACCTCTAATTGCTGCGCACTGCCGATTTTTTCAAACAGCAGAGGTGACAGCGGCACAAACAACATAAATCTATAAAAGATAAAAATTATTTATATTTTATCTTTATTTTGACAATTTATAAACGTAAATAAATAAAAAAATAAATAATTGTCAACGATCGAAAGATAAACCTGGATGAAAAGACTCTCCTTTTGGACTCGCTACCAAGAATGAACAAATGTCTTGTAAAATTATTATAATTATTTATATTTGTTGCGGCCCACCTTGCCTGCTGAATGAGTTATGCAGCCTCAGTATTGGCGTCAGCGTTTGCGCTTTTAGGAAGAAGCTTGCTGAAGAAGATAAAGTTTGAATGAATAGCCACACACTAAGGTTTAACAATTCACATGTTAAAAGGCGAATTAAAAACCGTGTGGTTGTGTGTGATTGTATGTATGCAACAGCAACGCCTCTTTAAGTACCGCGAGTGATTTAGTGCGATAGTTCCGTTAGACTGATAAGCTGCTGCTGCTATTGCAGTTGCAGTTGCAACAAGCAACAGGCAGAAGGCAGGAGAACAGGCAACAGGCATCAGCATAGTCAACAACATTGTCATCAGCATAGTCAACAAAATGAATAATTAATCTGACTGGGTAAGGCCGCATCTCTGTTGAGCATCGCCGTTGTTGCATGCAGCATGTGGTATTCACGAGTACTTCACTCAAAAATCGACTCGACTCGACTCATTTGAGTTTGTTTTCCTTAACTGGATTCATTTGAGTTGACTCGCGGTTCCATTATTAACAGCTTTTGCTTAATTTTATGCAGACTCACCTCAAACAAACGTTGCAAGCAGCTGGAGTCGTCTCCAACTGCAACAAAAAATTCCCTTGCCCCCTCCGCCCAAGGCTATAAGACCTGAACAGACCAGGCCAGGCCAGAACGAAAAGCATACCTCCCTCTGCCGCGCTGTCAACGACTTTAGACACGTTTCAGCGATTGCCATTTTTCATGTGCTACGCTCTAATTTAAGCAAAATGTTGTTCTTCTTCCAGGAAGCAATTCCATTGAATAGTTTTATTCGACTGAACAGATTTACCACTTTTAAATTCTTTCAATCAGAAGTAAATGTTTTTTCGCCTTGAAACGGAAATGGTAGCTGTGAATTAATTAGTTACCAATTTTGGTTTATTTTTGAATGCTGCATTTAAGAACTTATTAAGCTAATGGTGGAGCTGGAGCAACCAGTTCCAACTTGGCTCCCATTCTCAGCATACAATTTGAAACCGGAAGACTGAACTTTTCCTACAGTTTTAAACCTGGCTTGGAATGTAATTGCCGCAGATTGGTTGCCAATAATATGCGAAGTACTCTCCCCACCCCCAATGGCGGACGGGGAGAGGGGGCTGAAGGAAAAACTCCCACAGTTCTTAGACATAAATTACACATTTTTTTTTAGCTTTAAATTGATATTGCTCTGCTCTCTCAGCTGTTCTCAGAGATGCTGCGATATGAAATATAATTGCGTTGGGCTTCTCCTCTGACATTCTCATAAAAAAACCCACATCAAAAAGATTAAAATGTAAAGAAAAATAAAGCGACAATAAAAAAAAACTATGTAAGTTGATTAAATTAAGCCCCCAAAGAAGAATAAAATAGAAATGGAGAGAGAAAATAATTGACAAAGTAAGTAAGAAATTCTTCGTAGAAACGCCAACGTCAAAAAGAAATCGGAGCCCAAAAAAAAACATACAAAAAATACAAAAAAAAAAAAAAAAATTTAAAAAAAAAAATAAATAAAAAAATAGAAAAAAGTCGAAAGAAAAAATCATTAAAATTATTGTCTGGCTTCGTATGACAAATGTTGCCAGCAAATCAACGAACATGTAACATGTTGTCTGTTGCCCTCCCTCCCTGCCTGCCTGCCCCCAAAAGAGACGCAACAGGCAGGCAGCTGACCATGAAGCAGCCCAAAATGCAGCCAACTATAACGAATTATGCTGCGCTTCGTGAGGCAAGTGCAACGGAAAATATATATATATAAGCCTTGCACTTTGACTAGTGCTAGCGGAAGTGTGGTATATAATTAATTATGGCTTATGCAACATGACGCATCAATATATGTTGTATGGACAGATAGAAAAAGAAATTGCAACTTTCTCACTGCGTGCAGACAGCCGTAAAAGGATTAACTCTTTGCATATGAGAGCGCACAAGGCACTACTTTGATGCATGCCGCATTTGGCAAGTCTTCCTTGTTAACTGTTAATTGTAATGCAAGCTGCACTCTCGTGAGTGTCCCTCACAGCGCCGACTGACTGACTGGCTGACTGACTGACTAAGAAACAAACAAACGTTCAGCTGGACAGCAACATTTCAATTAACCAAAAGATTTCAGGAATCTGGAGAGGATTAGAAGAGGGAGCGGGAACTGCCTCTAATCGCCGCCTGTCAAAACAAAGTTCTGTAAGCAACTGTCTGCCCGTCCGTCCGTCTGCTGCTGAATGTGGCATGTATCAGTAACTGTGTCTCTGTCTCTGTTAAAATGCGCAATTAGGTCATCATACGCGTTGCAAGTTTCTTCAATGCTGCAGCAGAAGCAGCAGCAGAGTCCAACGAGTGCAACGCATTAGCAGAATGCACACTTGACCAGGGCACAACCAGCCAACCAGGAAGCCAAGCAGCCAGCCAGTCAACTAATCAGAACTAGGCCTGAGCGCGTGTCGTGACACGCGATAGTTATTTGTTAAATTATTACATTCCACTGGATCCTTGGAGACCGTGGACTCAATGGACTGAGCAGATTCTCTTACTTCCCCTTTTCCAGAATTTGCTCGACCCCGGATCGATTCCCATGGTTGATATACGATGATTACACAGGAACAGGAGCCGGACCCGGATCTAGTGTCCTATGTTGCACAGAGTGCTTCGAGGATTTTAGCGCACGTTGCCCAAAGAATAAGCGAGCCTCCCGCAGTAAGTGCGCACAGGCCAAAAAGAAGTGCAAGAAGCCCAAGCCGGTATGCAAGCGCAAGAAGGCTTGCCCGAAGCCAAAAAAGTCGTGTCCAAGTCTTGCAAAGCTAAGGGTAAAAAAGTCGACCTGCGCAAACCGTGTTGCACACCCAAGAAGTGCTAGAAAGGGGTTGCTGTAGACTGGCAAAAAAAAATTATCAATTTTCGATGGATTCGTGACGTAGGGGTTAAAAAATGGGCAATATTTTTGGAATAATAAAAAATAAACAAAATTCAAATAAATAAATTTTATCTAAGATAAGACTTATGCTATATTTTACAGCCGATACTCTAGATTGAAAATGTTGAATAAGGTTAGTCGGAACACTTGAAAATAAATGTGTTGTTTGTTGTCGTGTTAGTTCATAGCCATAACTGGCATTGAACGCATTCACCTCTTTCTTAGCGCATTATATTGACATAAAATACTATAAAAATAAGTTCAAATGCGTGCCTTATCTATAAATATATATATATATATATAAAATATATATATATATAAATATATATATATATAAAAGCTACTAATTTTATTACTAAACATTTTTAATTTGTCTTGAAAAGGTTATGCGTAGTATTCTTAATTATTTCGCATAAATTAGTTAAAGAAATCTCCCCACTACTAGATGCTGTTAAGCTTAAATGGGGCATTTTCTTTAGTTTTGCCTATAAATTACAATTTGAGTGAAGCTCGTTGAGCTTGGGGAAATAGTTTTAATACTACACAATAATCAGACCAAATATTATTATTTTCAGGAAACTATGGCTAAATTAGTAAGCGGAAGGAGGGTATTGCCGTAATATCGTCACGAAATGTCTAAATGAGGCACCTCTGACCTCAGTATGTATAAACCTTTATTATTAATCAGGACGATGAGAAAGAAATTATAAAATTAAGTACAACTAAAAACTATTTTGTTCAAAGTTTACCCGGCAGTTTGGGTAATTTTCCATGATAAAGCTAATACATCCGTCTATACATTTCACGTGATTGATGTGCCTTGCCAGTCGCTGCGACTGCAACTTTTGTGGCTGATGCCCCGAGTCCTGAGTCCGGAGCGCACGCTGCACGCATGACAGCTGCCTTTTTCCGTTCGCTGTTAACCACAACAGATTTACTTGCTCCACTGACGTGTGTGTATGTGTGCGTGTGTGCGAGTGTGTTGCCATTCCGAGCCATGGGCTGCATTTATCCCTGCCACCTTTTAGTTTTCGGCGTTGACAGGCGCATACTTTTGACAAGGCTTTCGATTTCTTCCTGTTTTTCATACGTCAAACTTTAAAACCTTGTCTCACTTTTCGTCATAATAAAAATGACAGAATTTTAATAGTAAATAGTATTATTAATTAACAATCAAACAAATAATTTTGTGGCATTAAAAAAAATTTTTTTTTTTTAAGCACAAACAATTTGAGTGTTCCAGTTGCACTGTCCTTTCCTTGATGGGAAGTGCATTTATCACGGATGCACGGAAAAAAAACACACTCAAAACAACGAAATAAGAAAAATATAAATCTCAACATGAAACAAAATAAACAGCATGATCCGGTACATCGTTGGAAGGCCTTTCATCGATTGCTCTTTAAACAAACAAAATGAAAAAATATAGAGTATAGAATATGATAGGCTAGTTTTTTTTCTATGCACATTTTGTTTACACTCTCTGCCATAAAAATAAATCCACATTATTATGTCATTAGTTAAATAGGAATATTATTTCTTAAATTTCTTCAAATTATTTAAGTAATTTTTTTATTTTTTAATTAATTTCAATTAATAAAATTTTTAATTAAAATGTTAATTATAAAGAAAAATTTTCTGTAACTAGAAAAAATAACACAAAAACCAAAATCTATTGATATTTTCGTTGTTAGGAAGTTTAGCTTCCATTTTATTTTCAGTAGGGACTCTATATCTATAAACTTTATGTGCTAAGAGTTCTACAGGAGACAGCAAACCCACCCCACCCCGAAAGAGCTAAGGAATTAAAGGGTCCCGACCCCCGCTGTGACACCGTCGACTCCCGGCATCACACTCAAAGATGGATAATCTTTGAGCAATAATCTCGTTTGCGTGAATGTTATCTGAGTGTCTGACTCCCAAACGTGGGGCCCGATTTCATAAGTGTCTGACTCCTACACGAGGGCATCTACATTCAGTTACATTTTACTGCATCAATTTTTTGTTAATACTAGCGCTGGTTTGCTAAATAAGTTTTTGGCGACCAACGTGAGGCAAAGGTTGAGTTCAGTTGAGTTGTGCTAAGCTGAGTTTAGTTTAGTTGAGTTGAGTGTTCAGTTCGGTGGGGTGCTGTGCGTCGTTGTGTCCCTGTGTGGGTATTTGTCAAAGGATTTTGCAGTGATTTAGGTACTGTCCCAAATTACTGCTGAATTGAGCCTGAGCCTGAGTTGCAAATTAGCTGCCTATTTGATTGCCAAAGCCGAAACTTTGGGCCGGTTCTTAGCTTGCATCTCGCAGGATTTCCAATGACAGCTGAATAATGTGCGCTCCATAAGCAATTAATGCGCCTATTGTGCTTATATATATACACACACACATTATCTTATATATATATATATATATATATAAATATATATATATATCTGTACAGACAGCCGAACAAATTGAGTTAATAATTTGACTCTGCCACATTCTACGGTCTTGCATAATAAATAAACGCCATGAAATACGCGACTTAACACGCAATGCACAGCTTAAGGAAAACGGACTCTTTATCTCTCAGAGTATATGCGTGTATAAGTGTGTGTGTGTAAGAGAGAGAAAGAGAGAGTGTGAGTGTGTATGACACCACCTTGACTCATTAATTACGCACTGGCATTTTTAATTTCATTCATTGTGAGTTATTGACAGAGACACACACACACTCATATGGAATTGTGGTGAACGGGACAAGCCGCAAATGAAACGTGTGCTTCGTCCTCAGCTGCTGCTTATTTGCAGAGTTGCCGCAACTTCATCTGTTTGCCGCTGGCCTTCAATTCAATTGGTAATTGGAACAAAAGGGTATCACAATTTCAGCATTCAGCTTGATCTGCTTGCAATAAGGCAAAAAAAACATACACTAGCTGCCTCATAAAATGGCTCAAAAGCCAAACTTTTCTTTCCAAAATAACCACTCAATTTCAACACAAAACGATACAGCAATAAAGTCCTTAGACTTTCACTTATCTGGCGGAAAAAAAAGACAATTTGTTAAGAAGATTCAGTTCAGGAATAAATTCTGGATATTTTCAAGTCAAATTGGGATAGAAATAGAAACAGACCAGCAGAATTCTGAGATTGATAAAAACGGGCTTCAATCAGGAAACTCTATTCTTTGTGGCTTATAATTATAATAAATTTTGATGGAAGAAAACCAAATTTAAAACTAGGCGCTAATCTCTCTTTCTCCTATTTCATTATAATGGAAATTAATATTGAAGGATCCTTTATAACTCGCAGTATTATGCAGCTAAAAACAAAAATCTTTATTTAATTGTTACGCTCTTATTTTTGCTATTTTTATTTTGAGACTGTAGATTTCCCTGTGTTGTTTTCTTCCTATTTCAAAGAGATATATGTATACTTATAAAGGATATTCCTTTATGTGCAAGCATGCGTACACAAATGTACATGCATACAGAAATGTACATTACATAATGAAATGTATATATAAATATATATATATATAAACATATATATATATATAAATATAAGTAGGAGTATGGGAGGAAAAGCTACTGCTTATTCTGCTGCTGCTTTTATGGCTGCAGGCAAATGAATTGAATTTGTAGATACTCGTACTTCTGAGAACCCAAAATGAGACGTCAGTGGCCATGCAGCGACAACAACTTGAACAACAAACTAACCAAGCAATGCAAATGTCCGAGCATATAACAACAACAAGCAACTGCAGCACCAGCAGCAGCAACAAAGTGTAGCTACTTTGCTGCCACAATTAGCTGTGCCATGGCTCATTACGAGCGAGGAGAGTCACAAATTTTTAAGCAAAGCGCATGCATGCACTGCAATTGTCAATTACCCGCTTGTTTGAGGCGTTGTCAATAGCCATTTTAATAGCCCAGTCGAGTCAGAAGTTATTGTTGCAACCGCTTGCGTAAGATGTTAACGCGCACTTAATGCCACTTAAAGATATACATAAATCACAGCTGGATTCCAGGCTGGAAAGCAGCCGCAAAATGTGTTGCCCTCCGGTCACTTGTCCACTTACTTGGCTACTTACAATGCTGCTCAAGCATATGTAGATGACCATGTTTCCCACATCCAAAACCAATACCAGCAAACGACGATGCACACAGATAGACAGACAGACAGTCAGGGAGGCGGGCCATTGGTAGCAGCGGGACAGAGATGGACGATAGGTGACTACATTTGCATACCGGATGCACATAAGTATACAAGGATTGACAGGATGTGCGGGCCGTGAACTCGCTTTTTTTGCTTCCAACGCTATTTGGATGAACGCCACTTGGGGCTGGGCTGGGCAGGGCGAAGCATTTTAGATTGTTTCCACCCATTGGTAATTTGTATTGTTTTTGCTCTCATGTCTATAGAATTTAATACAAATATTTATTATAAAATTTATGTAAAATTGTTCGCAAATATCTCGAATTTTGTTAAATTTTAAAGTGTTGGATTAAAACTGACTTAAGACTTGCAGTCAGCAGGTTTCCGCTTCGTTTTCTTTCAGTTATAAAACCCAGAAAAAAAAACAGATTTTTTTCTTCCTTTTTCTTTCAGTTACAATGTAAGCTGCATCTGCTAAGACAGTTGAGCTTTGGCTAGACTTGTTGGTTTAGGCCATGGCTCAGTGCTAAGCAAATTCGACCAGTTGCTGAACTCTACAAAACCCCGGCCATTTTCAGGCTTTAATTATGGGTCACCATGGAATCATAGAATTAAGGCAGCTGGAGGAATAAGTATATCGATCTGACACCAAAGAGAAGAAGCTAAGCCTAGCTTTAAAATGAAGCGAAAGAAAGACGAGCCATCAATGCGAGCACGTTTTCTATATACAACTCATATATCATCACGATATCATATCCTATCACCTGTATAGCAGCATTCTGGCTGGCCATTAATAAAAATATTTATATTGTTGCAGAGTATCATAAATTATGTTTAATGCGTAGTGAACCGCACTAAAAAGCAAAGAATAAAAAGCAAAACCCATTATTAATAATGCTTTATTGTATGGCCAATAAGATTGCCGAACAAAACTGCATTTTATAGTGTCATAATTTTTAAACAATCACATAACTATATATATTTATATAAAATATATAATATATAATATATATGTATGTTTATTTAACAATATGGCATTGGCTGAATCGTTTAAAATGGCCGCCCTGGTCTGGTTTTTTGTGCGACTAACTTAAGGATCGTTGTGAAAAACTGTGAGGGACAAAAAACCAGCAGCTCTGCCTCTACCACTACCTGTGGGAGATATATGTACATTTTATTTG
Source organism: Drosophila repletoides (assembly GCA_018150835.1). Classification (NCBI taxonomy): domain Eukaryota; kingdom Metazoa; phylum Arthropoda; class Insecta; order Diptera; family Drosophilidae; genus Drosophila; species Drosophila repletoides. The sequence goes on along the minus strand of JAECWQ010000170.1, from coordinate 30,577 downwards.
GTAATTTTTTGTTGACGTTCTCTCTGAATTATTGGCTAACAAAAAGCTTCGGCCGTCAAGTTTGGGTTAATGCAGCTGCACTCCTGTGTAGATGGGCTGCAATCAGCGCTTTGTGCATGTCAAAATTCTGTTAGCCGGCAACAGGACAATAGAGAAAGAAACAAAAAAAATCGAACAATATTCAATTCTAAGCGGATAAATGGAAGCTATAAAAATTCAATAAAAATTGAACTGGCTTCCTTCTACTATCTGATTCGATTTTCCAGCTATAATTAATGTTCGGTTTAATAGAGTTCAGCAGCAGCTGGCCAAATTAGCATAGAGCCAAGCCATCATGGCCTGAAATAACAAGTCTAGCCCTGTGCCCGGAATTATATAAGAATAACATTCAACTACTTACCCAAAGGGCTTATCAGGCGACTGTCTTAACAACTGCTGCTGCCCCTTTTCCTTGCTATGGTTAGTAGGGACAAAGAGTCTGATAATCCTGCATTTAGCAGGCAAAGAAAAGTCATGCTTTTGATTTCTGAGTTCTACCAAAAATTGTCAGCTAATAATGCAAACAATAAGAGGGAGAACCAGAAATAGTCCAAGATGCGCAATTAGTGGATTTAGTGGGCCAAGCTTTGAGGCTGGGCCATAAATTGGAAGCCACAATGCCTGCATGCGCCCAGATTGAGCGGCAAATGTCAGCTGTCAGTTGTTCTCCTGTCTGCTGTGTTGTTGTTGCTGTTATCCTTGCTATTTTGTGGTTATGCCTGTTCGGGCCACGTTTCGTTTCGTGTTGATTTTATTCCGCTTGATGTCGCTTGCGAGGCATATTTCTGTAATGAATTTAATCGCGTAATAATTCGTCGCAGGCTACGTTGGTACAAGGCTCTTAAATAAGCTTTACACAAACACACCCACACACACAGAGAGAGGGAGAGAGGAAGAGAGAGAGTCACGCATACGCATACTTATTGCAGCTACTCTGTTGTCCTTTCCCGTGGCCGCTTATATTGTTTGCTTGGAGTTTTTGTGGTCGTTTGACGTTGATATGCATTCTGATTTATTGACAAACAAACTGTACACCAACTGTGTGTGTGTGTTTCTCTGGCATTGTAAGGCCTTTATGGGGCGTATACTTTATATGAATTTATATGAATACTCATGGTTAATTTTCAATAAATAATTTAATAAATAATTACATTTTTACTCATTAAAACCCTGAAAATTAAATACAACTGTTAGAAGAGTTCTTTAAGGCACAGAAAAGTGTAAATTTTGAATAAAAGTGAAACGATATTTCCGCTTTCTTATTCAACTCAATGCTTGAGAATTTTTAATATCTTTAAACTATTAATGATTGTTCCAGAATTATATTAATTATAGTTCCAGTCTTATATTATTATTGATCCATTGATGAAGACTTATCCATTAATGTTCTGTTTCTATAGATTTTTTATCAATTTTATACTTATAGTTATTATATACTTGTTATCTGATTGAGAGCCTAAAAACTAAATAGTCAACTGCGTTCTTTAAATTGTAATTTTAATGTAATGAATGTAATGAAAATGCAATTGAAACGAAATTCCCTTTAAATATTTGAGCTAAAATAAAATAAAGTAATAAGTTTATGCAAAATATGCAAAATGAATTTTATATAATTTTGAAAGCTTCCAAGAAATAAATTTATTCCAGAGAAACATATGATTTGGACCACTGTGCCTAAGGACATTTGGGAAAGCGCAGAGCAGCAGCACACACCGTTCACAATATTGACAGCAGAAACTGTTATAATAATTCAATAGACAACCATTCCCCAATAATGTCGATTCCATATAGTAAATTCGTTGCGAGTCGCTGCAACCTGGCAAATCTAATGATCACCTGTTTTTATTTTTTTTTTATATTCTTTATTTTTTTAAGCCAACTATGTGAGTGCCCTCCGGTACTGTCAGACGCAGCAATCCATCGTACTTAATGTTCCAAATTAGATGGCCCAGTACTGATCCTTGCGGCACCCCAGAGGACACTCGATAAACCTGTTGGCCTTCATCGGTAGCATATTGCAGCGTTCTACCTTTCAAATAGTGGCGGATTATTGCCACGAGCTGTTCAGGAACTCCAAATTCTGCTAAGGCGCTTATTATGGCATCCCATCTTGCAGTATTGAATGCATTCTTTATATCTAAAGTTGCAATGAGGCAACTGCACTTTCCCTGCCATGTCCAACGGGCAGATTGTCCTGTAGGAAGAGGCATCTTCAAGTGGTTTTCCCGGCTTTGGTAAAAGTTTCCATATTTTGGGGAATATTCTTTCCTGCAGGCACGCATTAAAAACATCGGAAAATGAGTCCGGATGCAAAGACAGCGCCACCTTTAGAGCACAATTCGGTATGACATCGGGGCCGGGAGCCTTAGAGGCATTCAGGCTTCTGGCCATCGCAAACAATTCGCTCGTCGTTACTTAGTCACATATAGAAGACTCCACCAAAGAGAGGGGTAATATCGCATTGATGTGTGCCGATGATTGGTGGGGAAATAGTGTCTCAACTATTAGTTTCAGTTCACCGGCGTCCGTTGGCGATGCTTGCTTGCCGCTGTAGAGCCTTTTAACTACTATTTTGTATGCCTTGCCCCACGTGTCGTATTCGGCCGAGTCGCAAAGTTCAAGAAAGCAGTCTCTCTTCCTCTTGCGGGTCGGTAGCTTCAGCCTTTTTCGTGCCATTTTGTATGTGCCTTGCTAATCGCAGAAATCGGGTCTACCCCTTGTCCGCTGATAGCGCCTTCTGACCTGAAGACAGGCTTTCCGGGCATTGGCGATGTCATCGCTCCACCAATATGTTGGCGTGTGGTATATGGCGAATGGTTGCCGGTTGCAGGCTGAAGTAAGTTGTGCCATTAGCTGGGTAGCTCGTGTTTCAGCGCTGCCATCTGTGTTGAGCGACGTAGAGAACAATCATTAAAGGTTTCTGGCCGATATGCATTTTTCTGAAGCGTCCAAGCATTCCTTGATACTATGTGGCTTCCAATGGTGGTCAGAATAGCGACATGATCATTTGTGGTGTATGTGTCGCTAATCTGCCATTGGGCGCTGCTGAAGAGCGAAGAGCTTACAAATGATCACCTGTGTGTGTGTGTGTGTGTGTGGGTGTAAGTACACACCCACACACATATATATATATAGAGATGTATATGCGATATATGTTCAATTGTGTGTGACGGCCAAGAAATTGATTTTGTTATCCAACCACGTCATAGAACACAAAACTATTGTCTATTGAATTAAATTGTTTTCGTTAAAAATGTCAGGCAAAATTAAATTAGCTACAATTTGCACAGCGAAAGGAAATAAAGAGGAAATGGCAACAAATGCCGTGTGGAGCAACTGGAACAAGTGCAATCAGAGTGCTTGACAGCTGCCCGGGGTCTCTTAGCTCAGAATGATGTGCTGATACTGTCCTTAGATATGCTAGACCTAGAGCAGCATCAAACGCACCTTTACAAGGTTCTGAATCATTTCGATCGCTGGGATGTGTTGGTAAACAATGCGGGTCGTTCGCAGCGCGCCAATTGGGCAGACATAGAGATTAAGGTGAATCGCGAACTGGTGGTGCGCTAATTCATCGAGCAGAATGGCGGCAGTGGTCATATTGCAGCCACGTCCAGCATACCTAGGTTCAATCCAGTCCCTTTCTCTGCCACCTATTGCGCCGCCAAGTATGCCCTGAATGCCTACTTGATGTCTCTAAAGCTGGAGCAACGCAAGCTGGATGTCAGCATCTTCGCACCGGGTCCCGTTGCAACGGATTTCTTGCAGGAGTCTTTTACGGGTTCACTGGGTGGCAAAGTGGGTCAGAGCACAGCGAATCGAGCGTTGTGCAACTTTCGCCAATAAAATGGATCTAACCTAGTGCGGTCTCTTTCCGGTCAATTTGTTGTCCTATTGTGCCCGCAATGCTACACTCACAAAAATTCTTGGACAGTTTATTACACAAAAAACCTTGAACAAAATTCGAGAGGGTAAACTCCAAGCTGCAGTCTCTTTCATACACTTGTCATCATGTTTCTATACAGTTTATACAACCTCTTATAGATAAACTAAACTCTTTATGTAAAACATTTACATATCTACATAAGAGAAAAGACTTCAGCATTCATTATCACAATGCGATTATATTAAATAAACAGGTTACAGTGAACGCTCAAAAACTAAAAACTCGTGCGGTTTTGTACCCATTTCTGCACTCTCTCAGGCTAATGCCTGGTTAGAGCAGTAGTCTAAGGTGAACATCTCGACATTTCCTACAGAAGAAAACAAATAGCTTTTACCATTGACTTGACTCATGTCCGCATTTGTGCACATGGAATTTCTTATCTCGAGGATGATGGATTGTGTGGTTAGCAACTTGACATTGCACTGGAAATATTTCCTAATCTGTTAGTCAATGCCAATTTTGAGCTGCAAATAAAGGAGTTTTCCCATTACAATAGCATATTTAGACGTAGGTACAGGGGTACAGCCTATAGAGCCGCCTGGCAGAAAGTGGCATCTACAAGCACCTGGTAGGGCTCATGATAGTCAAAATTAGTTGCAAAATATGTTAAGGTTTTATGCGATTTCTTAAAGCGCGATATTTTCATAGCGTTTTCTTACAAAAAAAACACGTTACTTCAACCTATCGATATATAGATAAGTGTGGCAAGGCTGACAGCCCTGCTAACTCAGTGAAAAGTAAAATTTTCTATGTGGTTCTTTTGTACACTGAACTAAATTAAGTATGTATATTAAATAGTGTTTCCACCAGATCACTTTGGTACAATTAACTAGCAAATGTACATTTTTTTCCATCAGGCCATCAGTGAAAGATTATATATTTGATACAAAAAAATCAATTTATTTATTAATGTAGATATATTATAGAGGATCGACGTGATTACTTAAGTTTACATTGTAAAAATATATCAATAGAACAAATATTTATTTTGACATCATATAATTTTATTCCATTCTAAGTTGAAAAATATTTATTTGATTCCGAATATCGTACTTTTTGATTTTTTAAGTGAAACATTTCTCTGAAACTAGGGAAATAGCCTCCTTCAAAATTAACTTTCCATCAGACACATTCTCACTTATTTGTGATCCAAACTTCTGGCCTCCACAAATAATTGTTCATGAGTTCATTATAAAAAAAACGCACTCGTCCGGTGCCTGTCAGTCTTCAAGCTAGTGGCTCTTTTTCGCAAGCAACCATTAGTAATAATCCTCGACGTAGATCGATCTTCAGATTTACTATATATCAGTTATCAGAATGTTAGAGGTCTAGTGTCTAAGCTTAAAAATGTATGTATACAAAGTTCTTCCTACGAGTCTCAAATTATTGCTTTTTCTGAGACATGGCTTAATTCCTCAATTTCAAATTCTGAAATTTTTTCTACAGCCTTTACATTCTACAGAAAAGATAGAATAACTCGTCGTGGTGGTGGGGTACTCATTGCTGTTAATTCTTCCCTTCGGTCCGAGTCAATTGCTTTATCCGTTTCACCTCCTGAAAGTAGTTGCCGTTAAGGTATTGTTTCCATCATGTTCCATTTTCATAACGTGCTCTTATATCCCTCCGTGTTCTGATATTTCAATATATATGCAGCATTTAAGCCTCACTTTAGGAAATCTAATTATCTTGTGCCTTCTGCACAACATGACTTTTTAGATTCCTTGTATGACCACATAAACTCGATAACAACAATTGCACTTCTACCAGTGTGTCAAGATCTTGTCCATTAGTATTTTCTGAAGACTCCTTTCATCCTACCGTAAAAATTGCTCTATCAATTGCCTCGTCGACTAAACCACTATCCAAACCTGTTAGTAAAACCCGCCGTTGTTTTCACAAGAAAATTTTTTTTGCTTAATCAACTTCTTTCCTCAGCTGATTGGTCTACTCTATACAATTCGGTTGATATAAATTTTGCTCTAACCCACTTCTATGACACTATTAACTCACTTCTTGATATCTGCATTCCAAGTAGTGTTGTATTGCCTGTTTCATCCAAGCCTCCCTGGCTTACACGTCGACTTTCAAATTTCAAAAATATTAAAACTAAACTATTTAAAAAATTTAAACTTTCTGGATCTAATATTGATTTTTCTAAATCTAACTTCCTTCTCCTTAACTCTCAATGCTATAATGAGTATCTTATGCGCTACAGGAATCAGTTTGAGCGGGATCCTAAATTGTTTTATAAATTTGTAAATTCTAAGCGCAACAGCTCGTCTATGCCTCCTATGTTTTTCCTGAAGAATGAGAGACCCATTGATGACTTAACTAGTGCTAACCTTCTTGCAAATTTCTTTCAATCTACTTACACTTCTTCCATTAACAATATCGCTTACCTTTATCCTTATCCTATTTCTTCCTATAACTCTTTATTTGCTCCTATCATTACTGATAACGATCTAGTTACAGCAATGAAAACTTTAAAATCTTCATATTCTCCTGGGCCCGACAATATCCCAAGTTGCGTACTCAGAGAATGCTGGAGCTCTTTACATCTTCCCCTACTCAAACTTTTTAACTTATCTCTTTATTCCGCTGTTTTTCCATTTGTTTCATTCTCAAAATGGGAACTGAATCCGATATATCGAATTACAGAGGAATAGCAAACTTGTCTGCAATCCCAAAATTATTCGAAAAAATTGTATCATTAACTTTGCAGCACCTCTGTAAGTCGATAATTTCCCCTTTTCAACATGGCTTTATTAAGAGTCGGTCTACCAAGACTAATCTGCTTGAATTCACATCATTGGTGAATGATGCATTCCTAAGTAGGATGCAAACAAATGTCATTTATACTGATTTCAGTAAAGCATTTGACTCTGTAAATCATGATCTTTTAATCTTCAAGCTAGCTCAAATTGGTTTCCCCCCACACTTCTGACTTGGATTTCCTCTTATTTAAAAAAACAGGACCCAAAGAGTTCTGTTGAGAACGAAATTTCGAAACCCGTATTTGTTACTTCGGGTGTGCAGCAAGGTAGTCATCTTGGTCCATTATTTTTCATATTATTTATTAATGACCTGCCATCTATTTTGTCCTACTCATGCATCCTTATGTATGCTGATGTGAAACTTATTCTTCCTTACAACGATTCTTCTAAATATATTTGTCTGCAAGATGACTGTAACTCCATGCATCTTTGGTGTCAGGCTAATAAGTTGCATTTAAATATTTCTAAATGCTTGTTTATAACTTTTACTCCACACTTAGTCATATATACGCTTGATAATTTACCCTTGCAACGTATTACGACTGTGGAAGACCTTGGTGTACTTTTTGATGCCAAACTTAGTTTCATTCTGCATATCTCCTCTATAACTAACAAAGCCAAGGGTGTTCTTGGATTCATTAAACGTTGGTCCAAGGAGTTTAATGATCCCTTTGTTACCAAAATCCTTTATACTTCTCTAGTTCGCCCCATACTAGAATATTGTTCATGTGTTTGGAGTCCTCAATATGTAATCCATCAAGTTCGTATTGAATCCATTCAGAAGCAATTCCTCCTCTTTGCCCTTCGTGGTTTAAACTGGGATCCCGATCGCCGTCTTCAACCGTACTCTGATAGGCTCTTACTAATTGATCTTCCTTCATTAACTAACCGTAGAACTATCCTTGGTATTATTTTACTTCATAAATTAATTAACGGTGACATTAGCTCTCCTTTCCTATTTCTTTCATGTTCCTCGTAGACTAACAAGAAAATGGTATCCCTTATTTTTATCTAATTGCACAACTGACTATGCGTTGCACAATCGATTCCGTGTGCTGTGCTCCAATTACAACGAATTTTATCACGTTATCTCTTCAGAACTCTCTCTCGTACACCTAAAATCTCCTCTTCTGTTCTATCTTCGGGGAAACCCCAATCATTGATGGTTGACGTGGTTGCTGCCTTGGCAACACTGCTTCTTTTTTGGTTGGTGTTTTCCTGAATTGTCCTTATCTTACTTTATTACTCTCTTTCCATCCTTTTTTCTATTCTAATATATTTTCATTCTTTTTTCAACAATCTTTATATTCGTTTTTCTCCTTTTTTCCTGGTCCGATTGGGTTTTTTGCCTGGGTTTTCTCCAATCCTGTGCAACAAATGTTGGACCTTAAAAATTAATTGCATTTAATGCCCCAGAATTTTAATTTTACACTTCAATTTTAATTTTATTTTAATTAAATAATTTTTTAAATTTTAATTTAATTTATATAATAATTATTTTTATCTTTTGTAATTCTTTAATCGACTGCAATTAGTCGATTTAATAATAATAAATAAATAAATAAATAAATAAATAAATATTTACCAGATCACAGCAATATGTTTTTCTGTGCACGTATTACTAATGTGTTTTGGTGGTGGTGGTGGTCGCCTCCTCAGTAACTTTCTTTGCCTCCCAATTTGAACGCCCTTATCGCAATTTGCAGTTGGCTCCGGCTTTAAATTTACGAAGCTGTGGCTCTTGATCCCATTGCCCTAAGGTTGAATACATCTCATTTCTGCGATATTTTTATTCGATTTTTGAATTTCTCAATTGAAAAGAAAATATATAAATGGATATTGTAATGGTTGCAGAATCATAAATAAAAAATACATAAGTATTTACAGCGCAAGCCGTTGAGAGTAATTGTTGAGAGCTTTTTTCTAAGCTTAATGCAGAAAAGAGTTCGCAACGCAATGCAATAAATCTGCGTTCACGCATAAAGCTTATGAGCGAGCTTGCGCAAGCTGCAGCTTAGCTGAATATCGCGAGCAAAGCGATGCATACGCAAGCGACAAATCGTCGCTATAATTGAGCATGTGTTAGAAAAAGCTTTTTGTGGTATATAAGCTTGTAAAGCTACTGAAATGTTATTTTCCATTACTTATTGCAAAAGACGGCGGAGCTGCTACGTACAAGGTGGATCCTATATCTTATCTGGATACATCCAGCTCAAGGCTGATCTTAGGGTAGGAATTCCTAATACAGCCTAAATATTCGACAAAAAGGGTATCTTAACCTAAACCCTCTCCAGTTAATGCGGCAAAAGTTTGCCTTAAATCTAATTTTGGAGGCAGGTACATTTTTACGGCTACCACCGTAGATCCCCACATGGACTAATTGTGCTGGTGGCCAATCCTGTCTCTGCCGCCGCCGCACATCGTCGTACAGTGCCGCCCAAATAATTCGTCCCTCTACATTTTGAATTGTACTGTAGTTTCACTTGGAGCCCGAGCAATTAAATAAAATAAAAACAAAAACATATAAGAAGAACAAACGAAAAACAAAAAACAAAAATAGGAACATGTGTGTACAGTGGTACAGTACCTCTTAAAATAGGGAAGAATATTAGGTAAAAGAAAAATTAAAGAAACATGTGTGTATAGTGGTACCATCTACAAGAAAAATATGGAAAAAAAATTAATAAAAAAATAAAGCAGAAACAGGTGTGCATAGTGGGACAAGACAGAAAATATTTGTGAGAAAAAAATAGATAAAAAATTAAAAAATAAAATTTCTCTGAGTTAAAAGTAGTATGAATTAAATTAAATTGATCAAAAAATAGATAAAAATGCACAACCCCAAACCTTACCCATATCCCACATAATCAAAATTTAATATAAAAAACAATAAAAAAAAAAACACAAGAAAAATAAAAATCTCAACATGAAACAAAACAAACAGCATGATCCGGGACACGTTGGAAGGCCTTTCATGGATTGCTCGTCGGATAAATGTATGTAAGTCATACGTTTTTATTTCTCTTTATTCTTTTTACAAAGAAAAAAAAAAATTTATTACATTTTTATTATCCCCATATTCCTGTACACTGAAAAAAATTTTTTATTAAAATATTTCATATCTACAAAAGCAAAAAAATTATATTAAAAATAAAAAAAAAAAAAAATATAATACAAAAAATCAAAAACGAAACAAAACGAATAAAAATATAGAGTATAGAATATGATAGGCTAGTTTTTTTCTATACACATTTTGTTTACACCGCCTGCCATAAAAATAAATCCACCTCAGTATGTTATTAGTTATATAGGAATTATATTTCTTAAATTTTTTCCAATTTAATTAAGTAAGAAAACAAATTAATTAAAATTAATCAAACTTGTTTATGGAAAGAAATAAAATTTAATTGAATTTGTTGAATTAAAATGAATTATAAGGAAATATTGATCATTATTTTTTAATACTTAGATTTCGATATATTATAAATACTAATGGTGGTAGATTAAACAAAAAAATACAAATAATTAAAATGTTAATTATAAAGTAAAAATTTTCTGTAACTAGAAAAAAAACAACACAAAAACAAAAATCTATTAAATTTAAAGTTAGGAAGATCACATTAAATAACGCAATGGAGTATATATTAGTGTCATTTATTATTAAATAAATATTGTTATTAGTTTGAGATGATGCAGTAAGAGTTTTCTTTCCTGTTGACATGGGTACATAATAATATAAAGGTTTAGGGAATCTCTATAAAATTAATCGCATATGAGTTTCATGGTTGGGTGGGTAAAGACCGCGAGGATCGAATACTAGCTAAGATCCTCCAAATTCATTTTTGACAGTCGGGGTATATAAAGCAGCCCTCAATTTGTTAATCGAATTTTTAATAATTTTGACCGTTCGTGATTTTCGTTGTTAGGAAGCTTAGCTTCCATGTTAGTTTCAGTAGGGAATTTATAAAAATAAAACTTTATGTGCTAAGAGTTCTACAGGACACAGCAAACCCGCCCCATCCCGAAAGAGCTAGGGAATTAAAGGGTCCCGACCCCCGTTGAGTCACCGTCGACTCCCGGTATTCACACTCAAAGATGGATAATGTTTGAGCAATAATCTCGTTTGCGTGAATGTTAACTAAGTGTCTGACTCCCAAACGTGGGGCCCGATTACATAAGTGTCTGACTCCTAAACGAGGGCATCTACATTTAATTACATTTTACTGCATCAATTTTTGTTAATACTAGCGCTATATTGCTAAATAAGTTTTTGGCGACCAACGTGAGGCATGGTTACAATATAGGTATAAGCAATATGAATTCTTAAGCAGTTTCCTTTCTTTTCGCTCTTCTTTTGATATTGTACGATGTTGTATATGATATTTGTTGCTTATTCAACTGCCTGGAATTAAGTGGGGCCAATTCACTTGCCTTGCTTATAAAATTAACGGAATCTTACGTCAAAGGGGCCTGGCATCCGGTGCGAAGCGTCGCGACGCGTTGCCTGGAAACTTCATCAATGGCCCCATGAAAGTGGCACATCCCCATGTAATATATAGAGATCGACGTATATGTCCAATGTCTCATCTCAAATATATTTTTTTTAATAATAATTATAGGAAAATAGTCATTGTGTAGCATGCATATATAGTGAGTACATACTGTATTCAGCTTATGTGCGTACAGCAACTCTCTCACATATATTAAGCATATATATAATTATACAATAACAAATACATTGCGGCCGCTCCGCTGCCGGCGTCACCGACAGCGCAGCTACGCGGCCTTAGGTTAATGATAAATCAAATTGTATGAAGATATTCATTCTAATAAAAGACAACATAAGACACTCGAACAAAAAGCTTTTAGAAATATTACAATTGACTCAAATAAAGTTCTTATTTGAAGTTAATTTTGTATATATATATTTAGAATTTAATCTGTTTATCGTATATATGTATAATTTTTTTAAGTAATTGTAGTTACAGACTTGAAAATTTCGATTTATAGGGACATGTCTATTTATAGTACTCTCGCAAGATTATAAATTAGTTTTTTCGTTCAAATTGGTAAGCAGTTACGAGTATCAGGTAAACTATGAGAGAGACTTAGTTCCATCTCTAACGCTTCTGACTAGTCTATATCTAGTATAAATATTTAGTATTGCTGCTGCTTAACTAATTAAAAGTAATTGTTGCACTCGAACATTACTGCCTGGTTAGGTTAGGTAGGTTAATTTTTCCGGTAAACATACATTTTAATACCCTGGTAGTAGGTAATAATATTATTTTGTCACTTTGTTGTGAAATGCTTAGAAGGAAACAAGTTCCATAAAACTTTGAACATATTATTCTTCTTGCTGTAGGAATCAGATCAATCATTGATATAGGAATAAACTATATCATATTAAGTTATATAAAAATTGAGGTGTTTTTTAAGATATGTATTTGATAGAAAATCGCAACACTGCCCACAAGAGTATTCAAGTCTTTGGCGTGCTTTCCTCTTTTTTTTTAGACTTTGTAGTTTTTATACTCGTAGCTCCCATTCCGCGCTGCCTTCAACTTCCTCCATGCAGTCGGCCTACGCGACTGAGGTCTTGTTCGCCAGTCGGTCGGACAGGTTTGTCTGATATTCATTCATAACGTAAAATCTCATTTTTTTGTTAGACTGCGGCTGTTCGGTTATTTGATATTGCCGTCTGCATGCAAATCGATTCCTCCGCCCCAATAGAGCGCCTTTGGCTTTATCATATGGGATTAATTAGTAACCAAATGACTTGTGCATTTGCTCGGTCAGTGGATTTGCCTCATTAAAAAACAGTTTGCGTGCCAAATGGACTTTTATAATGCGATTTTATTTTGTTGCCAATTGAACTGGGAATAAACAATGAAAGTACGCTTGCTCTTATTGTTCTTCTTTTTCTGTTTTTTTTTTGCCTTTTTATTATGAGGATAAGCATAAACCAATCAGTAAATTCTTCCATTTTTCATTTGACAAAAAATGACCGATTCTTCATCTTCCAAGGACTTGGATTCCACTGGATCCTATGTCTACTTTAAAAGTGCGAGACGCGCATCATAAATAAAGCAACAATCAATTTTCACACGCACCGTTGTACGACAAAGTAGCGCCGATTGCCAGCGAGTCCTAAAATAAAAAAATCAACAAAATACGAAATACCAAATGGAAATCGTGTATTTTAACATAATATTATTGCTGAACAGCTGGCTGTGGTTAAACCAACTGCAAAACCCTCCTGCTTCTCCCAGCCAAAAACTCTAGCATAGGCTCTGGCTGTGACGCTAGCCCCACTACTTAATGGTCATAAAATATGAAAATTCATCTGCAATTCATCAATTATTTATTCATGGCAATGTTCTTATTCGTCCAATCCAATCTTTATCAATATTCTCCTTTTGAATCGAATAGCAAAAGTAATCGATATTTTATTGGTTTTTTTAATTAATTAAAAGCTCATTTACTCAGTATTCATAATTAACTGAAAGGACAAAAAGACTCTCAAAATTTCAATACTTTTTACATCTTAAGTATACTGTTTTACCAATATTTACAGAATATATTAATCAACCCCTTTAACCAAATGTCGCACATTAATGACCATGAAATTCTCTTGTATTTCTCTTATTTTCGGCTTCGCTTCAAATTGTAAAGAGAACATCTGCCTCTGTGGGCAGTCACACAAGAACAACAACTACAATGGCTCAGACCCCTGTTTGATCGGGGCCAGAAATCCGATATTATTTCATCTACTTGAACAATTTGCAATTTCAATGTTGATTTCGTTAATGCGACGATGAACTCAGTCGACATAAACAGATAGCTTCAACAAGCCTTCCAGTTCATTTATTAAAATACTTAATTATATACTTAAATAAAAAATATTCAATATTCTTTTAACTGACGCATATCTCGTTCGATTATTTTCTATCTACTACTCTTGTCTACTACTCTTGTCTCCTTATGCTTTCCTGGCTCACTTTTTTTGCTCGCTTTGTATGCATCGCTTTTCTGCTGGTTTCCTTCCCTTATTTGCTTGTTCCTGCTTCAACTTTTTCCTCCTAACTGTCTTAAAAAGTCTCTCCCTCCCGTCGCTTATCATTCGTCGATATAAGTTCTTATCCCTAACTCTCGAATCTTTACTCATTCAATTAATTTCGATCCACTAGATTTTTGTATCATCCATTTGCAATTCTGTGTCAATCTCGTCACTTCGCTCTAATCGATTGATTCTGCAGGTTTTCTTCTCTAATTTGCTCGTTCCTGCTTCAACTCTTTCGTTCTCTCTTCAAGGGTCTCTTTCTTATTGTCGTTTAGCATTCGTCGATGGATTCTTAATCCTAGTTCGATTATTTATCATTGTGCTCAGACTTGGAGTTATTGGGAAACATAAACAGCTCTGTCAGCCTGCCAATGCATAGAGCACCTTTTACTTCAGCCATCCGTGTATATCGATGTTAACAGAATGAATCCATCCGTGTAGCGATTAAGCACCAAGCCTGACGTGTGGCACATTTGACAGCTTGCAACTTCCGCAACAAAATGCAAACAAAGTTGACTCCGGCATTGGCATGCAAGCGTGCAGAACGAACTTTTTCCGCCGGCAGTGTCGAAAGCAAATTAAACCGAGCAGCGCTCGAGGTTAATATCACATGCATTTCAGTGGCAATCAGTGCGTGCGGCATGTACAGCACTCTGACAGCCGTCGCCTGGTCACCTGCAAGACTTTTCCCTTTCTCCTCAATCGCTCTCTCTCTCTCTCTCTACTTCTGCTTTGATTGGTGTCCTAATCCAAAACTCATTTACTTCCGTGCCACCATCACTCTGGCTGCGGAAATGAAGCGGTGTCAAAGATTGGCATAAGTGCAGTCCGCTCCGAAAGTTTCTTTGCATGTTCGGATAGAGTTCAGAAACTAGTACAAGGACTACAAAAAAAAAGAAACGAAAAACAGTACTCAAGTCACAAATTAAATTACATATGTGCAATTGCATTTGCGAACGGTCGAAATTTTGGTAAATTGAAGAATTTTTTTTTCCTTTTTTTTGTGCAGTACATAGCTTAAATTATTGAATTCAAACGGAAAAGCAGCAGAGCAAAAGCATACAAAAAACTGAGAGCTGAAAAATGTCTTTAAAGCGCAAAAAGCAGACCGATTCGCCTGTCTGTCTGTCCGCCTCTCTGCCTGTCTATCTGTATGATTCGAACGGTGTATTTGTATTTTCAATGACCATAAATAAATATGTATATAAATTTAAATATATACCAGAGAAACACACACACACAGTTGGTGTACAGTTTGTTTGTCAATAAATCAGAATGCTTATCAACGTCAAACGACCACAAAAACTCCAAGCAAACAATATAAGCGGCCACGGGAAAGGACAACAGAGTAGCTGCAATAAGTATGCGTATGCGTGACTCTCTCTCTTCCTCTCTCTCCCCTCTCTCTGTGTGTGGGGTGTGTTTGTGTAAAGCTTATTTAAGAGCCTTGTACCAACGTAGCCTGCGACAAATTATTACGCGATTAAATTCATTACAGAAATATGCCTCGCAAGCGACATCAAGCGGAATAAAAGCAACACGAAACGAAACGTGGCCCGAACAGGCATAACCACAAAATAGCAAGGATAACAGCAAGAACAACACAGCAGACAGGAGAACAACTGACAGCTGACATTTGCCGCTCAATCTGGGCGCATGCAGGCATTGTGGCTTCCAATTTATGGCCCAGCCTCAAAGCTTGGCCCACTAAATCCACTAATTGCGCAGCTTGGACTATTTCTGGTTCTCCCTCTTATTGTTTGCATTATTAGCTGACAATTTTTGGTAGAACTCAGAAATCAAAAGCATGACTTTTCTTTGCCTGCTAAATGCAGGATTATCAGACTCTTTGTCCCTACTAACCATAGCAAGGAAAAGGGGCAGCAGCAGTTGTTAAGACAGTCGCCTGATAAGCCCTTTGGGTAAGTAGTTGAATGTTATTCTTATATAATTCCGGGCACAGGGCTAGACTTGTTATTTCAGGCCATGATGGCTTGGCTCTATGCTAATTTGGCCAGCTGCTGCTGAACTCTATTAAACCGAACATTAATTATAGCTGGAAAATCGAATCAGATAGTAGAAGGAAGCCAGTTCAATTTTTATTGAATTTTTATAGCTTCCAT
The DNA here is from genome assembly GCA_018150835.1 of Drosophila repletoides. Lineage (NCBI taxonomy): Eukaryota > Metazoa > Arthropoda > Insecta > Diptera > Drosophilidae > Drosophila > Drosophila repletoides. The sequence goes on along the minus strand of JAECWQ010000170.1, from coordinate 14,632 downwards.
TTATCCGCTTAGAATTGAATATTGTTCGATTTTTTTGTTTCTTTCTCTATTGTCCTGTTGCCGGCTAACAGAATTTTGACATGCACAAAGCGCTGATTGCAGCCCATCTACACAGGAGTGCAGCTGCATTAACCCAAACTTGACGGCCGAAGCTTTTTTGTTAGCCAATAATTCAGAGAGAACGTCAACAAAAAATTACCAAATAAAATGTACATATATCTCCCACAGGTAGTGGTAGAGGCAGAGCTGCTGGTTTTTTGTCCCTCACAGTTTTTCACAACGATCCTTAAGTTAGTCGCACAAAAAACCAGACCAGGGCGGCCATTTTAAACGATTCAGCCAATGCCATATTGTTAAATAAACATACATATATATTATATATTATATATTTTATATAAATATATATAGTTATGTGATTGTTTAAAAATTATGACACTATAAAATGCAGTTTTGTTCGGCAATCTTATTGGCCATACAATAAAGCATTATTAATAATGGGTTTTGCTTTTTATTCTTTGCTTTTTAGTGCGGTTCACTACGCATTAAACATAATTTATGATACTCTGCAACAATATAAATATTTTTATTAATGGCCAGCCAGAATGCTGCTATACAGGTGATAGGATATGATATCGTGATGATATATGAGTTGTATATAGAAAACGTGCTCGCATTGATGGCTCGTCTTTCTTTCGCTTCATTTTAAAGCTAGGCTTAGCTTCTTCTCTTTGGTGTCAGATCGATATACTTATTCATCCAGCTGCCTTAATTCTATGATTCCATGGTGACCCATAATTAAAGCCTGAAAATGGCCGGGGTTTTGTAGAGTTCAGCAACTGGTCGAATTTGCTTAGCACTGAGCCATGGCCTAAACCAACAAGTCTAGCCAAAGCTCAACTGTCTTAGCAGATGCAGCTTACATTGTAACTGAAAGAAAAAAATGTGCATAGAAAAAAACTAGCCTATCATATTCTATACTCTATATTTTTTTCATTTTGTTTGTTTAAAGAGCAATCGATGAAAGGCCTTCCAACGGTGTACCGGATCATGCTGTTTATTTTGTTTCATGTTGAGATTTATATTTTTCTTATTTCGTTGTTTTGAGTGTGTTTTTTTCCGTGCATCCGTGATAAATGCACTTCCCATCAAGGAAAGGACAGTGCAACTGGAACACTCAAATTGTTTGTGCTTAAAAAAAAAAATTTTTTTAATGCCACAAAATTATTTGTTTGATTGTTAATTAATAATACTATTTACTATTAAAATTCTGTCATTTTTATTATGACGAAAAGTGAGACAAGGTTTTAAAGTTTGACGTATGAAAAACAGGAAGAAATCGAAAGCCTTGTCAAAAGTATGCGCCTGTCAACGCCGAAAACTAAAAGGTGGCAGGGATAAATGCAGCCCATGGCTCGGAATGGCAACACACTCACACACACGCACACATACACACACGTCAGTGGAGCAAGTAAATCTGTTGTGGTTAACAGCGAACGGAAAAAGGCAGCTGTCATGCGTGCAGCGTGCGCTCCGGACTCAGGACTCGGGGCATCAGCCACAAAAGTTGCAGTCGCAGCGACTGGCAAGGCACATCAATCACGTGAAATGTATAGACGGATGTATTAGCTTTATCATGGAAAATTACCCAAACTGCCGGGTAAACTTTGAACAAAATAGTTTTTAGTTGTACTTAATTTTATAATTTCTTTCTCATCGTCCTGATTAATAATAAAGGTTTATACATACTGAGGTCAGAGGTGCCTCATTTAGACATTTCGTGACGATATTACGGCAATACCCTCCTTCCGCTTACTAATTTAGCCATAGTTTCCTGAAAATAATAATATTTGGTCTGATTATTGTGTAGTATTAAAACTATTTCCCCAAGCTCAACGAGCTTTACTCAAATTGTAATTTATAGGCAAAACTAAAGAAAATGCCCCATTTAAGCTTAACAGCATCTAGTAGTGGGGAGATTTCTTTAACTAATTTATGCGAAATAATTAAGAATACTACGCATAACCTTTTCAAGACAAATTAAAAATGTTTAGTAATAAAATTAGTAGCTTTTATATATATATATATTTATATATATATATAAAGAAAGAGGTGAATGCGTTCAATGCCAGTTATGGCTATGAACTAACACGACAACAAACAACACATTTATTTTCAAGTGTTCCGACTAACCTTATTCAACATTTTCAATCTAGAGTATCGGCTGTAAAATATAGCATAAGTCTTATCTTAGATAAAATTTATTTATTTGAATTTTGTTTATTTTTTATTATTCCAAAAATATTGCCCATTTTTTAACCCCCTACGTCACGAATCCATCGAAAATTGATAATTTTTTTTTGCCAGTCTACAGCAACTCCTTTCTAGCACTTCTTGGGTGTGCAACACGGTTTGCGCAGGTCGACTTTTTACCCTTAGCTTTGCAGCTTACATTGTAACTGAAAGAAAAAGGAAGAAAAAAATCTGTTTTTTTCTGGGTTTTATAACTGAAAGAAAACGAAGCGGAAACCTGCTGACTGCAAGTCTTAAGTCAGTTTTAATCCAACACTTTAAAATTTAACAAAATTCGAGATATTTGCGAACAATTTTACATAAATTTTATAATAAATATTTGTATTAAATTCTATAGACATGAGAGCAAAAACAATATAAATTACCAATGGGTGGAAACAATCTAAAATGCTTCGCCCTGCCCAGCCCAGCCCCAAGTGGCGTTCATCCAAATAGCGTTGGAAGCAAAAAAAGCGAGTTCACGGCACGCACATCCTGTCAATCCTTGTATACTTATGTGCATCCGGTATGCAAATGTAGTCACCTATCGTCCATCTCTGTCCCGCTGCTACCATTGGCCCGCCTCTCTGACTGTCTGTCTGTCTATCTGTGTGCATCGTCGTTTGCTGGCATTGGTTTTGGATGTGGGAAACATGGTCATCTGCATATGCTTGAGCAGCATTGTAAGTAGCCAAGTAAGTGGACAAGTGACCGAAGGACAACACATTTTGCGGCTGCTTTCCAGCCTGGAATCCAGCTGTGATTTATGTATATCTTTAAGTGACATTAAGTGTGCGTTAACATCTTATGCAAGCGGTTGCAACAATAACTTCTGACTCGACTGGGCCATTAAAATGGCTATTGACAACGCCTCAAACAAGCGGGTAATTGACAATTACAGTGCATCCATGAGCTTTGCTTAAAAATTTGTCACTCTCCTCGCTCGTAATGAGCCATGGCACAGCTAATTGTGGCAGCAAAGTAGCTACACTTTGTTGCTGCTGCTGGTGCTGCAGTTGCTTGTTGTTGTTATATGCTCGGACATTTGCATTGCTTGGTTAGTTTGTTGTTCAAGTTGTTGTCGCTGCATGGCCACTGACGTCTCATTTTGGGTTCTCAGAAGTACGAGTATCTACAAATTCAATTCATTTGCCTGCAGCCATAAAAGCAGCAGCAGAATAAGCAGTAGCTTTTCCTCCCATACTCCTACTTATATTTATATATATATATATGTTTATATATATATATATTTATATATACATTTCATTATGTAATGTACATTTCTGTATGCATGTACATTTGTGTACGCATGCTTGCACATAAAGGAATATCCTTTATAAGTATACATATATCTCTTTGAAATAGGAAGAAAACAACACAGGGAAATCTACTGTCTCAAAATAAAAATAGCAAAAATAAGAGCGTAACAATTAAATAAAGATTTTTGTTTTTAGCTGCATAATACTGCGAGTTATAAAGGATCCTTCAATATTAATTTCCATTATAATGAAATAGGAGAAAGAGAGATACGCGCCTAGTTTCAAATTTGGTTCTCTTCCATCAAAATTTATTATAATTATAAGCCACAAAGAATAGAGGGAACACAACTATAATTCACTTTTTCAATTCTCCTTAAAATCACACATGAGTTTCCTGATTGAAGCCCGTTTTTATCAATCTCAGAATTCTGCTGGTCTGTTTCTATTTCTATCCCAATAAGTCAAGGTGGTGTCATATGGCGCATACACACTCACTCTCTCTCTCTCTCTCTGTCTCTCTCTCTCTCTTACACACACACACACACATATACAAACGCATATACTCTGAGAGACAAAGAGTCCGTTTTCCTTAAGCTCTGCATTTCGTGTTAAGTCGCGTATTTCATGGCGTTTATTTATTATGCAAGACCGTAGAATGTGGCAGAGTCAAATTATTAACTCAATTTGTTCGGCTGTCTGTACAGATATATATATATATATTTATATATATTTATATATATATTATATATATATATATATATATAAGATAATGTGTGTGTGTATATATATAAGCACAATAGGCGCATTAATTGCTTATGGAGCGCACATTATTCAGCTGTCATTGGAAATCCTGCGAGATGCAAGCTAAGAACCGGCCCAAAGTTTCGGCTTTGGCAATCAAATAGGCAGCTAATTTGCAACTCAGGCTCAGGCTCAATTCAGCAGTAATTTGGGACAGTACCTAAATCACTGCAAAATCCTTTTGACAAATACCCACACAGGGACACAACGACGCACAGCACCCCACCGAACTGAACACTCAACTCAACTAAACTAAACTCAGCTTAGCACAACTCAACTGAACTCAACTGAACTCAGCTGAAAGGAAACGCTAATATGTCAAGTTATTCAAAAGGCATTTGTAACCTTTGCCTCACGTTGGTCGCCAAAAACTTATTTAGCAAACCAGCGCTAGTATTAACAAAAAATTGATGCAGTAAAATGTAACTGAATGTAGATGCCCTCGTGTAGGAGTCAGACACTTATGAAATCGGGCCCCACGTTTGGGAGTCAGACACTCAGATAACATTCACGCAAACGAGATTATTGCTCAAAGATTATCCATCTTTGAGTGTGATGCCGGGAGTCGACGGTGTCACAGCGGGGGTCGGGACCCTTTAATTCCTTAGCTCTTTCGGGGTGGGGTGGGTTTGCTGTCTCCTGTAGAACTCTTAGCACATAAAGTTTATAGATATAGAGTCCCTACTGAAATTAAAATGGAAGCTAAACTTCCTAACAACGAAAATATCAATAGATTTTGGTTTTTGTGTTATTTTTTCTAGTTACAGAAAATTTTTCTTTATAATTAACATTTTAATTAAAAATTTTATTAATTGAAATTAATTAAAAAAATAAAAAATTACTTAAATAATTTGAAGAAATTTAAGAAATAAAATTCCTATTTAACTAATGACATAATAATGTGGATTTATTTTTATGGCAGAGAGTGTAAACAAAATGTGCATAGAAAAAAAACTAGCCTATCATATTCTATACTCTATATTTTTTTTCATTTTGTTTGTTTAAAGAGCAATCGATGAAAGGCCTTCCAACGGTGTACCGGATCATGCTGTTTATTTTGTTTCATGTTGAGATTTATATTTTTCTTATTTCGTTGTTTTGAGTGTTTTTTTTTCCGTGCATCCGTGATAAATGCACTTCCCATCAAGGAAAGGACAGTGCAACTGGAACACTCAAATTGTTTGTGCTTAAAAAAAAAAATTTTTTAATGCCACAAAATTATTTGTTTGATTGTTAATTAATAATACTATTTACTATTAAAATTCTGTCATTTTTATTATGACGAAAAGTGAGACAAGGTTTTAAAGTTTGACGAATGAAAAATAGGAAGAAATCAGAACAAAAAGAAAGAAAAAATATCGAAAATCTCTTTCTCTCTCTTTTAGAAAGCCTTGTCAAAAGTATGCGCCTGTCAACGCCGAAAACTAAAAGGTGGCAGGGATAAATGCAGCCCATGGCTCGGAATGGCAACACACTCACACACACGCACACATACACACGTCAGTGGAGCAAGTAAATCTGTTGTGGTTAACAGCGAACGGAAAAAGGCAGCTGTCATGCGTGCAGCGTGCGCTCCGGACTCAGGACTCGGGGCATCAGCCACAAAAGTTGCAGTCGCAGCGACTGGCAAGGCACATCAATCACGTGAAATGTATAGACGGATGTATTAGCTTTATCATGGAAAATTACCCAAACTGCCGGGTAAACTTTGAACAAAATAGTTTTTAGTTGTACTTAATTTTATAATTTCTTTCTCATCGTCCTGATTAATAATAAAGGTTTATACATACTGAGGTCAGAGGTGCCTCATTTAGACATTTCGTGACGATATTACGGCAATACCCTCCTTCCGCTTACTAATTTAGCCATAGTTTCCTGAAAATAATAATATTTGGTCTGATTATTGTGTAGTATTAAAACTATTTCCCCAAGCTCAACGAGCTTCACTCAAATTGTAATTTATAGGCAAAACTAAAGAAAATGCCCCATTTAAGCTTAACAGCATCTAGTAGTGGGGAGATTTCTTTAACTAATTTATGCGAAATAATTAAGAATACTACGCATAACCTTTTCAAGACAAATTAAAAATGTTTAGTAATAAAATTAGTAGCTTTTATATATATATATATTTATATATATATATATTTTATATATATATATATATATTTATAGATAAGGCACGCATTTGAACTTATTTTTATAGTATTTTATGTCAATATAATGCGCTAAGAAAGAGGTGAATGCGTTCAATGCCAGTTATGGCTATGAACTAACACGACAACAAACAACACATTTATTTTCAAGTTTTCCGACTAACCTTATTCAACATTTTCAATCTAGAGTATCGGCTGTAAAATATAGCATAAGTCTTATCTTAGATAAAATTTATTTATTTGAATTTTGTTTATTTTTTATTATTCCAAAAATATTGCCCATTTTTTAACCCCTACGTCACGAATCCATCGAAAATTGATAATTTTTTTTGCCAGTCTACAGCAACCCCTTTCTAGCACTTCTTGGGTGTGCAACACGGTTTGCGCAGGTCGACTTTTTTACCCTTAGCTTTGCAAGACTTGGACACGACTTTTTTGGCTTCGGGCAAGCCTTCTTGCGCTTGCATACCGGCTTGGGCTTCTTGCACTTCTTTTTTGGCCTGTGCGCACTTACTGCGGGAGGCTCGCTTATTCTTTGGGCAACGTGCGCTAAAATCCTCGAAGCACTCTGTGCAACATAGGACACTAGATCCGGGTCCGGCTCCTGTTCCTGTGTAATCATCGTATATCAACCATGGGAATCGATCCGGGGTCGAGCAAATTCTGGAAAAGGGGGAAGTAAGAGAATCTGCTCAGTCCATTGAGTCCACGGTCTCCAAGGATCCAGTGGAATGTAATAATTTAACAAATAACTATCGCGTGTCACGACACGCGCTCAGGCCTAGTTCTGATTAGTTGACTGGCTGGCTGCTTGGCTTTCTGGTTGCCTGGTTGGCAGAGGGAGATATGCTTTTAGTCTGTTCAGGTCTTCTAGTCTTGGGCGGAGGGGGCAAGGGGAATTTTGGTTGCAGTTGGAGACGACTCCAGCTGCTTGCAAAGTTTGTTTGAGGTGAGTCTGCATAAAATTATGCAAAAGCTGTTAATAATGGAACCGCGAATCAACTAAAATGAATCCAGTTAAGGAAAACAAACTCAAATGAGTCGAGTCGAGTCGATTTTTGAGTGAAGTACTCGGGAATACCACATGCTGCATGCAACAACGGCGATGCCTTACCCAGAAAGATTAATTATTCATTTTGTTGACTATGCTGACGACAATGTTGTTGACTATGCTGATGCCTGTTGCCTGTTCTCCTGCCTTCTGCCTGCTGCTTGTTGCAAACCATTCAGTTTTAATTCGGTTTTTAATTCGCCTTTTAACCTGTGAAATGTTAAACCTTAGTATGTGGCTATTCATTCAAACTTTATCTTCTTCAGCAAGCTTCTTCCTAAAAGCGCAAACGCTGACGCCAATACTGAGGCTGCATAACTCATTCAGCAGGCAAGGTGGGCCGCAACAAATATAAATAATTATAATAATTTTACAAGACATTTGTTCACTCTTGGTAGCGAGTCCAAAAGGAGAGTCTTTTCATCCAGGTTTATCTTTCGATCGTTGACAATTATTTATTTTTTATATATTTACGTTTATAAATTGTCAAAATAAAAATAATATATAACGAATTTTTTATTCTTTTTAAAGACTTATGTTGGTTGTGCCGCTGTCATCGCTATAAAAATCGGGATGGTGCAGCAATTAGAGGCATCACTCGTAGCATTTTTACACAAGTCATAAGTGTTAGTTCACATCTTCACTGTCCGGTTGGCTTCATCCAAACTTTATCTTCTTCAGCAAGCTGCTCCCTGAAAACGCAAACGCTGACGCCAATACTGAGGCTGCATAACTCATTCAGCTGGCAAGGTGGGCCGTAACAAATCTAAATAATTATAATAATTTTACAAGACATTTGTTCACTTTTGGTAGCGAGTCCAAAAGGAGAGTCTTTTCATCCAGGTTTATCTTTCGATCGTTGACAATTATTTTTTTTTTTTATTTATTTACGTTTATAAATTGTCAAAATAAAGATAAAATATAAATAATTTTTATCTTTTTATAGATTTATGTTGATTGTGCCGCTGTCACCTCTGCTGTTTGAAAAAATCGGCAGTGCGAAGCAATTAGAGGTATCACTCATAGCATTTGTACACAAGTCATAAGTGTTAGTTCACATCTTCACTGTCCGGTTGGCTTCATCCAAACTTTATCTTCTTCAGCAAGCTGCTCCCTGAAAACGCAAACGCTGACGCCAATACTAAGGCTGCATAACTCATTCAGCAGCAAGGTGGGCCGTAACAAATATAAATAATTATAATAATTTTACAAGACATTTGTTCACTCTTGGTAGCGAGTCCAAAAGGAGAGTCTTTTCATTCAGGTTAATCTTTCGATCGTTGACAATTATTTATTTGTTTATTTATTTACGTTTATAAATTGTCAAAATTGAGATAATATATAAATAATTTTTATCTTTTTATAGACTAATGTTGGTTGTGCCTCTGTCACCGCTGCTGTTTGAAAAAATCGGAATAGTCAGCAATAAGAGGCATCACTCGTATCATTTTTACACAAGTCATAAGAGTTAGTTCACATCTTCACTGTCTGGTTGGCTTCATCCAAACTTTATCTTCTTCAGCAAGCTGCTCCTTGAAAACGCAAACGCTGACGCCAATACTGAGGCTGCATAACTCCTTCAGCAGGCATGTTGGGCCGTAACAAATATGAATAATTATAATAATTATACAAGACATTTGTTCACTCTTGGTAGCGAGTCCAACAGGAGAGGCTTTTTATTCAGGTTTATCTTTCGTTCGTTGATAATTATTTATTTGTTTATTTATATACTTTTATAAATAGTCAAAATAAAGATAAAATATAAATAATTTTTATCTATCTACAGATTTATGTTGGTTGTGCCGCTGTCACCTCTGCTGTTTGAAAAAATCGGAATTGTCAGCAAATAGAGGCATCACTCGTATCATTTTTTACACAAGTCATATGTGTTAGTTCACATCTTCACTGTCTGGTTGGCTTCATCCAAACTTTATCTTCTTCAGCAAGCTGCTCCTTGAAAACGCAAGCGCTGACGCCAACACTGAGGCTGCATAACTCCTTCAGCAGGCAAGGTGGGCCTTAACAAATATGAATAATTATAATAATTTTACAAGACATTTGTTCACTCTTGGTAGCGAGTCCAAAAGGAGAGTCTATTCATCCAGATTTATCTTTCGATCGTTGACAATTATTTATTTGTTTATTTATTTAAGTTTATAAATTGTCAAAATAAAGACAAAATATAAATAATTTTTATCTTCGTATAGATTTATGTTGGTTGTGCCACTGTCACCGCTGCAGTTTGAAAAAATCGGTATGGCGCAGCAATTAGAGGCATCACTCGTAGCATTTTTACACAAGTCACATCTTCACTGTCTGGTTGGCTTCAAACAAACTTTATCTTCTTCACCAAGCTGCTCTCTGAAAACGCAAACGCTGACGCCAATTCTGAGGCTGCATAACTCCTTCAGCAGGCAAGGTGGGCCGTAACAAATATAAATAATTTTACAAGACATTTGTTCACTCTTGGTAGCAAGTCCAAAAGGAGAGTCTATTCATCCAGATTTATCTTTCGATCGTTGACAATTATTTATTTATTTAAGTTTATAAATTGTCAAAATAAACACAAAATATAAATAATTTTTATCATTGTATAGATTTATGTTGCTTGTGCCGCTGTCACCTCTGCTGTTTGAAAAAATCGGGATGGCGCAGCAATTAGAGGCTTCACAAGTCATAAGTATTAGTTCACATCTTCACTGTCTGGTTGGCTTCATCCAAAGTTTATGTTCTTCAGCAAGCTGCTCCCTGAAAACGCAAACGCTGACGCCAATACTGAGGCTGCATAACTCCTTCAGCAGGCAAATTGGGCATTAACAAATATGAATAATTATAATAATTTTACAAGACATTTGTTCACTCTTGGTAGCGAGTCCAAAAGGAGAGTCTTTTCATCCAGATTTATCTTTCTATCGTTGACAATTGTTTATTTTTTTATTTATTTACGTTTATAAATTGTCAAAATAAAGACAAAATTTAAACAATTTTTATTTTTTATATACTTAGCATTTTAACACAAGTCATAAGTGTTACTTCACATCTTTACTGACTCGGTGGCTTCATCCAAACTTTATCTTCTTCAGCAAGCTGCTCCTTGAAAACGCAAACGCTGACGCCAATACTGAGGCTGCATAACTCCTTCAGCAGGCAAGGTGGGCCTTAACAAATATGAATAATTATAATAATTTTACAAGACATTTGTTCACTCTTGGTAGCGAGTCCAAAAGGAGAGTCTATTCATCCAGATTTATCTTTCGATCGTTGACAATTATTTATTTGTTTATTTATTTAAGTTTATAAATTGTCAAAATAAAGACAAAATATAAATAATTTTTATTTTTTATATACTAAGCATTTTTACACAAGTCAATAAAGACAAAATATAAAAAATTTTTATCTTTTTATAGACTTATGTTGGTTGTGCCGCTGTCACCTCTGCTGTTTGAAAAAATCGGAATTGTCAGCAATTAGAGGCATTACTCGTATCATTTTTACACAAGTCATAAGTGTTAGTTCACATCTTCACTGTCTGGTTGGCTTCATCCAAACTTTATCTTCTTCAGCAAGCTGCTCCTTGAAAACGCAAGCGCTGACGCCAATACTGAGGCTGCATAACTCCTTCAGCAGGCAAGGTGGGCCTTAACAAATATGAATAATTATAATAATTTTACAAGACATTTGTTCACTCTTGGTAGCGAGTCCAAAAGGAGAGTCTATTCATCCAGATTTATCTTTCGATCGTTGACAATTATTTATTTGTTTATTTATTTAAGTTAATAAATTGTCAAAATAAAGACAAAATATAAATAATTTTTATCTTCGTATAGATTTATGTTGATTGTGCCGCTGTCACCGCTGCAGTTTGAAAAAATCGGTATGGCGCAGCAATTAGAGGCATCACTCGTAGCATTTTTGCACAAGTCACATCTTCACTGTCTGGTTGGCTTCATCCAAACTTTATTTTCTTCAGCAAGCTGCTCCCTGATAACGCAAACGCTGACGCCAATACTGAGGCTGCATAACTCCTTCAGCAGGCAAGGTGGGCCTTATCAAATATGAATAATTATAATAATTTTGCAAGACATTTGTTCACTCTTGGTAGCGAGTCCAAAGGAGAGTCTATTCATCCAGATTTATCTTTCGATCGTTGACAATTATTTATTTGTTTATTTATTTAAGTTTATAAATTGACAAAATAAAGACAAAATATAAATAATTTTTATCTTTTTATAGATTTATGTTGGTTGTGCCGCTGTCACCTCTGCTGTTTGAAAAAATCGGGATGGCGCAGCAATTAGAGGCTTCACAAGTCATAAGTGTTAGTTCACATCTTCACTGTCTGGTTGGCTTCATCCAAAGTTTATGTTCTTCAGCAAGCTGCTCCCTGAAAACGCAAACGCTGACGCCAATACTGAGGCTGCATAACTCCTTCAGCAGGCAAATTGGGCATTAACAAATATGAATAATTATAATAATTTTACAAGACATTTGTTCACCCTTGGTAGCGAGTCCAAAAGGAGAGTCTATTCATCCAGATTTATCTTTCGATCGTTGACAATTATTTATTTGTTTATTTATTTACGTTTATAAATTGTCAAAATAAAGACAAAATATAAATAATTTTTATTTTTTATATACTTAGCATTTTTACACAAGTTATAAGTGTTAGTTCACATCTTTACTGACTCGGTGGCTTCATCCAAACTTTATCTTCTTCAGCAAGCTGCTCCTTGAAAACGCAAGCGCTGACGCCAATACTGAGGCTGCATAACTCCTTCAGCAGGCAAGGTGGGCCTTAACAAATATGAATAATTATAATAATTTTACAAGACATTTGTTCACTCTTGGTAGCGAGTCCAAAAGGAGAGTCTATTCATCCAGATTTATCTTTCGATCGTTGACAATTATTTATTTGTTTATTTATTTACGTTTATAAATTGTCAAAATAAAGACAAAATATAAATAATTTTTATCTTTTTATAGACTTATGTTGGTTGTGCCGCTGTCATCGGTGCTGTTTGTAAAAATCGGGATGGCGCAGCAATTAGAGGCATCACAAGTCAAAAGTGTTAGTTCACATCTTCACTGTCTGGTTGGCTTCATCCAAAGTTTATGTTCTTCAGCAAGCTGCTCCCTGAAAACGCAAACGCTGACGCCAATACTGAGGCTGCATAACTCCTTCAGCAGGCAAATTGGGCATTAACAAATATGAATAATTATAATAATTTTACAAGACATTTGTTCACCCTTGGTAGCGAGTCCAAAAGGAGAGTCTTTTCATCCAGGTTTATCTTTCGATCGTTGACAATTATTTATTTTTTTATTTATTTACGTTTATAAATTGTCAAAATAAAGACAAAATATAAATAATTTTTATTTTTTATATACTTAGCATTTTTACACAAGTTATAAGTGTTAGTTCACATCTTTACTGACTCGGTGGCTTCATCCAAACTTTATCTTCTTCAGCAAGCTGCTCCTTGAAAACGCAAGCGCTGACGCCAATACTGAGGCTGCATAACTCCTTCAGCAGGCAAGGTGGGCCTTAACAAATATGAATAATTATAATAATTTTACAAGACATTTGTTCACTCTTGGTAGCGAGTCCAAAAGGAGAGTCTTTTCATCCAGGTTTATCTTTCGATCGTTGACAATTATTTATTTTTTTATATATTTACGTTTATAAATTGTCAAAATAAAAATAATATATAACGAATTTTTTATTCTTTTTAAAGACTTATGTTGGTTGTGCCGCTGTCATCGCTATAAAAATCGGGATGGTGCAGCAATTAGAGGCATCACTCGTAGCATTTTTACACAAGTCATAAGTGTTAGTTCACATCTTCACTGTCCGGTTGGCTTCATCCAAACTTTATCTTCTTCAGCAAGCTGCTCCCTGAAAACGCAAACGCTGACGCCAATACTGAGGCTGCATAACTCATTCAGCTGGCAAGGTGGGCCGTAACAAATCTAAATAATTATAATAATTTTACAAGACATTTGTTCACTTTTGGTAGCGAGTCCAAAAGGAGAGTCTTTTCATCCAGGTTTATCTTTCGATCGTTGACAATTATTTTTTTTTTATTTATTTACGTTTATAAATTGTCAAAATAAAGATAAAATATAAATAATTTTTATCTTTTATAGATTTATGTTGATTGTGCCGCTGTCACCTCTGCTGTTTGAAAAAATCGGCAGTGGTCAGCAATTAGAGGTATCACTCATAGCATTTGTACACAAGTCATAAGTGTTAGTTCACATCTTCACTGTCCGGTTGGCTTCATCCAAACTTTATCTTCTTCAGCAAGCTGCTCCCTGAAAACGCAAACGCTGACGCCAATACTAAGGCTGCATAACTCATTCAGCAGCAAGGTGGGCCGTAACAAATATAAATAATTATAATAATTTTACAAGACATTTGTTCACTCTTGGTAGCGAGTCCAAAAGGAGAGTCTTTTCATTCAGGTTAATCTTTCGATCGTTGACAATTATTTATTTGTTTATTTATTTACGTTTATAAATTGTCAAAATTGAGATAATATATAAATAATTTTTATCTTTTTATAGACTAATGTTGGTTGTGCCTCTGTCACCGCTGCTGTTTGAAAAAATCGGAATAGTCAGCAATAAGAGGCATCACTCGTATCATTTTTACACAAGTCATAAGAGTTAGTTCACATCTTCACTGTCTGGTTGGCTTCATCCAAACTTTCTCTTCTTCAGCAAGCTGCTCCCCGAAAACGCAAACGCTGACGCCAATACTGAGGATACATAACTCCTTCAGCAGGCAAGTTGGGCATTAAGAAATATGAATAATTATAATAATTTTACAAGACATTTGTTCACTCTTGGTAGCGAGTCCAAAAGGAGAGTCTTTTCATCCAGGTTTATCTTTCGATCGTTGACAATTATTTATTTTTTTATTTATTTACGTTTATAAATTGTCAAAATAAAGACAAAATATAAATAATTTTTTTTTTTATATACTTAGCATTTTTACATAAGTCATAAGTGTTACTTCACATCTTTACTGACTCGGTGGCTTCATCAACAAACTTTATCTTCTTCAGCAAGCTGCT
>JAECWQ010000017.1:0-15329 GCA_018150835.1 Drosophila repletoides | reverse complement strand
AACATTCTGACCCCGATTGTTCCGAATCCTGTTGTAGGATTTAAGGTCCGAATACGAAGCTATAATGCCATCATCTCCTACTAACTCGATGAGTTGACGCGATTCGCCAACAAAATTGCCTAGGCAAGATTATCAGGTGCCGATCGTTGGTGACCCAGCACCAGGTTTTCAGAATTTTTCTAACATTCTGAACCTGATTTTTCCGAATCCTATACTTGGATTTGAGATCCGAGATACAAGTTAAAATGCTAACATCTCCAACTGACTGGATAAGTTTAAGGATTCTCCAAAAAAATTGACTTGGCAAGATTATCGGGTGTCGATCGTTGGTGACCCAGCACCAGGTTTTCATAATTTTTCTGACATTCTGATGTAGGATTTGAGGTCCGAATACGAAGTTATAATGCCAACATCTCCTACTAACTCGATAAGTTGACGCGATTCTCCAAAAAATTGGCTAGGCAAGATTATCAGGTGCCGATCGTTGGTGACCCACACCAGGTTTTCATAATTTTTCTAACATTCTGACCCCGATTGTTCCGAATCCTATATTTGGATTTGAGATCCGAGATACAAGTTAAAATGCTAACATCTCCAACTGACTGGATAAGTTTAAGGATTCTCCAAAAAAATTAACTTGGCAAGATTATCGGGTGCCGATCGTTGGTGACCCAGCACCAGGTTTTCATAATTTTTCTAACATTCTGACCCCGATTGTTCCGAATCCTATAGTCGGATTTGAGATCCTAGTTCCAAGTTAAAAGGCTAACATCTCCAACTGACTCGATAAGTTAAGGATTCTCCAAAAAAATTGACTTGGCAAGATTATCGGGTGCCGATCGTTGGTGACCCAGCTCCAGGTTTTCATAATTTTTCTAAAATTCTGACCCTGATTGTTCCGAATCCTGTTGTAGGATTTGAGGTCCGAATACGAAGTTATAATGCCAACATGTCCTATTAACTCGATAAGTTGACGCGATTCTCCAACAAAATTGGCTAGGCAAGATTATCGGGTGCCGATCGTTGGTGACCCAGCACCAGGTTTTCATAATTTTTCTAACATTCTGACCTCGATTTTTCCGAATCCTATATTTGGACTTAAGATCCGAGATACAAGTTAAAATGCTAACATCTCCAACTGACTCGATAAGTTTAAGGATTCTCCAAAAAAGTTGACTTGGCAAGATTATCGGGTGCCGATCTATGGTGACCCAGCACAAGGTTTTCATAATTTTTCTATTCCGAGTCCTGTTGTAGGATTTGAGGTCCGAATACGAAGTTATAATGCCAACATCTCCTACTAACTCGACAAGTTGACGCGATTCTCCAACAAAATTGCCTAGGCAAGATTATCAGGTGCCGATCGTTGGTGACCCAGCACCAGGTTTTCATAATTTTTCTAACATTCTGACCCCGATTGTTCCGAGTCCTATATTCGGATTTTATATCCGAGATACAAATTAAAATGCTAACATCTCCAACTAAATGGATAAGTTTAAGGATTCTCCAAAAAAATTAACTTGGCAAGATTATCGGGTGCCGATCGTTGGTGACCCAGCACCAGGTTTTCATAATTTTTCTAACATTCTGACCCCGATTGTTCCGAATCCTCTTGTAGGATTTGAGGTCCGAATACGAAGTTATAATGCCAACATCTCCTACTAACTCGATAAGTTGACGCGATTCTCCAACAAAATTTGCTAGGCAAGATTATCAGGTGCCGATCGTTGGTGACCCAGCACCAGGTTTTCATAATTTTTCTAACATTCTGACCCCGATTGTTCCGAGTCCTATATTCGGATTTTATATCCGAGATACAAATTAAAATGCTAACATCTCCAACTAACTGGATAAGTTTAAGGATTCTCCAAAAAAATTAACTTGGCAAGATTATCGGGTGCCGATCGTTGGTGACCCAGCACCAGGTTTTCCTAATTTTTCTAAAATTCTAACCCCGATTGTTCCGAATCCTCTTGTAGGATTTGAGGTCCGAATACGAAGTTATAATGCCAACATCTCCTACTAACTCGATAAGTTGACGCGATTCTCCAACAAAATTTGCTAGGCAAGATTATCAGGTGCCGGTCGTTGGTGACCCACCAGAGTTTTCATAATTTTTCTAAAATTCTGACCCCCATTGTTCCGAATCCTATAGTCGGATTTGAGATCCGAGTTCCAAGTTAAAATGCTAACATCTCCAACTGACTGGATAAGTTTAAGGATTCTCCAAAAAAATTGACTTGGCAAGATTACCGGGTGCTGATCGTTGGTGACCCACCACCAGGTTTTCATCATTTTTCTAAAATTCTGACCCCGATTGTTCCGAATCCTCTTGTAGGATTTGAGGTCCGAATACGAAGTTATAATGCCAACATCTCCTACTAACTCGATAAGTTGACGCGATTCTCCAAAAAAATTGGCTAGGCAAGATTATCAGGTGCCGATCGTTGGTGACCCACCACCAGGTTTTCATAATTTTTCAAAAATTCTGACCCCGATTGTTCCGAATCCTATACTTGGATTTGAGATCCGAGATACAAGTTAAAATGCTAACATCTCCAACTGACTGGGTAAGTTTAAGGATTCTCCAAAAAAATTAACTTGGCAAAATTATCGGGTGCCGATCGTTGGTGACCCACCACCAGGATTTCACAATTTTTCGAAAATTCTGAACCCGATTGGTCCGAATCCTATATTTGGATTTGAGATCCGAGATACAAGTTAAAATGCTAACATCTCCAACTGACTGGATAAGTTTAAGGATTCTCCAAAAAAATTAACTTGGCAAGCTTATCGGGTGCCGATCGTTGGTGACCCAGCACCAGGTTTTCATAATTTTTCTAACATTCTGACCCCGATTGTTCCGAATCCTATAGTCGGATTTGAGATCCTAGTTCCAAGTTAAAATGCTAACATCTCCAACTGACTCGATAAGTTTAAGGATTCTCCAAAAAAATTGACTTGGCAAGGTTTCTAAAATTCTGACCCCGATTGTTCCGAATCCTGTTGTAGGATTTGAGGTCCGAATACGAATACGAATACTAACTCGATAAGTTGACGCGATTCTCCAACAAAATTGGCTAGGCAAGATTATCGGGTGCCGATCGTTGGTGACCCAGCACCAGGTTTTCATAATTTTTCTAACATTCTGACCCCGATTGTTCCGAGTCCTATGTTCGGATTTTATATCCGAGATACAAATTAAAATGCTAACATCTCCAACTGACTGGATAAGTTTAAGGATTCTCCAAAAAGATTGACTTGGCAAGATTATCGTGTGCTGATCGTTGGTGACCCATCACCAGGTTTTCATAATTTTTCAAAAATTCTGACCCCGATTGTTCCGAATCCTCTTGTAGGATTTGAGGTCCGAATACGAAGTTATAATGCCAACATCTCCTACTAACTCGATAAGTTGACGCGATTCTCCAACAAAATTGGCTAGGCAAGATTATGAGGTGCCGATCGTTAGTGACCCAGCACCAGGTTTTCATAATTTTTCTAACATTCTGACCTCGATTTTTCCGAATCCTATATTTGGACTTAAGATCCGAGATACAAGTTAAAATGCTAACATCTCCAACTGACTCGATAAGTTTAAGGATTCTCCAAAAAAGTTGACTTGGCAAGATTATCGGGTGCCGATCTATGGTGACCCAGCACAAGGTTTTCATAATTTTTCTAAAATTCTGACCCCGATTGTTCCGAATCCTATAGTCGGATTTGAGATCCTAGTTCCAAGTTAAAATGCTAACATCTCCAACTGACTCGATAAGTTTAAGGATTCTCCAAAAAAATTGACTTGGCAAGGTGCCCCCCAGGTTTCATAATTTCTAAAATTCTGACCCCGATTGTTCCGAATCCTGTTGTGAGATTTGAGGTCCGAATTACGAATACGAACATCAACTAACTCGATAAGTTGACGCGATTCTCCAACAAAATTGGCTAGGCAAGATTATCGGGTGCCGATCGTTGGTGACCCAGCACCAGGTTTTCATAATTTTTCTAACATTCTGACCCCGATTGTTCCGAGTCCTATGTTCGGATTTTAGATCCGAGATACAAATTAAAATGCTAACATCTCCAACTGACTGGATAAGTTTAAGGATTCTCCAAAAAATTGACTTGGCAAGATTATCGTGTGCTGATCGTTGGTGACCCATCACCAGGTTTTCATAATTTTTCAAAATTCTGACCCCGATTGTTCCGAATCCTCTTGTAGGATTTGAGGTCCGAATACGAAGTTATAATGCCAACATCTCCTACTAACTCGATAAGTTGACGCGATTCTCCAACAAAATTGGCTAGGCAAGATTATCGAGGTGCCGATCGTTAGTGACCCAGCACCAGGTTTTCATAATTTTCTAACATTCTGACCTCGATTTTTCCGAATCCTATATTTGGACTTAAGATCCGAGATACAAGTTAAAATGCTAACATCTCCAACTGACTCGATAAGTTTAAGGATTCTCCAAAAAAAGTTGACTTGGCAAGATTATCAGGTGCCGATCGTTGGTGACCCAGCACCAGGTTTTCATAATTTTTCTAAAATTCTGACCCCGATTGTTCGAATCCTGTTGTAGGATTTGAGGTCCGAATACGAAGTTATAATACCAACATCTCCTACTAACTCGATAAGTTGACGCGATTCTCCAACAAAATTGCCTAGGCAAGATTATCAGGTGCCGATCGTTGGTGACCCAGCACCAGGTTTTCATAATTTTTCTAACATTCTGACCCCGATTGTTCCGAGTCCTATATTCGGATTTTATATCCGAGATACAAATTAAAATGCTAACATCTCCAACTAACTGGATAAGTTTAAGGATTCTCCAAAAAAATTGACTTGGCAAGATTATCAGGTGCCGATCGATGGTGTCCCACCACCAGGATTTCATAATTTTTCTAAAATTCTGACCCCGATTGTTCCGAATCCTGTAGTAGGATTTGAGGTCCGAATACGAAGTTATAATGCCAACATCTCCTACTAACTCGATAAGTTGACGCGATTCTCCAACAAAATTGGCTAGGCAAGATTATCAGGTGCCGATCGTTGGTGACCCAGCACCAGGTTTTCATAATTTTTCTAACATTCTGAACCCGATTGTTCCGAATCCTATACTTGGATATGAGATCCGAGATACAAGTTAAAATGCTAACATCTCCAACTGACTGGATAAGTTTAAGGATTCTCCAAAAAAATTAACTTGGCAAGATTATCAGGTGCCGATCGTTGGTGACCCACCACCAGGTTTTCATAATTTTTCAAAAATTCTGACCCCGATTGTTCCGAATCCTCTTGTAGGATTTGAGGTCCGAATACGAAGTTATAATGCCAACATCTCCTACTAACTCGATAAGTTGACGCGATTCTCCAACAAAATTGGCTAGGCAAGATTATCAGGTGCCGATCGTTAGTGACCCAGCACCAGGTTTTCATAATTTTTCTAACATTCTGACCTCGATTTTTCCGAATCCTATATTTGGACTTAAGATCCGAGATACAAGTTAAAATGCTAACATCTCCAACTGACTCGATAAGTTTAAGGATTCTCCAAAAAAATTGACTTGGCAAGATTATCAGGTGCCGATCGTTGGTGACCCAGCTCCAGGTTTTCATCATTTTTCTAAAATTCTGACCCCGATTGTTCCGAATCCTGTTGTAGGATTTGAGGTCCGAATACGAAGTTATAATGCCAACATCTCCTACTAACTCGATAAGTTGACGCGATTCTCAAACAAAATTGGCTAGGCAAGATTATCGGGTGCCGATCGTTGGTGACCCAGCACCAGGTTTTCATAATTTTTCTAACATTCTGACCCCGATTGTTCCGAGTCCTATATTCGGATTCTATATCCGAGATACAAGTTAAAATGCTAACATCTCCAACTGACTGGATAAGTTTAAGGATTCTCCAAAAAAATTAACTTGGCAAGATTATCGGGTGCCGATCGTTGGTGACCCAGCACCAGGTTTTCATAATTTTCTAACATTCAAACCCCGATTTTTCCGAATCCTATAGTCGGATTTGAGATCCTAGTTCCAAGTTAAAATGTTAACATCTCCAACTGACTCGATAAGTTTAAGGATTCCCCAAAAAAATTGACTTGGCAAGATTATCGAGTGCCGATCGTTGGTGACCCAGCTCCAGGTTTTCATCATTTTTCTAAAATTCTGACCCCGATTGTTCCGAATCCTGTTGTAGGATTTGAGGTCCGAATACGAAGTTATAATGCCAACATCTCCTACTAACTCGATAAGTTGACGCGATTCTCAAACAAAATTGGCTAGGCAAGATTATCGGGTGCCGATCGTTGGTGACCCAGCACCAGGTTTTCATAATTTTTCTAACATTCTGACCCCGATTGTTCCGAATCCTATAGTCGGGTTTGAGATCCGAGTTCCAAGTTAAAATGCTAACATCTCCAACTCACTGGATAAGTTTAAGGATTCTCCAAAAAAATTGACTTGGCAAGATTATCGGGTGCCGATCTTTGGTGACCCAGCACCAGGTTTTCATAATTTTTCTAAAATTCTGACCCCGATTGTTCCGAATCCTGTTGTAGGATTTGAGGTCCGAATACGAAGTTATAATGCCAACATCTCCTACTAACTCGATAAGTTGACGCGATTCTCCAACAAAATTGCCTAGGCAAGATTATCAGGTGCCGATCGTTGGTGACCCAGCACCAGGTTTTCATAATTTTTCTAACATTCTGAACCCGATTGTTCCGAATCCTATACTTGGATTTGAGATCCGAGATACAAGTTAAAATGCTAACATCTCCAACTGACTGGATAAGTTTAAGGATTCTCCAAAAAAATTAACTTGGCAAGATTATCGGGTGCCGATCGTTGGTGACCCAGCACCAGGTTTTCATAATTTTTCTAACATTCAAACCCCGATTGTTCCGAATCCTATAGTCGGATTTGAGATCCTAGTTCCAAGTTAAAATGCTAACATCTCCAACTGACTCGATAAGTTTAAGGATTCTCCAAAAAAATTGACTTGGCAAGATTATCGAGTGCCGATCTTTGGTGACCCAGCTCCAGGTTTTCATAATTTTTCTAAAATTCTGACCCCGATTGTTCCGAATCCTGTTGTAGGATTTGAGGTCCGAATACGAAGATATAATGCCAACATCTCCTACTAACTCGATAAGTTGACGCGATTCTCAAACAAAATTGGCTAGGCAAGATTATCGGGTGCCGATCGTTGGTGACCCAGCACCAGGTTTTCATAATTTTTCTAACATTCTGACCCCGATTGTTCCGAGTCCTATATTCGGATTTTATATCCGAGATACAAATTAAAATGCTAACATCTCCAACTGACTGGATAAGTTTAAGGATTCTCCAAAAAAATTGACTTGGCAAGATTATCAGGTGCCGATCGTTGGTGACCCACCACCAGGTTTTCATAATTTTCTAAAATTCTGACCCCGATTGTTCCGAATCTTGTAGTAGGATTTGAGGTCCGAATACGAAGTTATAATGCCAACATCTCTTACTAACTCGATAAGTTGACGCGATTCTCCAAGAAAATTGGCTAGGCAAGATTATCAGGTGCCGATCGTTGGTGACCCAGCACCAGGTTTTCATAATTTTTCTAACATTCTGACCCCGATTGTTCCGAATCCTATAGTCGGGTTTGAGATCCGAGTTCCAAGTTAAAATGCTAACATCTCCAACTGACTGGATAAGTTTAAGGATTCTCCAAAAAAGTTGACTTGGCAAGATTATCGGGTGCCGATCGTTGGTGACCCAGCACCAAGGTTTTCATAATTTTTCTAACATTCTGACCCCGATTGTTCCGAATCCTGTTGTAGGATTTGAGGTCCGAATACGAAGTTATAATGCCAACATCTCCTACTAACTCGATAAGTTGACGCGATTCTCCATCAAAATTGGCTAGGCAAGATTATCAGGTGCCGATCGTTGGTGACCCAGCACCAGATTTTCATAATTTTTCTAACATTCTGAACCCGATTGTTCCGAATCCTATACTTGGATTTGAGATCCGAGATACAAGTTAAAATGCTAACATCTCCAACTGACTGGGTAAGTTTAAGGATTCTCCAAAAAAATTAACTTGGCAAGATTATCGGGTGCCGATCGTTGGTGACCCAGCACCAGGTTTTCATATTTTTTCTAACATTCTGACCCCGATTGTTCCGAATCCTATTGTCGGATTTGAGATCCTAGTTCCAAGTTAAAATGGTAACATCTCCAACTGACTCGATAAGTTTAAGGATTCTCCAAAAAAATTGACTTGGCCAGATTATCGGGTGCCGATCGTTGGTGACCCAGCTCCAGGTTTTCATAATTTTTCTAAAATTCTGACCCCGATTTTTCCGAATCCTGCTGTAGGATTTGAGGTCCGAATACGAAGTTATAATGCCAACATCTCCTACTAACTCGATAAGTTGACGCGATTCTCCATCAAAATTGGCTAGGCAAGATTATCAGGTGCCGATCGTTGGTGACCCAGCACCAGATTTTCATAATTTTTCTAACATTCTGAACCCGATTGTTCCGAATCCTATACTTGGATTTGAGATCCGAGATACAAGTTAAAATGCTAACATCTCCAACTGACTGGATAAGTTTAAGGATTCTCCAAAAAAATTGACTTGGCAAGATTATCGGGTGCCGATCGTTGGTGACCCAACACCAGGTTTTCATAATTTTTCTAACATTCAAACCCCGATTTTTCCGAATCCTATAGTCGGATTTGAGATCCTAGTTCCAAGTTAAAATGCTAACATCTCCAACTGACTCGATAAGTTTAAGGATTCTCCAAAAAAATTGACTTGGCAAGATTATCGGGTGCCGATCGTTGGTGACCCAGCTCCAGGTTTTCATAATTTTTCTAAAATTCTGACCCCGATTGTTCCGAATCCTGTTGTAGGATTTGAGGTCCGAATACGAAGTTATAATGCCAACATCTCCTACTAACTCGATAAGTTGACGCGATTCTCAAACAAAATTGGCTAGGCAAGATTATCGGGTGCCGATCGTTGGTGACCCAGCACCAAGTTTTCATAATTTTTCTAACATTCTGACCCCGATTGTTCCGAATCCTATAGTCGGGTTTGAGATCCGAGTTCCAAGTTAAAATGCTAACATCTCCAACTCACTGGATAAGTTTAAGGATTCTCCAAAAAAAGTTGACTTGGCAAGATTATCGGGTGCCGATCTTTGGTGACCCAGCACAAGGTTTTCATAATTTTCTAAAATTCTGACCCCGATTGTTCGAATCCTGTTGTAGGATTTGAGGTCCGAATACGAAGTTATAATGCCAACATCTCCTACTAACTCGATAAGTTGACGCGATTCTCCAACAAAATTGCCTAGGCAAGATTATCAGGTGCCGATCGTTGGTGACCCAGCACCAGGTTTTCATAATTTTTCTAACATTCTGACCCCGATTGTTCCGAATCCTATACTTGGATATGAGATCCGAGATACAAGTTAAAATGCTAACATCTCCAACTGACTGGATAAGTTTAAGGATTCTCCAAAAAAATTAACTTGGCAAGATTATCGGGTGCCGATCGTTGGTGACCCAGCACCAGGTTTTCATAATTTTTCTAACATTCAAACCCCGATTTTTCCGAATCCTATAGTCGGATTTGAGATCCTAGTTCCAAGTTAAAATGTTAACATCTCCAACTGACTCGATAAGTTTAAGGATTCCCCAAAAAAATTGACTTGGCAAGATTATCGAGTGCCGATCTATGGTGACCCAGCTCCAGGTTTTCATCATTTTTCTAAAATTCTGACCCCGATTGTTCCGAATCCTGTTGTAGGATTTGAGGTCCGAATACGAAGATATAATGCCAACATCTCCTACTAACTCGATAAGTTGACGCGATTCTCAAACAAAATTGGCTAGGCAAGATTATCGGGTGCCGATCGTTGGTGACCCAGCACCAGGTTTTCATAATTTTTCTAACATTCTGACCCCGATTGTTCCGAGTCCTATATTCGGATTTTATATCCGAGATACAAATTAAAATGCTAACATCTCCAACTGACTGGATAAGTTTAAGGATTCTCCAAAAAAATTGACTTGGCAAGATTATCAGGTGCCGATCGATGGTGACCCACCACCAGGATTTCATAATTTTTCTAAAATTCTGACCCCGATTGTTCGAATCTTGTTGTAGGATTTGAGGTCCGAATACGAAGTTTTAATGCCAACATCTCCTACTAACTCGATAAGTTGACGCGATTCTCCAAGAAAATTGGCTAGGCAAGATTATCAGGTGCCGATCGTTGGTGACCCAGCACCAGGTTTTCATAATTTTTCTAACATTCTGACCCCGATTGTTCCGAATCCTATAGTCGGGTTTGAGATCCGAGTTCCAAGTTAAAATGCTAACATCTCCAACTCACTGGATAAGTTTAAGGATTCTCCAAAAAAGTTGACTTGGCAAGATTATCGGGTGCCGATCTCTGGTGACCCAGCACAAGGTTTTCATAATTTTTCTAAAATTCTGACCCCGATTGTTCCGAATCCTGTTGTAGGATTTGAGGTCCGAATACGAAGTTATAATGCCAACATCTCCTACTAACTCGATAAGTTGACGCGATTCTCCAACAAAATTGCCTAGGCAAGATTATCAGGTGCCGATCGTTGGTGACACAGCACCAGGTTTTCATAATTTTTCTAACATTCTGAACCCGATTGTTCCGAATCCTATACTTGGATATGAGATCCGAGATACAAGTTAAAATGCTAACATCTCCAACTGACTGGATAAGTTTAAGGATTCTCCAAAAAAATTAACTTGGCAAGATTATCGGGTGCCGATCGTTGGTGACCCAGCACCAGGTTTTCATAATTTTTCTAACATTCAAACCCCGATTTTTCCGAATCCTATAGTCGGATTTGAGATCCTAGTTCCAAGTTAAAATGTTAACATCTCCAACTGACTCGATAATTTTAAGGATTCCCCAAAAAAATTGACTTGGCAAGATTATCGAGAGCCGATCGTTGGTGACCCAGCTCCAGGTTTTCATAATTTTTCTAAAATTCTGACCCCGATTGTTCCGAATCCTGTTGTAGGATTTGAGGTCCGAATACGAAGTTATGATGCCAACATCTCCTACTAACTCGATAAGTTGACGCGATTCTCAAACAAAATTGGCTAGGCAAGATTATCGGGTGCCGATCGTTGGTGACCCAACACCAAGTTTTCATAATTTTTCTAACATTCTGACCCCGATTGTTCCGAATCCTATAGTCGGGTTTGAGATCCGAGTTCCAAGTTAAAATGCTAACATCTCCAACTCACTGGATAAGTTTAAGGATTCTCCAAAAAATTGACTTGGCAAGATTATCGGGTGCCGATCTATGGTGACCCAGCACAAGGTTTTCATAATTTTTCTAAAATTCTGACCCCGATTGTTCCGAATCCTGTTGTAGGATTTGAGGTCCGAATACGAAGTTATAATGCCAACATCTCCTACTAACTCGACAAGTTGACGCGATTCTCCAACAAAATTGCGCCAATAGGCAAGATTACCAGGTTTTCATAATTTTTCTAACATTCTGAACCCGATTGTTCCGAATCCTATACTTGGATATGAGATCCGAGATACAAGTTAAAATGCTAACATCTCCAACTGACTGGATAAGTTTAAGGATTCTCCAAAAAAATTAACTTGGCAAGATTATCGGGTGCCGATCGTTGGTGACCCAGCACCAGGTTTTCATCATTTTTCTAACATTCTGACCCCGATTGTTCCGAATCCTGTTGTAGGATTTGAGGTCCGAATACGAAGTTATAATGCCAACATCTCCTACTAACTCGATAAGTTGACGCGATTCTCCAACAAAATTGGCTAGGCAAGATTATCGGGTGCCGATCGTTGGTGACCCAGCACCAGGTTTTCATAATTTTTCTAACATTCTGAACCCGATTTTTCCGAATCCTATACTTGGATATGAGATCCGAGATACAAGTTAAAATGCTAACATCTCCAAATGACTGGATAAGTTTAAGGATTCTCCAGAAAAAATTGACTTGGCAAGATTATCGAGTGCCGATCGTTGGTGACCCAGCTCCAGGTTATCATAATTTTTCTAAAATTCTGACCCCGATTGTTCCGAATCCTGTTGTAGGATTTGAGGTCCGAATACGAAGTTATAATGCCAACATCTCCTACTAACTCGATAAGTTGACGCGAGTCTCAAACAAAATTGGCTAGGCAAGATTATCGGGTGCCGATCGTTGGTGACCCAGCACCAGGTTTTCATAATTTTTCTAACATTCTGAACCCGATTTTTCCGAATCCTATACTTGGATATGAGATCCGAGATACAAGTTAAAATGCTAACATCTCCAAATGACTGGATAAGTTTAAGGATTCTACAAAAAAATTGACTTGGCAAGATTATCGAGTGCCGATCGTTGGTGACCCAGCTCCAGGTTATCATAATTTTTCTAAAATTCTGACCCCGATTGTTCCGAATCCTGTTGTAGGATTTGAGGTCCGAATACGAAGTTATAATGCCAACATCTCCTACTAACTCGATAAGTTGACGCGATTCTCAAACAAAATTGGCTAGGCAAGATTATCGGGTGCCGATCGTTGGTGACCCAGCACCAGGTTTTCATAATTTTTCTAACATTCTGACCCCGATTGTTCCGAGTCCTATATTCGGATTTTATTTCCGAGATACAAATTAAAATGCTAACATCTCCAACTGACTGGATAAGTTTAAGGATTCTCCAAAAAAATTGACTTGGCAAGATTATCAGGTGCCGATCGATGGTGACCCACCACCAGGATTTCATAATTTTTCTAAAATTCTGACCCCGATTGTTCCGAATCTTGTTGTAGGATTTGAGGTCCGAATACGAAGTTATAATGCCAACATCTCCTACTAACTCGATAAGTTGACGCGATTCTCCAACAAAATTGGCTAGGCAAGATTATGAGGTGCCGATCGTTGGTGAAGGTTTTCATAATTTTTCTAAAATTCTGACCCCGATTGTTCCGAGTCCTATATTCGGATTTTATATCCGAGATACAAATTAAAATGCTAACATCTCCAACTGACTGGATAAGTTTAAGGATTCTCCAAAAAAATGGACTTGGCAAGATTATCAGGTGCCGATCGATGGTGACCCACCACCAGGATTTCATAATTTTTCTAAAATTCTGACCCCGATTGTTCCGAATCCTGTTGTAGGATTTGAGGTCCGAATACGAAGTTATAATGCCAACATCTCCTAATAACTCGACAAGTTGACGCGATTCTCCAACAAAATTGCCTAGGCAAGATTATCAGGTGCCGATCGTTGGTGACCCAGCACCAGGTTTTCATAATTTTTCTAACATTCTGAACCCGATTTTTCCGAATCCTATACTTGGATATGAGATCCGAGATACAAGTTAAAATGCTAACATCTCCAAATGACTGGATAAGTTTAAGGATTCTCCAAAAAAATTAACTTGGCAAGATTATCGGGTGCCGATCGTTGGTGACCCAGCACCAGGTTTTCATAATTTTTCTAACATTCTGACCCCGATTGTTCCGAATCCTATAGTCGGATTTGAGATCCGAGTTCCAAGTTAAAATGCTAACATCTCCAACTCACTGGATAAGTTTAAGGATTCTCCAAAAAAATTGACGTGGCAAGATTATCGTGTGCTGATCGTTGGTGACCCACCACCAGGTTTTCATCATTTTTCAAAAATTCTGACCCCCGATTGTTCCGAATCCTCTTGTAGGATTTGAGGTCCGAATACGAAGTTATAATGCCAACATCTCCTACTAACTCGATAAGTTGACGCGATTCTCCAACAAAATTGGCTAGGCAAGATTATGAGGTGCCGATCGTTGGTGACCCAGCACCAGGTTTTCATAATTTTTCTGACATTCTGACCTCGATTTTTCCGAATCCTATGTTTGGACTTAAGATCAGAGATACAAGTTAAAATGCTAACATCTCCAACTGACTCGATTAGTTTAAGGATTCTCCAAAAAAGTTGACTTGGCAAGATTATCGGGTGCCGATCTATGGTGGCCCAGCACCAGGTTTTCATAATTTTTCTAACATTCTGACCCCGATTGTTCCGAATCCTGATGTAGGATTTGAGGTCCGAATACGAAGTTATAATGCCACCATCTCCTACTAACTCGATAAGTTGACGCGATTCTCCAACAAAATTGGCTAGGCAAGATTATCAGGTGAAGATCGTTGGTGACCCAGCACCAGGTTTTCATAATTTTTCTAATATTCTGAACCCGATTGTTCCGAGTCCTATATTCGGATTTTATATCCGAGATACATTTTAAAATGCTAACATCTCCAACTGACTGGATAAGTTTAAGGATTCTCCAAAAAAATTGACTTGGCAAGATTATCGGGTGCCGATCGATGGTGACCCACCACCAGGATTTCATAATTTTTCACAAAATTCTGACCCCGATTGTTCCGAATCTTATGGTAGGATTTGAGGTCCGAGTTCCAAGTTAAAATGCTAACATCTCCAACTCACTGGATAAGTTTAAGGATTCTCCAAAAAGTTGACTTGGCAAGATTATCGGGTGCCGATCTATGGTGACCCAGCACAAGGTTTTCATAATTTTTCTAAAATTCTGACCCCGATTGTTCCGAATCCTGTTGTAGGATTTGAGGTCCGAATACGAAGTTATAATGCCAACATCTCCTACTAACTCGATAAGTTGACGCGATTCTCCAACAAAATTGCCTAGGCAAGATTATCAGGTGCCGATCGTTGGTGACCCAGCACCAGGTTTTCATAATTTTTCTAACATTCTGACCCCGATTGTTCCGAATCCTATAGTCGGATTTGAGACCCGAGATCAAAGTTAAAATGGTAACATCTCCAACTGACTGGATAAGTTTAAGGATTCTCCAAAAAAATTGACTTGGCAAGATTATCGGGAGCAGATCTTGGTGACCCACAACCAGGTTTTCATAATTTTCTAACATTCTGACCCCGATTGTTCCGAGTCCTATATTCGGATTTTATTTCCGAGATACAAATTAAAATGCTAACATCTCCAACTGACTGGATAAGTTTAAGGATTCTCCAAAAAATTGACTTGGCAAGATTATCAGGTGCCGATCGATGGTGACCCACCACCAGGATTTCATAATTTTTCTAAAATTCTGACCCCGATTGTTCGAATCTTGTTGTAGGATTTGAGGTCCGAATACGAAGTTATAATGCCAACATCTCCTACTAACTCGATAAGTTGACGCGATTCTCAACAAAATTGGCTAGGCAAGATTATGAGGTGCCGATCGTTGGTGAAGGTTTCATAATTTTTCTAAAATTC
>JAECWQ010000169.1:0-53159 GCA_018150835.1 Drosophila repletoides | reverse complement strand
GATCAGACTTATTTATTATATAAGAATGCTATAGCAACAATCGGTTGAAATAAACACAATTTTTAAGGGAAATTATTAAGGTCAGACTTCTATTAGTATACCGATGAAATAGAAAGAATTGCTCACAATAAATTTGAAAGATCAGAATTCTTTATTATGGTTGAAATAAAAGCATTTCTTATGGGAAAATATTAAGATCAAACTTCTTTTAGTATACCGATGAAATAGAAAAGAATTGCTCACAATAAATTTGAAAGATCAGACTTATTTATTATATAAGAATGCTATAGCAACAATCGGTTGAAATAAACACAATTTTTAAGGGAAATTATTAAGGTCAGACTTCTATTAGTATACCGATGAAATAGAAAGAATTGCTCACAATAAATTTGAAAGATCAGAATTCTTTATTATATAGCAACAATTGGTTGAAAGAAAAGCATTTCTTATGGGAAAATATTAAGATCAAACTTCTATTAGTATACCGATGAAAGAGAAAGAATTGCTCACAAAAAATTTGAAAGACCAGACATCTTTATTATATAAGAATGCTATAGCAACAATCGCTTGAAATAAAAACATTTCTTATTATTATTAAAATTATTAAGGTCAGACTTCTATTAGTATACCGATGAAATAGAAAGAATTGCTCACAATAATATATTAAGATCAGACTTCTTTATTATATAAGAATGCTATAGCAACAATCGGTTGAAATAAATACAATTTTTAAGGGAAATTATTAAGGTCAGACTTCTATTAGTATACCGATGAAATTGAAAGAATTGCTCACAATAAATTTGAAAGATCAGACTTCTTTATTATATGAGAAGGCTATAGCAACAATCGGTTAAAATAAAAACATTTCTTATGGGAAATAATTAAGATCTAACTTCTATTAGTATACCGATGAAATAGAAAGAATTGCTCACAATAAATTTGAAAGACCAGACATCTTTATTATATAAGAATGCTATAGCAACAATCGCTTGAAATAAAAACATTTCTTATGGGAAATTATAAAGATCGAACTTCTATTAGTATACCGATGAAATAGAAAGAATTGCTCACAATAAATTTGAAAGATCAGACTTCTTTATTAAATAGCAAACATTCGGTTGAAATAAAATTATTTCTTATGGGAAATTATTAAGATCAAACTTCTATTAGTATACCGATGAAATTGAAAGAATTGCTCACAATAATATATTAAGATCAGACTTCTTTACTATATAAGAATGCTATAGCAACAATCGGTTAAAATAAATACAATTTTTAAGGGAAATTATTAAGGTCAGACTTCTATTAGTATACCGATGAAATAGAAAGAATTGCTCACAATAAAATATTAAGATCAGACTTCTTTATTATATACGAATGCTATAGCAACAATCGGTTGAAATAAATACAATTTTTAAGGGAAATTATTAAGGTCAGACTTCTATTAGTATACCGATGAAATAGAAAGAATTGCTCACAATAAATTTGAAAGATCAGACTTCTTTATTATATAGCAAACATTCGGTTGAAATAAAATTATTTCTTATGGGAAATTATTAAGATCAAACTTCTATTAGTATACCGATGAAATAGAAAGAATTGCTCACAATAAATTTGAAAGATCAGACTTCTTTATTATATGAGAATGCTATAGCAACAATCGGTTGAAATAAATACAATGTTTAAGGGAAATTATTAAGATCAAACTTCTATTAGTATACCGATGAAATAGAAAGAATTTCTCACAATAAATTTGAAAGATCAGACTTATTTATTATATAAGAATGCTATAGCAACAATCGGTTGAAATAAACACAATTTTTAGGGAAATTATTAAGGTCAGACTTCTATTAGTATACCGATGAAATAGAAAGAATTGCTCACAATAAATTTGAAAGATCAGAATGCTTTATTATGGTTGAAATAAAAGCATTTCTTATGGGAAAATATTAAGATCAAACTTCTATTAGTATACCGATGAAATAGAAAGAATTGCTCACAATAAATTTGAAAGACCAGACATCTTTATTATATAAGAATGCTATAGCAACAATCGCTTGAAATAAAAACATTTCTTATTATTATTAAAATTATTAAGGTCAGAATTCTATTAGTATACCGATGAAATAGAAAGAATTGCTCACAATAATATATTAAGATCAGACTTCTTTATTATATAAGAATGCTATAGCAACAATCGGTTGAAATAAATACAATTTTGAAGGGAAATTATTAAGGTCAGACTTCTATTAGTATACCGATGAAATAGAAAGAATTGCTCACAATAAAATATTAAGATCAGACTTCTTTATTATATACGAATGCTATAGCAACAATCGGTTGAAATAAATACAATTTTTAAGGGAAATTATTAAGGTCAGACTTCTATTAGTATACCGATGAAATAGACAGAATTGCTCACAATAAATTTGAAAAATCAGACTTCTCTATTATATAGCAAACATTCGGTTGAAATAAAATTATTTCTTATGGGAAATTATTAAGATCAAACTTCTATTAGTATACCGATGAAATAGAAAGAATTGCTCACAATAAATTTGAAAGATTAGACATCTTTATTATATAAGAATGCTATAGCAACAATCGGTTGAAATAAATACAATGTTTAAGGGAAATTATTAAGATCAAACTTCTATTAGTATACCGATGAAATAGAAAGAATTGCTCACAATAATATATTAAGATCAGACTTCTTTATTATATAAGAATGCTATAGCAACAATCGGTTGAAATAAATACAATTTTTAAGGGAAATTATTAAGGTCAGACTTCTATTAGTATATCGATGAAATTGAAAGAATTGCTCACAATAAAATATTAAGATCAGACTTCTTTATTATATACGAATGCTATAGCAACAATCGGTTGAAATAAATACAATTTTTAAGGGAAATTATTAAGGTCAGACTTCTATTAGTATACCGATGAAATAGAAAGAATTGCTCACAATAAATTTGAAAGATCAGACTTCTTTATTATATGAGAATGCTATAGCAACAATCGGTTGAAATAAATACAATGTTTAAGGGAAATTATTAAGATCAAACTTCTATTAGTATACCGATGAAATAGAAAGAATTGCTCACAATAAATTTGAAAGATCAGACTTATTTATTATATAAGAATGCTATAGCAACAATCGGTTGAAACAAACACAATTTTTAAGGGAAATTATTAAGGTCAGACTTCTATTAGTATACCGATGAAATAGAAAGAATTGCTCACAATAAATTTAAAAGATCAGAATTCTTTATTATATAGAAACAATTGGTTAAAATAAAAGCATTTCTTATGGGAAAATATTAAGATCAAACTTCTATTAGTATACCGATGAAATAGAAAGAATTGCTCACAATAAATTTGAAAGACCAGACATCTTTATTATATAAGAATGCTATAGCAACAATCGGCTTGAAATAAAAACATTTCTTATTATTATTAAAATTATTAAGGTCAGACTTCTATTAGTATACCGATGAAATAGAAAGAATTGCTCACAATAATATATTAAGATCAGACTTCTTTATTATATAAGAATGCTATAGCAACAATCGGTTGAAATAAATACAATTTTTAAGGGAAATTATTAAGGTCAGACTTCTATTAGTATACCGATGAAATTGAAAGAATTGCTCACAATAAATTTGAAAGATCAGACTTCTTTATTATATGTGAAGGCTATAGCAACAATCGGTTGAAATAAAAACATTTCTTATGGGAAATTATTAAGATCAAACTTCTATTAGTATACCGATGAAATAGAAAGAATTGCTCACAATAAATTTAAAAGATCAGAATTCTTTATTATATAGAAACAATTGGTTAAAATAAAATCATTTCTTATGGGAAAATATTAAGATCAAACTTCTATTAGTATACCGATGAAATAGAAAGAATTGCTCACAATAAATTTGAAAGACCAGACATCTTTATTATATAAGAATGATATAGCAACAATCGCTTGAAATAAAAACATTTCTTATTATTATTAAAATTATTAAGGTCAGACTTCTATTAGTATACCGATGAAATAGAAAGAATTGCTCAAAATAATATATTAAGATTAGATTTCTTTATTATATAAGAATGCTATAGCAACAATCGGTTGAAATAAATACAATTTTTAAGGGAAATTATTAAGATCAGACTTCTATTAGTATACCGATGAAATAGAAAGAATTGCTCACAATAAATTTGAAAGATCAGACATCTTTATTATATATAAATGCTATAGCAACAATCGGTTGAAATAAAAACATCTCTTATGGGAAATTATTAAGATCAAACTTCTATTAGTATACCGATGAAATAGAAAGAATTGCTCACAATAATATATTAAGATCAGACTTCTTTACTATATAAGAATGCTATAGCAACAATCGGTTGAAATAAATACAATTTTTAAGGGAAATTATTAAGGTCAGACTTCTATTAGTATACCGATGAAATAGAAAGAATTGCTCACAATAATATATTAAGATCAGACTTCTTTATTATATAAGAATGCTATAGCAACAATCGGTTGAAATAAATACAATTTTTAAGGGAAATTATTAAGGTCAGACTTCTATTAGTATACCGATGAAATAGAAAAAATTGCTCACAATAAATTTGAAAGATCAGACTTATTTATTATATAAGAATGCTATAGCAACAATCGGTTGAAATAAACACAATTTTTAAGGGAAATTATTAAGGTCAGACTTCTATTAGTATACCGATGAAATAGAAAGAATTGCTCACAATAAATTTAAAAGATCAGAATTCTTTATTATATAGCAAGAATTGGTTGAAATAAAAGCATTTCTTATGGGAAAATATTAAGATCAAACTTCTATTAGTATACCGATGAAATAGAGAGAATTGCTCTCAATAAATTTGAAAGACCAGACATCTTTATTATATAAGAATGCTATAGCAACAGTCGCTTGAAATAAAAACATTTCTTATTATTATTAAAATTATTAAGGTCAGACTTCTATTAGTATACCGATGAAATAGAAAGAATTGCTCACAATAATATATTAAGATCAGACTTCTTTATTATATAAGAATGCTATAGCAACAATCGGTTGAAATAAATACAATTTTTAGGGAAATTATTAAGGTCAGACTTCTATTAGTATACCGATGAAATTGAAAGAATTGCTCACAATAAATTTGAAAGATCAGACTTCTTTATTATATGAGAAGGCTATAGCAACAATCGGTTGAAATAAAAACATTTCTTATGGGAAATTATTAAGATCAAACTTCTATTAGTATACCGATGAAATAGAAAGAATTGCTCACAATAAATTTAAAAGATCAGAATTCTTTATTATATAGCAATAATTGGTTAAAATAAAAGCATTTCTTATGGGAAAATATTAAGATCAAACTTCTATTAGTATACCGATGAAATAGAAAGAATTGCTCACAATAAATTTGAAAGACCAGACATCTTTATTATATAAGAATACTATAGCAACAATCGCTTGAAATAAAAACATTTCTTATTATTATTAAAATTATTAAGGTCAGACTTCTATTAATATACCGATGAAATAGAAAGAATTGCTCACAATAATATATTAAGATTAGACTTCTTCATTATATAAGAATGCTATAGCAACAATCGGTTGAAATAAATACAATTTTTAAGGGAAATTATTAAGGTCAGACTTCTATTAGTATACCGATGAAATAGAAAGAATTGCACACAATAAATTTGAAAGATCAGACTTCTTTATTATATAAGAATGCTATTGCAACAATCGGTTGAAATAAAAATATTTCTTATGGGAAATTATAAAGATCACACTTCTATTAGTATACCGATGAAATAGAAAGAATTGCTCACAATAAATTTGAAAGACCAGACATCTTTATTATATAAGAATGCTATAGCAACAATCGCTTGAAATAAAAACATTTCTTATTATTATTAAAATTATTAAGGTCAGACTTCTATTAATATACCGATGAAATAGAAAGAATTGCTCACAATAATATATTAAAGATTAGACTTCTTTATTATATAAAAATGCTATAGCAACAATCGGTTGAAATAAATACAATTTTTAAGGGAAATTATTAAGATCAGACTTCTATTAGTATACCGATGAAATAGAAAGAATTGCTCACAATAAATTTGAAAGATCAGACATCTTTATTATATATAAATGCTATAGCAACAATCGGTTGAAATAAAAACATCTCTTATGGGAAATTATTAAGATCAAACTTCTATTAGTATACCGATGAAATAGAAAGAATTGCTCACAATAAATTATTAAAGATCAGACTTCTTTATTATATAAGAATGCTATAGCAACAATCGGTTGAAATAAATACAATTTTTAAGGGAAATTATTAAGATCAGACTACTATTAGAATATTGATGAATTAGAAAGAATTGCTCACAATAAATTTGAAAGATTAGACATGTTTATTATATAAGAATGCTATTGCAACAATATGTTGAAATAAAAATATTTCTTATGGGAAATTATAAAGATCAAACTTCTATTAGTATACCGATGAAATAGAAAGAATTGCTCACAATAAATTTGAAAGATCAGACTTCTTTATTATATAGCTAAACATTCGGTTGAAATAAAATTATTTCTTATGCGAAATTATAAAGATCAAACTTCTATTAGTATACCGATGAAATAGAAAGAATTGCTCACAATAAATTTGAAAGATTAGACATCTTTATTATATGAGAATGCTATAGCAACAATCGGTTGAAATAAAAACATTTCTTATGGGAAATTATTAAGATCAAACTTCTATTAGTATACCGATGAAATAGAAAGAATTGCTCACAATAATATATTAAGATCAGACTTCTTTATTATATAAGAATGCTATAGCAATAATCGGTTGAAGTAAATACAATTTTTAAGGGAAATTATTAAGGTCAGACTTCTATTAGTATACCGATGAAATAGAAAGAATTGCTCACAATAAATTTGAAAGATCAGAATTCTTTATTATATAGCAACAATTGGTTGAAATAAAAGCATTTCTTATGCGAAAATATTAAGATCAAACTTCTATTAGTATACCGATGAAATAGAAAGAATTGCTCACAATAAATTTGAAAGACCAGACATCTTTATTATATAAGAATGCTATAGCAACAATCGGTTGAAATAAATACAATATTTAAGGGAAATTATTAAGGTCAGACTTCTATTAGTATACCGAAGAAATTGAAAGAATTGCTCACAATAAATTTGAAAGATCAGGCTTCTTTATTATATGAGAAGGCTATAGCAAGAATCGGTTGAAATAAAAACATTTCTTATGGGAAATTATTAAGATCAAACTTCTATTAGTATACCGATGAAATAGAAAGAATTGCTCACAATAAATTTGAAAGACCAGACATCTTTATTATATAAGAATGCTATAGCAACAATCGATTGAAATAAAAACATTTCTTATTATTATTAAAATTATTAAGGTCAGACTTCTATTAGTATACCGATGAAATAGAAAGAATTGCTCACAATAATATATTAAGATCAGACTTCTTTATTATATAAGAATGCTATAGCAACAATCGGTTGAAATAAATACAATTTTTAAGGGAAATTATTAAGGTCAGACTTCTATTAGTATACCGATGAAATTGAAAGAATTGCTCACAATAAATTTGAAAGATCAGACTTCTTTATTATATGAGAAGGCTATAGCAACAATCGGTTGAAATAAAAACATTTCTTATGGGAAATTATTAAGATCAAACTTCTATTAGTATACCGATGAAATAGAAAGAATTGCTCACAATAAATTTAAAAGATCAGAATTCTTTATTATATAGCAATAATTCGGTTGAAATAAAAGCATTTCTTATGGGAAAATATTAAGATCAAACTTCTATTAGTATACCGATGAAATAGAAAGAATTGCTCACAATAAATTTGAAAGATCAGACATCTTTATTATATAAGAATACTATAGCAACAATCGCTTGAAATAAAAACATTTCTTATTATTATGAAAATTATTAAGGTCAGACTTCTATTAATATACCGATGAAATAGAAAGAATTGCTCACAATAATATATTAAGATTAGACTTCTTTATTATATAAGAATGCTATAGCAACAATCGGTTGAAATAAATACAATTTTTAAGGGAAATTATTAAGGTCAGACTTCTATTAGTATACCGATGAAATAGAAAGAATTGCTCACAATAAATTTGAAAGATCAGACTTCTTTATTATATAAGAATGCTATTGCAACAATCGGTTGAAATAAAAATATTTCTTATGGGAAATTATAAAGATCACACTTCTATTAGTATACCGATGAAATAGAAAGAATTGCTCACAATAAATTTGAAAGACCAGACATCTTTATTATATAAGAATGCTATAGCAACAATCGCTTGAAATAAAAACATTTCTTATTATTATTAAAATTATTAAGGTCAGACTTCTATTAGTATACCGATGAAATAGAAAGAATTGCTCACAATAATATATTAAAGATCAGACTTCTTCATTATATAAGAATGCTATAGCAACAATCGGTTAAAATAAATACAATTTTTAAGGGAAATTATTAAGGTCAGACTTCTATTAGTATACCGATGAAATAGAAAGAATTGCTTACAATAAAATATTAAGATCAGACTTCTTTATTATATACGAATGCTATAGCAACAATCGGTTGAAATAAATACAATTTTTAAGGGAAATTATTAAGATCAGACTTCTATTAGTATACCGATGAAATAGAAAGAATTGCTCACAATAAATTTGAAAGATCAGACATCTTTATTATATATAAATGCTATAGCAACAATCGGTTGAAATAAAAACATCTCTTATGGGAAATTATTAAGATCAAACTTCTATTAGTATACCGATGAAATAGAAAGAATTGCTCACAATAAATTATTAAGATCAGACTTCTTTATTATATAAGAATGCTATAGCAACAATCGGTTGAAATAAATACAATTTTTAAGGGAAATTATTAAGATCAGACTACTATTAGAATATTGATGAATTAGAAAGATTTGCTCACAATAAATTTTAAAGATTAGACATCTTTATTATATAAGAATGCTATTGCAACAATCGGTTGAAATAAAAATATATCTTATGGGAAATTATAAAGATCGAACTTCTATTAGTATACCGATGAAATAGAAAGAATTGCTCACAATAAATTTGAAAGATCAGACTTCTTTATTATATAGCAAACATTCGGATGAAATAAAATTATTTCTTATAGGAAATTATTAAGATCAAACTTCTATTAGTATACCGATGAAATAGAAAGAATTGCTCACAATAAATTTGAAAGATCAGACATCTTTATTATATGAGAACGCTATAGCAACAATCGGTTGAAATAAAAACATTTCTTATGGGAAATTATTAAGATCAAACTTCTATTAGTATACCGATGAAATAGAAAGAATTGCTCACAATAATATATTGAAAGATCAGACTTCTTTATTATATAAGAATGCTATAGCAATAATCGGTTGAAGTAAATACAATTTTTAAGGGAAATTATTAAGGTCAGACTTCTATTAGTATACCGATGAAATAGAAAGAATTGCTCACAATAAATTTGAAAGATCAGACTTCTTTATTATATAAGCACACAATTCGGTTGAAATAAAAGCATTTCTTATGGGAAATTATTAAGATCAAACTTCTATTAGTATACCGATGAAATAGAAAGAATTGCTCACAATAAATTTGAAAGACCAGACATCTTTATTATATAAGAATGCTATAGCAACAATCGGTTGAAATAAATACAATATTTAAGGGAAATTATTAAGGTCAGACTTCTATTAGTATACCGATGAAATTGAAAGAATTGCTCACAATAAATTTGAAAGATCAGACTTCTTTATTATATAAGAAGGCTATAGCAACAATCGGTTGAAATAAAACAATTTCTTATGGGAAATTATTAAGATCAAACTTCTATTAGTATACCGATGAAATAGAAAGAATTGCTCACAATAAATTTGAAAGATCAGACTTCTTTATTATATAAGAATGCTATAGCAACAATTCGGTTGAAATAAAAATATTTCTTATGGGAAATTATAAAGATCGAACTTCTATTAGTATACCGATGAAATAGAAAGAATTGCTCACAATAAATTTGAAAGATCAGACTTCGTTATTATATAAGAATGCTATAGCAACAATCGGTTGAAGTAAATACAATTTTTAAGGGAAATTATTAAGATCAGACTTCTATTAGTATACCGATGAAATAGAAAGAATTGCTCACAATAAATTTGAAAGATCAGACTTCTTTATTATATAGCAACAATCGGTTGAAATAAAAACATTTCTTATGGGAAATTATTAAGATCAAACTTCTATTAGTATACCGATGAAATAGAAAGAATTGCTCACAATAAATTTGAAAGATCAGACATCTTTATTATATAAGAATGCTATAGCAACAATCGGTTGAAGTAAATACAATTTTTAAGGGAAATTATTAAGATCAGACTTCTATTAGTATACCGATGAAATAGAAAGAATTGCTCACAATAAATTTGAAAGATCAGACTTCTTTATTATATAAGAATGCTATAGCAACAATCGGTTGAAATAAAAACATTTCTTATGGGAAATTATTAAGATCAAACTTCTATTAGTATACCGATGAAATAGAAAGAATTGCTCACAATAAATTTGAAAGATCAGACTTCTTTATTATATAAGAATGCTATAGCAACAATCGGTTGAAATAAACACAATTTTTAAGGGAAATTATTAAGGTCAGACTTCTATTAGTATACCGATGAAATAGAAAGAATTGCTCACAATAAATTTGAAAGATCAAACTTCTTTATTATATAGCAAACAATCGGTTGAAATAAAAGCATTTCTTATGGGAAATTATTAAGATCAAACTTCTATTAGTATACCGATGAAATAGAAAGAATTGCTCACAATAAATTTGAAAGACCAGACATCTTTATTATATAAGAATGCTATAGCAACAATCGATTGAAATAAAAACATTTCTTATTATTATGAAAATTATTAAGGTCAGACTTCTATTAGTATACCGATGAAATAGAAAGAATTGCTCACAATAAATTTGAAAGATCAGACTTCTTTATTATATACGAACTAAGCAACAATCGGTTGAAATAAATACTATTTCTTATGGGAAATTATAAAGATCAAACTTCTATTAGTATACCGATGAAATAGAAAGAATTGCTCACAATAAATTTGAAAGATTAGACATCTTTATTATATAGAATGCTATAGCAACAATCGGTTGAAATAAATACAATTTTTAAGGGAAATTATTAAGATCAAACTTCTATTAGTATACCGATGAAATAGAAAGAATTGCTCACAATAATATATTAAGATCAGACTTCTTTACTATATAAGAATGCTATAGCAACAATCGGTTGAAATAAATACAATTTTTAAGGGAAATTATTAAGGTCAGACTTCTATTAGTATACCGATGAAATAGAAAGAATTGCTCACAATAATATATTAAGATCAGACTTCTTTATTATATAAGAATGCTATAGCAACAATCGGTTAAAATAAATACAATTTTTAAGGGAAATTATTAAGGTCAGACTTCTATTAGTATACCGATGAAATAGAAAGAATTGCTCACAATAAATTTGAAAGATCAGACTTATTTATTATATAAGAATGCTATAGCAACAATCGGTTGAAATAAACACAATTTTTAAGGGAAATTATTAAGGTCAGACTTCTATTAGTATACCGATGAAATAGAAAGAATTGCTCACAATAAATTTAAAAGATCAGAATTCTTTATTATATAGCAACAATTGGTTAAAATAAAAGCATTTCTTATGGGAAAATATTAAGATCAAACTTCTATTAGTATACCGATGAAATAGAAAGAATTGCTCACAATAAATTTGAAAGACCAGACATCTTTATTATATAAGAATGCTATAGCAACAATCGGTTGAAATAAAAACATTTCTTATTATTATTAAAATTATTAAGGTCAGACTTCTATTAGTATACCGATGAAATAGAAAGAATTGCTCACAATAATATATTAAGATCAGACTTCTTTATTATATAAGAATGCTATAGCAACAATCGGTTGAAATAAATACAATTTTTAAGGGAAATTATTAAGGTCAGACTTCTATTAGTATACCGATGAAATTGAAAGAATTGCTCACAATAAATTTGAAAGATCAGACTTCTTTATTATATGAGAAGGCTATAGCAACAATCGGTTGAAATAAAAACATTTCTTATGGGAAATTATTAAGATCAAACTTCTATTAGTATACCGATGAAATAGAAAGAATTGCTCACAATAAATTTAATAAGATCAGAATTCTCTATTATTAGAAGTATAGCAATAATTGGTTAAAATAAAAGCATTTCTTATGGGAAAATATTAAGATCAAACTTCTATTAGTATACCGATGAAATAGAAAGAATTGCTCACAATAAATTTGAAAGACCAGACATCTTTATTATATAAGAATGCTATAGCAACAATCGCTTGAAATAAAAACATTTCTTATTATTATTAAAATTATTAAGGTCAGACTTCTATTAGTATACCGATGAAATAGAAAGAATTGCTCACAATAAATTTGAAAGACCAGACATCTTTATTATATAAGAATGCTATAGCAACAAT
Source organism: Drosophila repletoides (assembly GCA_018150835.1). Classification (NCBI taxonomy): domain Eukaryota; kingdom Metazoa; phylum Arthropoda; class Insecta; order Diptera; family Drosophilidae; genus Drosophila; species Drosophila repletoides. The sequence goes on along the minus strand of JAECWQ010000169.1, from coordinate 40,476 downwards.
CGGTTGAAATAAAAACATTTCTTATTATTATTAAAATTATTAAGGTCAGACTTCTATTAATATACCGATGAAATAGAAAGAATTGCTCACAATAATATATTAAGATTAGACTTCTTTATTATATAAGAATGCTATAGCAACAATCGGTTGAAATAAATACAATTTTTATGGGAAATTATTAAGATCAGACTTCTATTAGTATACCGATGAAATAGAAAGAATTGCTCACAATAAATTTGAAAGATCAGAATTCTTTATTATATAAGAATGCAACAATCGGTTGAAATAAAAGCATTTCTTATGGGAAAATATTAAGATCAAACTTCTATTAGTATACCGATGAAATAGAAAGAATTGCTCACAATAAATTTGAAAGACCAGACATCTTTATTATATAAGAATGCTATAGCAACAATCGGTTGAAATAAATACAATATTTAAGGGAAATTATTAAGGTCAGACTTCTATTAGTATACCGATGAAATAGAAAGAATTGCTCACAATAAATTTGAAAGATCAGACTTCTTTATTATATGAGAAGGCTATAGCAAGAATCGGTTGAAATAAAAACATTTCTTAAGGGAAATTATTAAGATCAAACTTCTATTAGTATACCGATGAAATAGAAAGAATTGCTCACAATAAATTTGAAAGATCAGACTTCTTTATTATATAAGAATGCTATAGCAACAATCGGTTGAAATAAACACAATTTTTAAGGGAAATTATTAAGGTCAGACTTCTATTAGTATACCGATGAAATAGAAAGAATTGCTCACAATAAATTTGAAAGATCAAACTTTTTTTATTATATAGCAACAATTGGTTGAAATAAAAGCATTTCTTATGGGAAATTATTAAGATCAAACTTCTATTAGTATACCGATGAAATAGAAAGAATTGCTCACAATAAATTTGAAAGATCAGACATCTTTATTATATAAGAATGCTATAGCAACAATCGCTTGAAATAAAAACATTTCTTATGATTATTAAAATTATTAAGGTCAGACTTCTATTAGTATACCGATGAAATAGAAAGAATTGCTCACAATAAATTTGAAAGATCAGACTTCTTTATTATATTGCAAACATTCGGTTGAAATAAAATTATTTCTTATGGGAAATTATAAAGATCAAACTTCTATTAGTATACCGATGAAATAGAAAGAATTGCTCACAATAAATTTGAAAGATCAGACATCTTTATTATATAAGAATGCTATAGCAACAATCGGTTGAAATAAATACAATTTTTAAGGGAAATTATTAAGATCAAACTTCTATTAGTATACCGATGAAATAGAAAGAATTGCTCACAATAATATATTAAAGATCAGACTTCTTTATTATATAAGAATGCTATAGCAACAATCGGTTGAAATAAATACAATTTTTAAGGGAAATTATTAAGGTCAGACTTCTATTAGTATACCGATGAAATAGAAAAAATTGCTCACAATAAATTTGAAAGATCAGACTTATTTATTATATAAGAATGCTATAGCAACAATCGGTTGAAATAAACACAATTTTTAAGGGAAATTATTAAGGTCAGACTTCTATTAGTATACCGATGAAATAGAAAGAATTGCTCACAATAAATTTAAAAGATCAGAATTCTTTATTATATAGCAACAATTGGTTGAAATAAAAGCATTTCTTATGGGAAAATATTAAGATCAAACTTCTATTAGTATACCGATGAAATAGAAAGAATTGCTCACAATAAATTTGAAAGACCAGACATCTTTATTATATAAGAATGCTATAGCAACAATCGCTTGAAATAAAAACATTTCTTATTATTATTAAAATTATTAAGGTCAGACTTCTATTAGTATACCGATGAAATAGAAAGAATTGCTCACAATAATATATTAAGATCAGACTTCTTTATTATATAAGAATGCTATAGCAACAATCGGTTGAAATAAATACAATTTTTAAGGGAAATTATTAAGGTCAGACTTCTATTAGTATACCGATGAAATTGAAAGAATTGCTCACAATAAATTTGAAAGATCAGACTTCTTTATTATATGAGAAGGCTATAGCAACAATCGGTTGAAATAAAAACATTTCTTATGGGAAATTATTAAGATCAAACTTCTATTAGTATACCGATGAAATAGAAAGAATTGCTCACAATAAATTTGAAAGACCAGACATCTTTATTATATAAGAATGCTATAGCAACAATCGCTTGAAATAAAAACATTTCTTATGATTATTAAAATTATTAAGGTCAGACTTCTATTAATATACCGATGAAATAGAAAGAATTGCTCACAATAAATTTGAAAGACCAGACATCTTTATTATATAAGAATGCTATAGCAACAATCGCTTGAAATAAAAACATTTCTTATTATTATTAAAATTATTAAGGTCAGACTTCTATTAGTATACCGATGAAATTGAAAGAATTGCTCACAATAAATTTGAAAGATCAGACTTCTTTATTATATGAGAAGGCTATAGCAAGAATCGGTTGAAATAAAAACATTTCTTATGGGAAATTATTAAGATCAAACTTCTATTAGTATACCGATGAAATAGAAAGAATTGCTCACAATAAATTTGAAAGATCAGACTTCTTTATTATATAAGAATGCTATAGCAACAATCGGTTGAAATAAACACAATTTTTAAGGGAAATTATTAAGGTCAGACTTCTATTAGTATACCGATGAAATAGAAAGAATTGCTCACAATAAATTTGAAAGATCAAACTTCTTTATTATATAATGCAACAATCGGTTGAAATAAAAACATTTCTTATGGGAAAATATTAAGATCAAACTTCTATTAGTATACCGATGAAATAGAAAGAATTGCTCACAATAAATTTGAAAGATCAGACATCTTTATTATATAAGAATGCTATAGCAACAATCGGTTGAAATAAAAACATTTCTTATTAGTATTAAAATTATTAAGGTCAGACTTCTATTAGTATACCGATGAAATAGAAAGAATTGCTCACAATAAATTTGAAAGATCAGACTTCTTTATTATATAAGAATGCTAAACATTCGGTTGAAATAAAATTATTTCTTATGGGAAATTATAAAGATCAAACTTCTATTAGTATACCGATGAAATAGAAAGAATTGCTCACAATAAATTTGAAAGATTAGACTTCTTTATTATATAAGAATGCTATAGCAACAATCGGTTGAAATAAATACAATTTTTAAGGGAAATTATTAAGATCAAACTTCTATTAGTATACCGATGAAATAGAAAGAATTGCTCACAATAATATATTGAAAGATCAGACTTCTTTATTATATAAGAATGCTATAGCAACAATCGGTTAATATAAATACAATTTTTAAGGGAAATTATTAAGGTCAGACTTCTATTAGTATACCGATGAAATAGAAAAAATTGCTCACAATAAATTTGAAAGATCAGACTTATTTATTATATAAGAATGCTATAGCAACAATCGGTTGAAATAAACACAATTTTTAAGGGAAATTATTAAGGTCAGACTTCTATTAGTATACCGATGAAATAGAAAGAATTGCTCACAATAAATTTAAAAGATCAGAATTCTTTATTATATAGCAACAATTGGTTGAAATAAAAGCATTTCTTATGGGAAAATATTAAGATCAAACTTCTATTAGTATACCGATGAAATAGAAAGAATTGCTCACAATAAATTTGAAAGACCAGACATCTTTATTATATAAGAATGCTATAGCAACAATCGCTTGAAATAAAAACATTTCTTATTATTATTAAAATTATTAAGGTCAGACTTCTATTAGTATACCGATGAAATAGAAAGAATTGCTCACAATAATATATTAAGATCAGACTTCTTTATTATATAAGAATGCTATAGCAACAATCGGTTGAAATAAATACAATTTTTAAGGGAAATTATTAAGGTCAGACTTCTATTAGTATACCGATGAAATTGAAAGAATTGCTCACAATAAATTTGAAAGATCAGACTTCTTTATTATATGAGAAGGCTATAGCAACAATCGGTTGAAATAAAAACATTTCTTATGGGAAATTATTAAGATCAAACTTCTATTAGTATACCGATGAAATAGAAAGAATTGCTCACAATAAATTTGAAAGACCAGACATCTTTATTATATAAGAATGCTATAGCAACAATCGCTTGAAATAAAAACATTTCTTATTAGTATTAAAATTATTAAGGTCAGACTTCTATTAATATACCGATGAAATAGAAAGAATTGCTCACAATAAATTTGAAAGACCAGACATCTTTATTATATAAGAATGCTATAGCAACAATCGCTTGAAATAAAAACATTTCTTATTATTATTAAAATTATTAAGGTCAGACTTCTATTAATATACCGATGAAATAGAAAGAATTGCTCACAATAATATATTAAGATTAGACTTCTTTATTATATAAGAATGCTATAGCAACAATCGGTTGAAATAAATACAATTTTTAAGGGAAATTATTAAGGTCAGACTTCTATTAGTATACCGATGAAATAGAAAGAATTGCTCACAATAAATTTGAAAGATCAGAATTCTTTATTATATTGCAACAATTGGTTGAAATAAAAGCATTTCTTATGGGAAAATATTAAGATCAAACTTCTATTAGTATACCGATGAAATAGAAAGAATTGCTCACAATAAATTTGAAAGACCAGACATCTTTATTATATAAGAATGCTATAGCAACAATCGCTTGAAATAAAAACATTTCTTATTATTATTAAAATTATTAAGGTCAGACTTCTATTAGTATACCGATGAAATAGAAAGAATTGCTCACAATAATATATTAAGATTAGACTTCTTTATTATATAAGAATGCTATAGCAACAATCGGTTGAAATAAATACAATTTTTAAGGGAAATTATTAAGGTCAGACTTCTATTAGTATACCGATGAAATAGAAAGAATTGCTCACAATAAATTTGAAAGATCAGACTTCTTTATTATATAAGAATGCTATTGCAACAATCGGTTGAAATAAAAATATTTCTTATGGGAAATTATAAAGATCAAACTTCTATTAGTATACCGATGAAATAGAAAGAATTGCTCACAATAAATTTGAAAGACCAGACATCTTTATTATATAAGAATACTATAGCAACAATCGCTTGAAATAAAAACATTTCTTATTATTATTAAAATTATTAAGGTCAGACTTCTATTAGTATACCGATGAAATAGAAAGAATTGCTAACAATAATATATTAAGATCAGACTTCTTTATTATATAAGAATGCTATAGCAACAATCGGTTGAAATAAATACAATTTTTAAGGGAAATTATTAAGGTCAGACTTCTATTAGTATACCGATGAAATAGAAAGAATTGCTCACAATAAATTTAAAAGATCAGAATTCTTTATTATATAGCAACAATTGGTTAAAATAAAAGCATTTCTTATGGGAAAATATTAAGATCAAACTTCTATTAGTATACCGATGAAATAGAAAGAATTGCTCACCATAAATTTGAAAGACCAGACATCTTTATTATATAAGAATGCTATAGCAACAATCGCTTGAAATAAAAACATTTCTTATTATTATTAAAATTATTAAGGTCAGACTTCTATTAATATACCGATGAAATAGAAGGAATTGCTCACAATAATATATTAAGATTAGACTTCTTTATTATATAAGAATGCTATAGCAACAATCGGTTGAAATAAATACAATTTTTAAGGGAAATTATTAAGATCAGACTACTATTAGAATATTGATGAATTAGAAAGAATTGCTCACAATAAATTTGAAAGATTAGACATCTTTATTATATATAAATGCTATAGCAACAATCGGTTGAAATAAAAACATCTGTTATGGGAAATTATTAAGATCAAACTTCTATTAGTATACCGATGAAATAGAAAGAATTGCTCACAATAAATTATTAAGATCAGACTTCTTTATTATATAAGAATGCTATAGCAACAATCGGTTGAAATAAATACAATTTTTAAGGGAAATTATTAAGATCAGACTACTATTAGAATATTGATGAATTAGAAAGAATTGCTCACAATAAATTTGAAAGATTAGACATCTTTATTATATAAGAATGCTATTGCAACAATCTGTTGAAATAAAAATATTTCTTATGGGAAATTATAAAGATCGAACTTCTATTAGTATACCGATGAAATAGAAAGAATTGCTCACAATAAATTTGAACGATCAGACATCTTTATTATATAAGAATGCTATAGCAACAATCGGTTGAAATAAATACAATTTTTAAGGGAAATTATTAAGGTTAGACTTCTATTAGTATACCGATGAAATAGAAACAATTGCTCACAATAAATTTGAAAGATCAGACTTTTATTATATAAGCAAACATTCGGTTGAAATAAAATTATTTCTTATGGGAAATTATTAAGATCAAACTTCTATTAGTATACCGATAAAATAGAAAGAATTGCTCACAATAAATTATTAAGATCAGACTTCTTTATTATATAAGAATGCTATAGCAACAATCGGTTGAAATAAATACAATTTTTAAGGGAAATTATTAAGATCAGACTACTATTAGAATATTGATGAATTAGAAAGAATTGCTCACAATAAATTTGAAAGATTAGACATCTTTATTATATAAGAATGCTATTGCAACAATCTGTTGAAATAAAAATATTTCTTATGGGAAATTATAAAGATCGAACTTCTATTAGTATACCGATGAAATAGAAAGAATTGCTCACAATAAATTTGAACGATCAGACATCTTTATTATATAAGAATGCTATAGCAACAATCGGTTGAAATAAATACAATTTTTAAGGGAAATTATTAAGGTTAGACTTCTATTAGTATACCGATGAAATAGAAACAATTGCTCACAATAAATTTGAAAGATCAGACTTTATTATATAGCAAACATTCGGTTGAAATAAAATTATTTCTTATGGGAAATTATTAAGATCAAACTTCTATTAGTATACCGATAAAATAGAAAGAATTGCTCACAATAAATTATTAAGATCAGACTTCTTTATTATATAAGAATCCTATAGCAACAATCGGTTGAAATAAATACAATTTTTAAGGGAAATTATTAAGATCAGACTACTATTAGAATATTGATGAATTAGAAAGAATTGCTCACAATAAATTTGAAAGATTAGACATCTTTATTATATAAGAATGCTATTGCAACAATCGGTTGAAATAAAAATATTTCTTATGGGAAATTTTAAAGATCGAACTTCTATTAGTATACCGATAAAATAGAAAGAATTGCTCACAATAAATTTGAAAGATCAGACTTCTTTATTATATAGCAAACATTCGGTTGAAATAAAATTATTTCTTTTGGGAAATTATTAAGATCAAACTTCTATTAGTATACCGATGAAATAGAAAGAATTGCTCACAATAAATTTGAACGATCAGACATCTTTATTATATAAGAATGCTATAGCAACAATCGGTTGAAATAAATACAATTTTTAAGGGAAATTATTAAGGTTAGACTTCTATTAGTATACCGATGAAATAGAAACAATTGCTCGCAATAAATTTGAAAGATCAGACTTTATTATATAGCAAACATTCGGTTGAAATAAAATTATTTCTTATGGGAAATTATTAAGATCAAACTTCTATTAGTATACCGATGAAATAGAAAGAATTGCTCACAATAAATTATTAAGATCAGACTTCTTTATAATATAAGAATGCTATTGCAACAATCTGTTGAAATAAAAATATTTCTTATGGGAAATTATAAAGATCGAACTTCTATTAGTATACCGATGAAATAGAAAGAATTGCTCACAATAAATTTGAAAGATCAGACTTCTTTATTATATAGCAAAAATTCGGTTGAAATAAAATTATTTCTTATGGGAAATTATTAAGATCAAACTTCTATTAGTATACCGATGAAATAGAAAGAATTGCTCACAATAAATTTGAAAGATCAGACATCTTTATTATATAAGAATGCTATAGCAACAATCGGTTAAAATAAATACAATTTTTAAGGAAATTATTAAGGTCAGACTTCTATTAGTATACCGATGAAATAGAAAGAATTGCTCACAATAAATTTGAACGATCAGACATCTTTATTATATAAGAATGCTATAGCAACAATCGGTTGAAAAAAATACAATGTTTAAGGGAAATAATTAATATCAAACTTCTATTAGTATACCGATGAAATAGAAAGAATTGCTCAAATAAATTTGAAAGATCAGACATATTTATTATATAAGAATGCTATAGCAACAATCGGTTGAAATAAAAACATTTCTTATTATTATTAAAATTATTAAGGTCAGACTTCTATTAATATACCGATGAAATAGAAAGAATTGCTCACAATAATATATTAAGATTAGACTTCTTTATTATATAAGAATGTTATAGCAACAATCGGTTGAAATAAATACAATTTTTAAGGGAAATTATTAAGGTCAGACTTCTATTAGTATACCGATGAAATAGAAAGAATTGCTCACAATAAATTTGAAAGATCAGACTTATTTATTATATAAGAATGCTATAGCAACAATCGGTTGAAATAAATACAATTTTTAAGGGAAATTATTAAGGTTAGACTTCTATTAGTATACCGATGAAATAGAAAGAATTGCTCACAATAAATTATTAAAGATCAGACTTCTTTATTATATAAGAATGCTATAGCAACAATCGGTTGAAATAAATACAATTTTTAAGGGAAATTATTAAGATCAGACTACTATTAGAATATTGATGAATTAGAAAGAATTGCTCACAATAAATTATTAAGATCAGACTTCTTTATTATATAAGAATGCTATAGCAACAATCGGTTGAAATAAACACAATTTTTAAGGGAAATTATTAAGGTCAGACTTCTATTAGTATACCGATGAAATAGAAAGAATTGCTCACAATAAATTTGAAAGATCAGAATTCTTTATTATTTAGCAACAATTGGTTGAAATAAATGCATTTCTTATGGGAAAATATTAAGATCAAACTTCTATTAGTATACCGATGAAATAGAAAGAATTGCTCACAATAAATTTGAAAGACCAGACATCTTTATTATATAAGAATGCTATAGCAACAATCGCTTGAAATAAAAACATTTCTTATTATTATTAAAATTATTAAGGTCAGACTTCTATTAGTATACCGATGAAATAGAAAGAATTGCTCACAATAATATATTAAGATCAGACTTCATTATTATATAAGAATGCTATAGCAACAATCGGTTGAAATAAATACAATTTTTAAGGGAAATTATTAAGGTCAGACTTCTATTAGTATACCGCTGAAATTGAAAGAATTGCTCACAATAAATTTGAAAGATCAGACTTCTTTATTATATGAGAAGGCTAAAGCAACAATCGATTGAAATAAAAACATTTCTTATGGGAAATTATTAAGATCAAACTTCTATTAGTATACCGATGAAATAGAAAGAATTCCTCACAATAAATTTAAAAGATCAGAATTCTTTATTATATAGCAATAATTGGTTAAAATAAAAGCATTTCTTATGGGAAAATATTAAGATCAAACTTCTATTAGTATACCGATGAAATAGAAAGAATTGCTCACAATAAATTTGAAAGACCAGACATCTTTATTATATAAGAATGCTATAGCAACAATCGGTTGAAATAAATACAATTTTTAAGGGAAATTATTAAGGTTAGACTTCTATTAGTATACCGATGAAATAGAAACAATTGCTCACAATAAATTTGAAAGATCAGACTTCTTTATTATATAAGCAAACATTCGGTTGAAATAAAATTATTTCTTATGGGAAATTATTAAGATCAAACTTCTATTAGTATACCGATGAAATAGAAAGAATTGCTCACAATAATATATTAAGATTAGACTTCTTTATTATATAAGAATGCTATAGCAACAATCGGTTGAAATAAATACAATTTTTAAGGGAAATTATTAAGGTCAGACTTCTATTAGTATACCGATGAAATAGAAAGAATTGCTCACAATAAATTTGAAAGATCAGACTTCTTTATTATATAAGAATGCTATTGAAACAATCGGTTGAAATAAAAATATTTCTTATGGGAAATTATAAAGATCGAACTTCTATTAGTATACCGATGAAATAGAAAGAATTGCTCACAATAAATTTGAAAGATCAGACTTCTTTATTATATATCAAACATTCGGTTGAAATAAAATTATTTCTTATGGGAAATTATTAAGATCAAACTTCTATTAGTATACCGATGAAATAGAAAGAATTGCTCACAATAAATTTGAAAGATCAGACATCTTTATTATATAAGAATGCTATAGCAACAATCGGTTGAAATAAATACAATTTTTAAGGGAAATTATTAAGGTTAGACTTCTATTAGTATACCGATGAAATAGAAACAATTGCTCACAATAAATTTGAAAGATCAGACTTCTTTATTATATAGCAAACATTCGGTTGAAATAAAATTATTTCTTATGGGAAATTATTAAGATCAAACTTCTATTAGTATACCGATGAAATAGAAAGAATTGCTCACAATAAATTATTAAGATCAGACTTCTTTATTATATAAGAATGCTATTGCAACAATCTGTTGAAATAAAAATATTTCTTATGGGAAATTATAAAGATCGAACTTCTATTAGTATACCGATGAAATAGAAAGAATTGCTCACAATAAATTTGAAAGATCAGACTTCTTTATTATATAAGCAAACATTCGGTTGAAATAAAATTATTTCTTATGGGAAATTTATAAGATCAAACTTCTATTAGTATACCGATGAAATAGAAAGAATTGCTCACAATAAATTTGAAAGATCAGACATCTTTATTATATAAGAATGCTATAGCAACAATCGGTTAAAATAAATACAATTTTTAAGGGAAATTATTAAGGTCAGACTTCTATTAGTATACCGATGAAATAGAAAGAATTGCTCACAATAAATTTGAACGATCAGACATCTTTATTATATAAGAATGCTATAGCAACAATCGGTTGAAATAAATACAATGTTTAAGGGAAATAATTAATATCAAACTTCTATTAGTATACCGATGAAATAGAAAGAATTGCTCAATAAATTTGAAAGATCAGACATATTTATTATATAAGAATGCTATAGCAACAATCGGTTGAAATAAATACAATTTTTAAGGGAAATTATTAAGGTTAGACTTCTATTAGTATACCGATGAAATAGAAAGAATTGCTCACAATAAATTTGAAAGATCAGACATTTTTATTATATAGCAAACATTCGGTTGAAATAAAATTATTTCTTATGGGAAATTATTAAGATCAAACTTCTATTAGTATACCGATGAAATAGAAAGAATTTCTCACAATAAATTTGAAAGATTAGACATCTTTATTATATGAGAATGCTATAGCTACAATCGGTTGAAATAAATACAATGTTTAAGGGAAATTATTAAGATCAAACTTCTATTAGTATACCGATGGAATAGAAAGAATTGCTCACAATAAATTTGAAAGATCAGACTTCTTTATTATATAAGAATGCTATAGCAACAATCGGTTGAAATAAATACAATTTTTAAGGGAAATTATTAAGGTCAATCTTCTATTAGTATACCGATGAAATAGAAAGAATTGCTCACAATAAATTTGAAAGATCAGACATCTTTATTATATGAGAATTCTATTGCAACAATCTGTTGAAATAAAAATATTTCTTATGGGAAATTATAAAGATCGAACTTCTATTAGTATACCGATGAAATAGAAAGAATTGCTCACAATAAATTTGAAAGATCAGACTTCTTTATTATATAGCAAACATTCGGTTGAAATAAAATTATTTCTTATGGGAAATTATTAAGATCAAACTTCTATTAGTATACCGATGAAATAGAAAGAATTGCTCACAATAAATTTGAAAGATCAGACATCTTTATTATATAAGAATGCTATAGCAACAATCGGTTAAAATAAATACAATTTTTAAGGGAAATTATTAAGGTCAGACTTCTATTAGTATACCGATGAAATAGAAAGAATTGCCCACAATAAATTTGAACGATCAGACATCTTTATTATATAAGAATGCTATAGCAACAATCGGTTGAAATAAATACAATGTTTAAGGGAAATAATTAATATCAAACTTCCATTAGTATACCGATGAAATAGAAAGAAATGCTCAATAAATTTGAAAGATCAAACATATTTATTATATAAGAATGCTATAGCAACAATCGGTTGAAATAAATACAATTTTTAAGGGAAATTATTAAGGTTAGACTTCTATTAGTATACCGATGAAATAGAAAGAATTGCTCACAATAAATTTGAAAGATCAGACTTCTTTATTATATAGCAAACATTCGGTTGAAATAAAATTATTTCTTATGGGAAATTATTAAGATCAAACTTCTATTAGTATACCGATGAAATAGAAAGAATTTCTCACAATAAATTTGAAAGATTAGACATCTTTATTATATGAGAATGCTATAGCAACAATCGGTTAAAATAAATACAATTTTTAAGGGAAATTATTAAGATCAAACTTCTATTAGTATACCGATGAAATAGAAAGAATTGCTCACAATAAATTTGAAAGATCAGACTTCTTTATTATATAAGAATGCTATAGCAACAATCGGTTGAAATAAATACAATTTTTAAGGGAAATTATTAAGGTCAGACTTCTATTAGTATACTGATGAAATAGAAAGAGTTGCTCACAATTAATTATTAAGATCAGACTTCGTTATTATATAAGAATACTATAGCAACAATCTGTTGAAATAAAAACATTTCTTATTGGAAATTTTTTAAGATCAAACTTCTATTAGTATACTGATGAAATAAAAAGAATTGCTCACAATAAATTTGAAAGATCAGACATCTTTATTATATAAGAATGCTATAGCAACAATCTATTGAAATAAATACAATGTTTAAGGGAAATAATTAATATCAAACTTCTATTAGTATACTAATGAAATAGAAAGAATTGCTCACAATAATATATTAAGATCAGACTTCTTTATTATATAAGAATCCTATAGCAACAATCGGTTAAAATAAATACAATTTTTAAGGGAAATTATTAAGGTCAGACTTCTATTAGTATACCGATGAAATAGAAAGAATTGCTCACAATAAATTTGAACGATCAGACATCTTTATTTTATAAGAATGCTATAGCAACAATCGGTTGAAATAAATACAATGTTTAAGGGAAATAATTAATATCAAACTTCTATTAGTATACCGATGAAATAGAAAGAATTGCTCACAATAAATTTGAAAGATCAGACATCTTCATTATATAAGAATGCTATAGCAACAATCGGTTAAAATAAATACAATTTTTAAGGGAAATTATTAAGGTCAGACTTCTATTAGTATACCGATGAAATAGAAAGAATTGCTCACAATAAATTATTAAGATCAGACATCTTTATTTTATAAGAATGCTATAGCAACAATCGGTTGAAATAAATACAATGTTTAAGGGAAATAATTAATATCAAACTTCTATTAGTATACCGATGAAATAGAAAGAATTGCTCACAATAAATTTGAAAGATCAGACATCTTCATTATATAAGAATGCTATAGCAACAATCGGTTAAAATAAATACAATTTTTAAGGGAAATTATTAAGGTCAGACTTCTATTAGTATACCGATGAAATAGAAAGAATTGCTCACAATAAATTATTAAGATCAGACATCTTTATTATATAAGAATGCTATAGCAACAATCGGTTGAAATAAATACAATTTTTAAGGGAAATTATTAAGGTTAGACTTCTATTAGTATACCGATGAAATAGAAAGAATTGCTCACAATAAATTATTAAGATCAGACTTCTTTATTATATAAGAATGCTATAGCAACAATCGGTTGAAATAAATACAATTTTTAAGGGAAATTATTAAGATCAGACTACTATTAGAATATTGATGAATTAGAAAGAATTGCTCACAATAAATTTGAAAGATTAGACATCTTTATTATATGAGAATGCTATTGCAACAATCTGTTGAAATAAAAATATTTCTTATGGGAAATTATAAAGATCGAACTTCTATTAGTATACCGATGAAATAGAAAGAATTGCTCACAATAAATTTGAAAGATCAGACTTCTTTATTATATAGCAAACATTCGGTTGAAATAAAATTATTTCTTATGGGAAATTATTAAGATCAAACTTCTATTAGTATACCGATGAAATAGAAAGAATTGCTCACAATAAATTTGAAAGATCAGACATTTTTATTATATAGCAAACATTCGGTTGAAATAAAATTATTTCTTATGGGAAATTATTAAGATCAAACTTCTATTAGTATACCGATGAAATAGAAAGAATTTCTCACAATAAATTTGAAAGATTAGACATCTTTATTATATGAGAATGCTATAGCAACAATCGGTTGAAATAAATACAATGTTTAAGGGAAATTATTAAGATCAAACTTCTATTAGTATACCGATGAAATAGAAAGAATTGCTCACAATAAATTTGAAAGATCAGACATATTTATTATATAAGAATGCTATAGCAACAATCGGTTGAAATAAAAACATTTCTTATGGGAAATTATTAAGATCAAACTTCTATTAGTATACCGATGAAATAGAAAGAATTGCTCACAATAATATATTAAGATAAGACTTCTTTATTATATAAGAATGCTATAGCAACAATCGGTTGAAATAAATAAAATTTTTAAGGGAAATTATTAAGGTCAGACTTCTATTAGTATACCGATGAAATAGAAAGAATTGCTCACAATAAATTTGAAAGATCAGACATATTTATTATATAAGAATGCTATAGCAACAATCCGTTGAAATAAAAACATTTCTTATGGGAAATTATTAAGATCAAACTTCTATTAGTATACCGATGAAATAGAAAGAATTGCTCACAATAATATATTAAGATAAGACTTCTTTATTATATAAGAATGCTATAGTAACAATCTGTTGAAATAAATACAATTTTTAAGGGAAATTATTAAGGTCAGATTTCTATTAGTATACCGATGAAATAGAAAGAATTGCTCACAATAATATATTAAGATCAGACTTCTTTATTATATAAGAATGCTATAGCAACAATCGGTTAAAATAAATACAATTTTTAAGGGAAATTATTAAGGTCAGACTTCTATTAGTATACCGATGAAATAGAAAGAATTGCTCACAATAAATTTGAACGATCAGACATCTTTATTATATAAGAATGCTATAGCAACAATCGGTTGAAATAAATACAATGTTTAAGGGAAATAATTAATATCAAACTTCTATTAGTATACCGATGAAATAGAAAGAATTGCTCACAATAAATTTGAAAGATCAGACATCTTTATTATATAAGAATGCTATAGCAACAATCGGTTAAAATAAATACAATTTTTAAGGGAAATTATTAAGGTCAGACTTCTATTAGTATACCGATGAAATAGAAAGAATTGCTCACAATAAATTTGAACGATCAGACATCTTTATTATATAAGAATGCTATAGCAACAATCGGTTGAAATAAAAACAATTTTTAAGGGAAATTATTAAGGTTAGACTTCTATTAGTATACCGATGAAATAGAAAGAATTGCTCACAATAAATTTGAAAGATCAGACTTCTTTATTATATAGCAAACATTCGGTTGAAATAAAATTATTTCTTATGGGAAATTATTAAGATCAAACTTCTATTAGTATACCGATGAAATAGAAAGAATTGCTCACAATAAATTATTAAGATCAGACTTCTTTATTATATAAGAATGCTATAGCAACAATCGGTTGAAATAAATACAATTTTTAAGGGAAATTATTAAGATCAGACTACTATTAGAATATTGATGAATTAGGAAGAATTGCTCACAATAAATTTGAAAGATTAGACATATTTATTATATGAGAATGCTATTGCAACAATCTGTTGAAATAAAAATATTTCTTATGGGAAATTATAAAGATCGAACTTCTATTAGTATACCGATGAAATAGAAAGAATTGCTCACAATAAATTTGAAAGATCAGACTTCTTTATTATATAGCAAACATTCGGTTGAAATAAAATTATTTCTTATGGGAAATTATTAAGATCAAACTTCTATTAGTATACCGATGAAATAGAAAGAATTGCTCACAATAAATTTGAAAGATCAGACATCTTTATTATATAAGAATGCTATAGCAACAATCGGTTAAAATAAATACAATTTTTAAGGGAATTTATTAAGGTCAGACTTCTATTAGTATACCGATGAAATAGAAAGAATTGCTCACAATAAAATATTAAGATCAGACTTCTTTATTATATACGAATGCTATAGCAACAATCGGTTGAAATAAATACAATTTTTAAGGGAAATTATTAAGGTCAGACTTCTATTAGTATACCGAAGAAATAGAAAGAATTGCTCACAATAAATTTGAAAGATCAGACTTCTTTATTATATAGCAAACATTCGGTTGAAATAAAATCATTTCTTATGGGAAATTATTAAGATCAAATTTCTATTAGTATACCGATGAAATAGAAAGAATTGCTCACAATAATATATTAAGATAAGACTTCTTTATTATATAAGAATGCTATAGTAACAATCTGTTGAAATAAATACAATTTTTAAGGGAAATTATTAAGGTCAGATTTCTATTAGTATACCGATGAAATAGAAAGAATTGCTCACAATAATATATTAAGATCAGACTTCTTTATTATATAAGAATGCTATAGCAACAATCGGTTGAAATAAATACAATTTTTAAGGGAAATTAAGGTCAGACTTCTATTAGTATACCGATGAAATAGAAAGAATTGCTCACAATAAATTATTAAGATCAGTCTTCTTTGTCACATGAGAATGCTATAGCAACAATCGGTTGAAATAAATATAATTTTTAAGGGAAATTATTAAGATCAGACTACTATTAGTATACCGATGAAATAGAAAGAATTGCTCACAATAAATTTGAAAGATCAGACTTCTTTATTATATAAGAATGTTTAGCAACATTCGGTTGAAATAAAATCATTTCTTATGGGAAATTATTAAGATCAAATTTCTATTAGTATACCGATGAAATAGAAAGAATTGCTCACAATAATATATTAAGATAAGACTTCTTTATTATATAAGAATGCTATAGCAACAATCGGTTGAAATAAATAAATTTTTTAAGGGAAATTATTAAGGTCAGACTTCTATTAGTATACCGATGAAATAGAAAGAATTGTTCACAATAAATTTGAAAGATCAGACATCTTTATTATATTGCAAACATTCGGTTGAAATAAAATCATTTCTTATGGGAAATTATTAAGATCAAATTTCTATTAGTATACCGATGAAATAGAAAATATTGATCACAATAAATTTGAAAGATCAGACATCTTTATTATATAAGAATGCTATAGCAACAATCGGTTGAAATACAAACATTTCTTATGGGAAATTATTAAGATCAGACTACTATTAGTATACCGATGAAATAGAAAGAATTGCTCACAATAAATTTGAAAGATCAGACTTCTTTATTATATAAGAATGCTGTAGCAACCATCGGTTGAAATAAAAATATTTCTTATATTAGTATAACGATGAAAGATCAGACTTCTTTATTATATAAGAATGCTATAGCAACAATCGGTTGAAATAAATACAATTTTGAAGGGAAATTAAGGTCAGACTTCTATTAGTATACCGATGAAATAGAAAGAATTGCTCACAATAAATTATTAAGATCAGTCTTCTTTGTTACATGAGAATGCTATAGCAACAATCGGTTGAAATAAAAACATTTCTTATGGGAAATTATTAAGATCAGACTACTATTAGTATACCGATGAAATAGAAAGAATTGCTCACAATAAATTTGAAAGATCAGACTTCTTTATTATATTGCAAACATTCGGTTGAAATAAAATCATTTCTTATGGGAAATTATTAAGATCAAATTTCTATTAGTATACCGATGAAATAGAAAATATTGATCACAATAAATTTGAAAGATCAGACATCTTTATTATATAAGAATGCTATAGCAACAATCGGTTGAAATACAAACATTTCTTTTGGGAAATTATTAAGATCAAACTTCTATTAGTATACCGATGAAATAGAAAGAATTGCTCACAATAAATTTGAAAGATCAGACATCTTTATTATATAAGAATGCTATAGCAACAATCGCTTGAAATAAAAACATTTCTTATTATTATTAAAATTATTAAGATCAGACTTCTATTAGTATACCGATGAAATAGAAAGAATTGCTCACAATAAATTATTAAGATCAGACATCTTTATTATATAAGAATGCTATAGCAACAATCGGTTGAAATACAAACATTTCTTATGGGAAATTATTAAGATCAGACTACTATTAGTATACTGATGAAATAGAAAGAATTGCTCACAATAAATTTGAAAGATCAGACTTCTTTATTATATAAGAATGCTGTAGCAACCATCGGTTGAAATAAAAATATTTCTTATATTAGTATAACGATGAAAGATCAGACTTCTTTATTATATAAGAATGCTATAGCAAACATTCGGTTGAAATAAAATCATTTCTTTTGGGAAATTATTAAGATCAAACTTCTATTAGTATACCGATGAAATAGAAAGAATTGCTCACAATAAATTTGAAAGACCAGACATCTTTATTATATAAGAATGCTATAGCAACAATCGCTTGAAATAAAAACATTTCTTATTATTATTAAAATTATTAAGATCAGACTTCTATTAGTATACCGATGAAATAGAAAGAATTGCTCACAATAATATATTAAGATTAGACTTCTTTATTATATAAGAATGCTATAGCAACAATCGGTTGAAATAAATACAATTTTTAAAGGAAATTATTAAGGTCAGACTTCTATTAGTATACCGATGAAATAGAAAGAATTGCTCACAATAAATTTGAAAGATCAGACATCTTTATTATATATAAATGCTATAGCAACAATCGGTTGAAATAAAAACATCTCTTATGGGAAATTATTAAGATCAAACTTCTATTAGTATACCGATGAAATAGAAAGAATTGCTCACAATAAATTATTAAGATCAGACTTCTTTATTATATAAGAATGCTATAGCAACAATCGGTTGAAATAAATACAATTTTTAAGGGAAATTATTAAGGTCAGACTTCTATTAGTATACCGATGAAATAGAAAGAATTGCCCACAATAAATTTGAACGATCAGACATCTTTATTATATAAGAATGCTATAGCAACAATCGGTTGAAATAAATACAATGTTTAAGGGAAATAATTAAGATCAAACTTCCATTAGTATACCGATGAAATAGAAAGAAATTGCTCACCAATAAATTTGAAAGATCAAACATCTTTATTATATAAGAATGCTATAGCAACAATCGGTTGAAATAAATACAATTTTTAAGGGAAATTATTAAGGTTAGACTTCTATTAGTATACCGATGAAATAGAAAGAATTGCTCACAATAAATTTGAAAGATCAGACTTCTTTATTATATAAGAAGCTAAACATTCGGTTGAAATAAAATTATTTCTTATGGGAAATTATTAAGATCAAACTTCTATTAGTATACCGATGAAATAGAAAGAATTGCTCACAATAAATTTGAAAGATTAGACATCTTTATTATATGAGAATGCTATAGCAACAATCGGTTAAAATAAATACAATTTTTAAGGGAAATTATTAAGATCAAACTTCTATTAGTATACCGATGAAATAGAAAGAATTGCTCACAATAAATTTGAAAGATCAGACTTCTTTATTATATAAGAATGCTATAGCAACAATCGGTTGAAATAAATACAATTTTTAAGGGAAATTATTAAGGTCAGACTTCTATTAGTATACCGATGAAATAGAAAGAGTTGCTCACAATTAATTATTAAGATCAGACTTCGTTATTATATAAGAATACTATAGCAACAATCGGTTGAAATAAAAACATTTCTTATTGGAAATTTTTTAAGATCAAACTTCTATTAGTATACTGATGAAATAGAAAGAATTGCTCACAATAAATTTGAAAGATCAGACATCTTTATTATATAAGAATGCTATAGCAACAATCGATTGAAATAAATACAATGTTTAAGGGAAATAATTAATATCAAACTTCTATTAGTATACTAATGAAATAGAAAGAATTGCTCACAATAATATATTAAAGATCAGACTTCTTTATTATATAAGAATGCTATAGCAACAATCGGTTAAAATAAATACAATTTTTAAGGGAAATTATTAAGGTCAGACTTCTATTAGTATACCGATGAAATAGAAAGAATTGCTCACAATAAATTTGAACGATCAGACATCTTTATTTTATAAGAATGCTATAGCAACAATCGGTTGAAATAAATACAATGTTTAAGGGAAATAATTAAGATCAAACTTCTATTAGTATACCGATGAAATAGAAAGAATTGCTCACAATAAATTTGAAAGATCAGACTTCTTTATTATATAAGAATGCTATAGCAACAATCGGTTAAAATAAATACAATTTTTAAGGGAAATTATTAAGGTCAGACTTCTATTAGTATACCGATGAAATAGAAAGAATTGCTCACAATAAATTATTAAGATCAGACATCTTTATTATATAAGAATGCTATAGCAACAATCGGTTGAAATAAATACAATTTTTACGGGAAATTATTAAGGTTAGACTTCTATTAGTATACCGATGAAATAGAAAGAATTGCTCACAATAAATTATTAAGATCAGACTTCTTTATTATATAAGAATGCTATAGCAACAATCGGTTGAAATAAATACAATTTTTAAGGGAAATTATTAAGATCAGACTACTATTAGAATACCGATGAATTAGAAAGAATTGCTCACAATAAATTTGAAAGATTAGACATCTTTATTATATGAGAATGCTATTGCAACAATCGGTTGAAATAAAAATATTTCTTATGGGAAATTATAAAGATCAAACTTCTATTAGTATACCGATGAAATAGAAAGAATTGCTCACAATAAATTTGAAAGATCAGACTTCTTTATTATATAGCAAACATTCGGTTGAAATAAAAATTATTTCTTATGGGAAATTATTAAGATCAAACTTCTATTAGTATACCGATGAAATAGAAAGAATTGCTCACAATAAATTTGAAAGATCAGACATTTTTATTATATAGCAAACATTCGGTTGAAACAAAATTATTTCTTATGGGAAATTATTAAGATCAAACTTCTATTAGTATACCGATGAAATAGAAAGAATTGCTCACAATAAATTTGAAAGATTAGACATCTTTATTATATGAGAATGCTATAGCAACAATCGGTTGAAATAAATACAATGTTTAAGGGAAATTATTAAGATCAAACTTCTATTAGTATACCGATGAAATAGAAAGAATTGCTCACAATAAATTTGAAAGATCAGACTTCTTTATTATATAAGAATGCTATAGCAACAATCGGTTGAAATAAAAACATTTCTTATGGGAAATTATTAAGATCAAACTTCTATTAGTATACCGATGAAATAGAAAGAATTGCTCACAATAATATATTAAAGATAAGACTTCTTTATTATATAAGAATGCTATAGCAACAATCGGTTGAAATAAATAAAATTTTTAAGGGAAATTATTAAGGTCAGACTTCTATTAGTATACCGATGAAATAGAAAGAATTGCTCACAATAAATTTGAAAGATCAGACATCTTTATTATATAAGAATGCTATAGCAACAATCGGTTGAAATAAAAACATTTCTTATGGGAAATTATTAAGATCAAACTTCTATTAGTATACCGATGAAATAGAAAGAATTGCTCACAATAATATATTAAGATCAGACTTCTTTATTATATAAGAATGCTATAGCAACAATCGGTTGAAATAAATACAATTTTTAAGGGAAATTATTAAGGTCAAACTTCTATTAGTATACCGATGAAATAGAAAGAATTGCTCACAATAATATATTAAAGATCAGACTTCTTTATTATATAAGAATGCTATAGCAACAATCGGTTAAAATAAATACAATTTTTAAGGGAAATTATTAAGGTCAGACTTCTATTAGTATACCGATGAAATAGAAAGAATTGCTCACAATAAATTTGAACGATCAGACATCTTTATTATATAAGAATGCTATAGCAACAATCGGTTGAAATAAATACAATTTTTAAGGGAAATTATTAAGATCAAACTTCTATTAGTATACCGATGAAATAGAAAGAATTGCTCACAATAAATTTGAAAGATCAGACTTCTTCATTATATAAGAATGCTATAGCAACAATCGGTTAAAATAAATACAATTTTTAAGGGAAATTATTAAGGTCAAACTTCTATTAGTATACCGATGAAATAGAAAGAATTGCTCACAATAAATTTGAACGATCAGACATCTTTATTATATAAGAATGCTATAGCAACAATCGGTTGAAATAAATACAATTTTTAAGGGAAATTATTAAGATCAAACTTCTATTAGTATACCGATGAAATAGAAAGAATTGCTCACAATAAATTTGAAAGATCAGACTTCTTTATTATATAAGAAGCTATAGCAAACATTCGGTTGAAATAAAATTATTTCTTATGGGAAATTATTAAGATCAAACTTCTATTAGTATACCGATGAAATAGAAAGAATTGCTCACAATAAATTATTAAGATCAGACTTCTTTATTATATAAGAATGCTATAGCAACAATCGGTTGAAATAAATACAATTTTTAAGGGAAATTATTAAGATCAGACTACTATTAGTATACCGATGAATTAGAAAGAATTGCTCACAATAAATTTGAAAGATCAGACATCTTTATTATATGAGAATGCTATTGCAACAATCGGTTGAAATAAAAATATTTCTTATGGGAAATTATAAAGATCGAACTTCTATTAGTATACCGATGAAATAGAAAGAATTGCTCACAATAAATTTGAAAGATCAGACTTCTTTATTATATAAAGCAAACATTCGGTTGAAATAAAATTATTTCTTATGGGAAATTATTAAGATCAAACTTCTATTAGTATACCGATGAAATAGAAAGAATTGCTCACAATAAATTTGAAAGATCAGACTTCTTTATTATATAAGAATGCTATAGCAACAATCGGTTGAAAAAAATACAATTTTTAAGGGAATTTATTAAGGTCAGACTTCTATTAGTATACCGATGAAATAGAAAGAATTGCTCACAATAAAATATTAAGATCAGACTTCTTTATTATATAAGAATGCTATAGCAACAATCGGTTGAAATAAATACAATTTTTAAGGGAAATTATTAAGGTCAGACTTCTATTAGTATACCGATGAAATAGAAAGAATTGCTCACAATAAATTTGAAAGATCAGACTTCTTTATTATATAGCAAACATTCGGTTGAAATAAAATCATTTCTTATGGGAAATTATTAAGATCAGACTTCTATTAGTATACCGATGAAATAGAAAGAATTGCTCACAATAAAATATTAAGATCAGACTTCTTTATTATATAAGAATGCTATAGCAACAATCGGTTGAAATAAAAATAATTTTTTAAGGGAAATTATTAAGATCAGACTTCTATTAGTATACCGATGAAATAGAAAGAATTGCTCACAATAAATTTGAAAGATCAGACTTCTTTATTATATAAGAAGCAAAACATTCGGTTGAAATAAAATCATTTCTTATGGGAAATTATTAAGATCAAACTTCTATTAGTATACCGATGAAATAGAAAGAATTGCTCACAATAATATATTAAAGATAAGACTTCTTTATTATATAAGAATGCTATAGCAACAATCGGTTGAAATAAATACAATTTTTAAGGGAAATTATTAAGGTCAGACTTCTATTAGTATACCGATGAAATAGAAAGAATTGCTCACAATAAAATATTAAGATCAGACTTCTTTATTATATAAGAATGCTATAGCAACAATCGGTTGAAATAAATACAATTTTTAAGGGAAATTATTAAGGTCAGACTTCTATTAGTATACCGATGAAATAGAAAGAATTGCTCACAATAAATTATTAAGATCAGACTTCTTTACTATATGAGAATGCTATAGCAACAATCGGTTGAAATAAAAACATTTCTTATGGGAAATTATTAAGATCAGACTTCTATCAGTATACCGATGAAATAGAAAGAATTGCTCACAATAAATTTGAAAGATCAGACTTCTTTATTATATAAGAATGCTATACCAACATTCGGTTGAAATAAAATCATTTCTTATAGGAAATTATTAAGATCAAACTTCTATTAGTATACCGATGAAATAGAAAGAATTGCTCACAATAATATATTAAGATCAGACTTCTTTATTATATAAGAATGCTATAGCAACAATCGGTTGAAATAAAAAAATTTTTTAAGGGAAATTATTAAGGTCAGACTTCTATTAGTATACCGATGAAATAGAAAGAATTGCTCACAATAAATTTGAAAGATCAGACTTCTTTATTATATAAGAATGCTAAAACATTCGGTTGAAATAAAATCATTTCTTATGGGAAATTATTAAGATCAAACTTCTATTAGTATACCGATGAAATAGAAAATATTGCTCACAATAAATTTGAAAGATCAGACTTCTTTATTATATAAGAATGCTATAGCAACAATCGGTTGAAATAAAAACATTTCTTATGGGAAATTATTAAGATCAAACTTCTATTAGTATACCGATGAAATAGAAAGAATTGCTCACAATAAATTTGAAAGATCAGACTTCTTTATTATATAAGAATGCTATAGCAACAATCGGTTGAAATAAATACAATATTATAAAATAAGATCAAACTTCTATTAGTATACCGATGAAATAGAAAATTGCCACAATAAATTATTAAGATCAGACTTCTTTATTATATAAGAATGCTATAGCAACAATCGGTTGAAATAAAAACATTTCTTAAGGGAAATTATAAAGATCAAACTTCTATTAGTATACCGATGAAATAGAAAGAATTGCTCACAATAAATTTGAAAGATCAGACTTCTTTATTATATAAGAATGCTATAGCAACAATCGGTTGAAATAAAAACATTTCTTATGAGGAAATTATTAAGATCAAACTTCTATTAGTATACCGATGAAATAGAAAGAATTGCTCACAATAAATTTGAAAGATCAGACTTCTTTATTATATAAGAATGCTATAGCAACAATCGGTTGAAATAAAAACATTTCTTATGGGAAATTATTAAGATCAAACTTCTATTAGTATACCGATGAAATAGAAAGAATTGCTCACAATAAATTTGAAAGATCAGACTTCTTTATTATATAAGAATGCTATAGCAACAATCGGTTGAAATAAAAACATTTCTTATGGGAAATTATTAAGATCAAACTTCTATTAGTATACCGATGAAATAGAAAGAATTGCTCACAATAAATTTGAAAGATTAGACTTCTTTATTATATAAGAATGCTATAGCAACAATCGGTTGAAATAAAAACATTTCTTATGGGAAATTATTAAGATCAAACTTCTATTAGTATACCGATGAAATAGAAAGAATTGCTCACAATAAATTATTAAGATCAGACTTCTTTGTTACATAAGAATGCTATAGCAACAATCGGTTGAAATAAAAACATTTCTTATGGGAAATTATTAAGATCAAACTTCTATTAGTATACCGATGAAATAGAAAGAATTGCTCACAATAAATTTGAAAGATCAGACTTCGTTATAATATAAGAATGCTGTAGCAACCATCGGTTGAAATAAAAATATTTCTTATATTAGTATAACGATGAAAGATCAGACTTCTTTATTATATAAGAATGCTATAGCAAACATTCGGTTGAAATAAAATCATTTCTTTTGGGAAATTATTAAGATCAAACTTCTATTAGTATACCGATGAAATAGAAAGAATTGCTCACAATAAATTTGAAAGATCAGACTTCTTTATTATATAAGAATGCTATAGCAACAATCGGTTGAAATAAAAACATTTCTTATGGGAAATTATTAAGATCAAACTTCTATTAGTATACCGATGAAATAGAAAGAATTGCTCACAATAATATATTAAGATTAGACTTCTTTATTATATAAGAATGCTATAGCAACAATCGGTTGAAATAAATACAATTTTTAAGGGAAATTATTAAGATCAAACTTCTATTAGTATACCGATGAAATAGAAAGAATTGCTCACAATAAATTTGAAAGATCAGACATCTTTATTATATAAGAATGCTATAGCAACAATCGGTTGAAATAAAAACATTTCTTATGGGAAATTATTAAGATCAAACTTCTATTAGTATACCGATGAAATAGAAAGAATTGCTCACAATAAATTTTAAAGATCAGACTTCTTTATTATATAAGAATGCTATAGCAACAATCGGTTGAAATAAAAACATTTCTTAAGGGAAATTATTAAGATCAAACTTCTATTAGTATACCGATGAAATAGAAAGATTATTGCTCACAATAAATTTTAAAGATCAGACTTCTTTTATTATATAAGAATGCTATAGCAAACAATCGGTTGAAATAAAAATCATTTCTTATGGGAAATTATTAAGATCAAACTTCTATTAGTATACCGATGAAATAGAAAGAATTGCTCACAATAAATTTATTAAGATCAGACTTCTTTATTATATAAGAATGCTATAGCAACAATCGGTTGAAATAAAAACATTTCTTATGGGAAATTATTAAGATCAAACTTCTATTAGTATACCGATGAAATAGAAAGAATTGCTCACAATAAATTTGAAAGATCAGACTTCTTTATTATATAAGAATGCTATAGCAACAATCGGTTGAAATAAAAACAATTTTAAGGGAAATTATTAAGATCAAACTTCTATTAGTATACCGATGAAATAGAAAGAATTGCTCACAATAAATTTTAAAGATCAGACTTCTTTATTATATAAGAATGCTATAGCAACAATCGGTTGAAATAAATACAATTTTTAATGGGAAATTATTAAGATCAAACTTCTATTAGTATACCGATGAAATAGAAAGAATTGCTCACAATAAATTTGAAAGATCAGACTTCTTTATTATATAAGAATGCTATAGCAAACATTCGGTTGAAATAAAATTATTTCTTATGGGAAATTATTAAGATCAAACTTCTATTAGTATACCGATGAAATAGAAAGAATTGCTCACAATAAATTATTAAGATCAGACTTCTTTATTATATAAGAATGCTATAGCAACAATCGGTTGAAATAAAAACAATGTTTATGGGAAATTATTAAGATCAAACTTCTATTAGTATACCGATGAAATAGAAAGAATTGCTCACAATAAATTTGAAAGATCAGACTTCTTTATTATATAAGAATGCTATAGCAACAATCGGTTGAAATAAATACAATTTTTATGGGAAATTATTAAGATCAAACTTCTATTAGTATACCGATGAAATAGAAAGAATTGCTCACAATAAATTTGAAAGATCAGACATCTTTATTATATAAGAATGCTATAGCAAAAATCGGTTGAAATAAAAACATTTCTTATGGGAAATTATTAAGATCAAACTTCTATTAGTATACCGATGAAATAGAAAGAATTGCTCACAATAAATTTTAAAGATCAGACTTCTTTATTATATAAGAATGCTATAGCAACAATCGGTTGAAATAAATTCAATGTTTAAGGGAAATAATTAAGATCAAACTTCTATTAGTATACCGATGAAATAGAAAGAATTGCTCACAATAAATTTGAAAGATCAGACTTCTTTATTATATAAGAATGCTATAGCAACAATCGGTTGAAATAAAAACATTTCTTATGGGAAATTATTAAGATCAGACTTCTATTAGTATACCGATGAAATAGAAAGAATTGCTCACAATAAATTTGAAAGATCAGACACTTCTTTATTATATAAGAATGCTATAGCAAAAATCGGTTGAAATAAATACAATTTTTAAGGGAAATTATTAAGATCAAACTTCTATTAGTATACCGATGAAATAGAAAGAATTGCTCACAATAAATTATTAAGATCAGACTTCTTTATTATATAAGAATGCTATAGCAACAATCGGTTGAAATAAAAACATTTCTTATGGGAAATTATTAAGATCAAACTTCTATTAGTATACCGATGAAATAGAAAGAATTGCTCACAATAAATTTGAAAGATCAGACTTCTTTATTATATAAGAATGCTATAGCAACAATCGGTTGAAATAAAATCATTTCTTATGGGAAATTATTAAGATCAAACTTCTATTAGTATACCGATGAAATAGAAAGAATTGCTCACAATAAATTATTAAGGATCAGACATCTTTATTATATAAGAATGCTATAGCAACAATCGGTTGAAATAAAAACATTTCTTATGGGAAATTATTAAGATCAAACTTCTATTAGTATACCGATGAAATAGAAAGAATTGCTCACAATAAATTTGAAAGATCAGACTTCTTTATTATATGAGAATGCTATAGCAACAATCGGTTGAAATAAAAACATTTTTAAGGGAAATTATTAAGATCAAACTTCTATTAGTATACCGATGAAATAGAAAGAATTGCTCACAATAAAAAATTTATATTAGAAAGATCAGACTTCTTTATTATATAAGAATGCTATAGCAAACATTCGGTTGAAATAAAATCATTTCTTTTAGGAAATTATTAAGATCAAACTTCTATTAGTATACCGATGAAATAGAAAGAATTGCTCACAATAAATTTGAAGGATCAGACATCTTTATTATATAAGAATGCTATTGCAACAATCGGTTGAAATAAAAATATTTCTTATGGGAAATTATTAAGATCAAACTTCTATTAGTATACCGATGAAATAGAAAGAATTGCTCACAATAAATTTGAAAGATCAGACATCTTTATTATATGAGAATGCTATAGCAACAATCGGTTGAAATAAAAACAATTTTTATGGGAAATTATTAAGATCAAACTTCTATTAGTATACCGATGAAATAGAAAGAATTGCTCACAATAATATATTAAGATCAGACTTCTTTATTATATAAGAATGCTATAGCAACAATCGGTTGAAATAAAAACATTTCTTATGAGGAAAATTATTAAGATCAAACTTCTATTAGTATACCGATGAAATAGAAAGAATTGCTCACAATAAATTTGAAAGATCAGACTTCTTTATTATATAAGAATGCTATAGCAACAATCGGTTGAAATAAAAACATTTCTTATGGGAAATTATTAAGATTAAACTTATATTAGTGTACCGATGAAATAGAAAGAATTGCTCACAATAAATTATTAAGATCAGACTTCTTTGTTACATAAGAATGCTATAGCAAACATTCGGTTGAAATAAAATCATTTCTTATAGGAAATTATTAAGATCAAACTTCTATTAGTATACCGATGAAATAGAAAGAATTGCACACAATAAATTATTAAGATCAGACTTCTTTTATCATATAAGTATTAGAGCAACAAATCGGTTGAAATAAAAACATTTTTATGGGAAATTATTAAGATCAAACTTCTATTAGTATACCGATGAAATAAAAAAATTGAAAAGATCAATTTTTAATGCTCAACATAATAAAATGATAAACACTTTATTATATAAGAATGCTATAGCAAACATTCGGTTGAAATAAAATCATTTCTTATAGGAAATTATTAAGATCAAACTTCTATTAGTATACCGATGAAATAGAAAGAATTGCTCACAATAAATTTGAAAGATCAGACATCTTTATTATATAAGAATGCTATAGCAACAATCAGTTGAAATAAATACAATTTTTAAGGGAAATTATTAAGATTAAACTTATATTAGTATACCGATGAAATAGAAAGAATTGCTCACAATAAATTATTAAGATCAGACTTCTTTGTTACATAAGAATGCTATAGCAACAATCGGTTGAAATAAAAACATTTTTTATGGGAAATTATTAAGATCAAACTTCTATTAGTATACCGATGAAATAGAAAGAATTGCTCACAATAAATTTGAAAGATCAGACTTCGTTATAATATAAGAATGCTATAGCAAACATTCGGTTGAAATAAAATCATTTCTTACAGGAAATTATTAAGATCAAACTTCTATTAGTATACCGATGAAATAGAAAGAATTGCTCACAATAAATTTGAAAGATCAGACTTCTTTATTATATAAGAATGCTATAGCAACAATCGGTTGAAATAAATACATTTTTTAAGGGAAATTATTAAGATCAAACTTCTATTAGTATACCGATGAAATAGAAAGAATTGCTCACAATAAATTTGAAAGATCAGACTTCTTTATTATATAAGAATGCTATAGCAACAATCGGTTGAAATAAAACACATTTCTTATGGGAAATTATTAAGATCAAACTTCTATTAGTATACCGATGAAATAGAAAGAATTGCTCACAATAAATTTGAAAGATCAGACTTCTTTATTATATAAGAATGCTATAGCAACAATCGGTTGAAATAAAAACATTTCTTATGGGAAATTATTAAGATCAAACTTCTATTAGTATACCGATGAAATAGAAAGAATTGCTCACAATAATATATTGAAAGATCAGACTTCTTTATTATATAAGAATGCTATAGCAACAATCGGTTGAAATAAATACAATTCTTAAGGGAAATTATTAAGATCAAACTTCTATTAGTATACCGATGAAATAGAAAGAATTGCTCACAATAAATTATGATAAAGATCAGACTTCTTTATTATATAAGAATGCTATAGCAACAATCGGTTGAAATAAAAACATTTCTTATGGGAAATTATTAAGATCAAACTTCTATTAGTATACCGATGAAATAGAAAGAATTGCTCACAATAAATTTGAAAGATCAGACTTCTTTATTATATAAGAATGCTATAGCAACAATCGGTTGAAATAAATACAATTTTTTATGGGAAATTATTAAGATCAAACTTCTATTAGTATACCGATGAAATAGAAAGAATTGCTCACAATAAATTTGAAAGATCAGACTTCTTTATTATATAAGAATGCTATAGCAACAATCGGTTGAAATAAAAACATTTCTTATGGGAAATTATTAAGATCAAACTTCTATTAGTATACCGATGAAATAGAAAGAATTGCTCACAATAAATTTGAAAGATCAGACTTCTTTATTAATAAGAATGCTATAGCAACAATCGGTTGAAATAAAAACATTTCTTATGGGAAATTATTAAGATCAAACTTCTATTAGTATACCGATGAAATAGAAAGAATTGCTCACAATAAATTTGAAAGATCAGACTTCTTTATTATATAAGAATGCTATAGCAACAATCGGTTGAAATAAAAACATTTTTATGGGAAATTATTAAGATCAAACTTCTATTAGTATACCGATGAAATAGAAAGAATTGCTCACAATAAATTATTAAAGATCAGACTTCTTTATTATATAAGAATGCTATAGCAAACAATCGGTTGAAATAAAAATCATTTCTTATGGGAAATTATTAAGATCAAACTTCTATTAGTATACCGATGAAATAGAAAGAATTGCTCACAATAAATTTGAAAGATCAGACTTCTTTATTATATAAGAATGCTATAGCAACAATCGGTTGAAATAAAAACAATTCTTTTAGTATAGAGAAATTAGAAAGAATTAATAATTAGTTATGAAATAGAAAAAATGCTGAAGTGAAATAAAATATTTCTTATATTAGTAAAGATCAGACTTCTTTATTATATAAGAATGCTATAGCAAACATTCGGTTGAAATAAAAACATTTCTTTTGGGAAATTATTAAGATCAAACTTCTATTAGTATACCGATGAAATAGAAAGAATTGCTCACAATAAATTTGAAAGATCAGACTTCTTTATTATATAAGAATGCTATAGCAAACAATCGGTTGAAATAAAAACATTTCTTATGGGAAATTATTAAGATCAAACTTCTATTAGTATACCGATGAAATAGAAAGAATTGCTCACAATAAATTATTAAGATCAGACTTCTTTATTATATAAGAATGCTATAGCAACAATCGGTTGAAATAAAAACATTTCTTATGGGAAATTATTAAGATCAAACTTCTATTAGTATACCGATGAAATAGAAAGAATTGCTCACAATAAATTTGAAAGATCAGACTTCTTTATTATATAAGAATGCTATAGCAACAATCGGTTGAAATAAATACATTTTTAAAAAGAAATAATTAAGATCAAACTTCTATTAGTATACCGATGAAATAGAAAGAATTGCTCACAATAAATTTGAAAGATCAGACTTCTTTATTATATAAGAATGCTATAGCAAACAATCGGTTGAAATAAAAACATTTCTTATGGGAAATTATTAAGATCAAACTTCTATTAGTATACCGATGAAATAGAAAGAATTGCTCACAATAAATTTGAAAGATCAGACATCTTTATTATATAAGAATGCTATAGCAACAATCGGTTGAAATAAAAACATTTCTTATGGGAAATTATTAAGATCAAACTTCTATTAGTATACCGATGAAATAGAAAGAATTGCTCACAATAAATTTGAAAGATCAGACATCTTTATTATATAAGAATGCTATAGCAAACAATCGGTTGAAATAAAAACATTTCTTATGGGAAATTATTAAGATCAAACTTCTATTAGTATACCGATGAAATAGAAAGAATTGCTCACAATAAATTTGAAAGATCAGACTTCTTTATTATATAAGAATGCTATAGCAACAATCGGTTGAAATAAATACAATGTTTAAGGGAAATTATTAAGATCAAACTTCTATTAGTATACCGATGAAATAGAAAGAATTGCTCACAATAAATATTGAAAGATCAGACTTCTTTATTATATAAGAATGCTATAGCAACAATCGGTTGAAATAAAAACATTTCTTATGGGAAATTATTAAGATCAAACTTCTATTAGTATACCGATGAAATAGAAAGAATTGCTCACAATAAATTTGAAAGATCAGACTTCTTTATTATATAAGAATGCTATAGCAACAATCGGTTGAAATAAAAACATTTCTTATGGGAAATTATTAAGATCAAACTTCTATTAGTATACCGATGAAATAGAAAGAATTGCTCACAATAAATTTTAAAGATCAGACTTCTTTATTATATAAGAATGCTATAGCAACAATCGGTTGAAATAAAAACATTTTTTATGGGAAATTATTAAGATCAAACTTCTATTAGTATACCGATGAAATAGAAAGAATTGCTCACAATAAATTATTAAGATCAGACTTCTTTATTATATAAGAATGCTATAGCAACAATCGGTTGAAATAAAAACAATTTCTTATGGGAAATTATTAAGATCAAACTTCTATTAGTATACCGATGAAATAGAAAGAATTGCTCACAATAAATTTGAAAGATCAGACTTCTTTATTATATAAGAATGCTATAGCAACAATCGGTTGAAATAAAAACATTTCTTATGGGAAATTATTAAGATCAAACTTCTATTAGTATACCGATGAAATAGAAAGAATTGCTCACAATAAATTTGAAAGATCAGACTTCTTTATTATATAAGAATGCTATAGCAACAATCGGTTGAAATAAAAACATTTCTTATGGGAAATTATTAAGATCAAACTTCTATTAGTATACCGATGAAATAGAAAGAATTGCTCACAATAAATTTGAAAGATCAGACTTCTTTATTATATAAGAATGCTATAGCAACAATCGGTTGAAATAAATACAATTTTTATGGGAAATTATTAAGATCAAACTTCTATTAGTATACCGATGAAATAGAAAGAATTGCTCACAATAAATTTTAAAGATCAGACTTCTTTATTATATAAGAATGCTATAGCAACAATCGGTTGAAATAAAAACATTTCTTATGGGAAATTATTAAGATCAAACTTCTATTAGTATACCGATGAAATAGAAAGAATTGCTCACAATAAATTATGAAAGATCAGACTTCTTTATTATATAAGAATGCTATAGCAACAATCGGTTGAAACAAAAACATTTTTTATGGGAAATTATTAAGATCAAACTTCTATTAGTATACCGATGAAATAGAAAGAATTGCTCACAATAAATTTGAAAGATCAGACTTCGTTATCATATAAGAATGCTATAGCAAACATTCGGTTGAAATAAAATCATTTCTTATGGGAAATTATTAAGATCAAACTTCTATTAGTATACCGATGAAATAGAAAGAATTGCTCACAATAAATTATTAAGATCAGACTTCTTTATTATATAAGAATGCTATAGCAACAATCGGTTGAAATAAAAACATTTCTTATATTAAAAAAATAAATAAAAAAAAAATCTTTTGGGAAATTATTAAGATCAAACTTCTATTAGTATACCGATGAAATAGAAAGAATTGCTCACAATAAATTTGAAAGATCAGACTTCTTTATTATATAAGAATGCTATAGCAAACATTCGGTTGAAATAAAATCATTTCTTTTGGGAAATTATTAAGATCAAACTTCTATTAGTGTACCGATGAAATAGAAAGAATTGCTCACAATAAATTTGAAAGATCAGACTTCGTTATAATATAAGAATGCTATAGCAACAATCGGTTGAAATAAAAACATTTCTTATGGGAAATTATTAAGATCAAACTTCTATTAGTATACCGATGAAATAGAAAGAATTGCTCACAATAAATTTGAAAGATCACACTTCTTTATTATATAAGAATGCTATAGCAACAATCGGTTGAAATAAATACAATTTTTAAGGGAAATTATTAAGATCAAACTTCTATTAGTATACCGATGAAATAGAAAGAATTGCTCACAATAAATTATTAAGATCAGACTTCTTTATTATATAAGAATGCTATAGCAACAATCGGTTGAAATAAAAACATTTTTTATGGGAAATTATTAAGATCAAACTTCTATTAGTGTACCGATGAAATAGAAAGAATTGCTCACAATAAATTTGAAAGATCAGACTTCGTTATAATATAAGAATGCTATAGCAAACATTCGGTTGAAATAAAATCATTTCTTATTGGAAATTATTAAGATCAAACTTCTATTATTATAACGATGAAATAGAGAAAATTGCTCACAATAAATTATTAAGATCAGACATCTTTATTTTATAAGAATACTATAGCAACAATCGGTTGAAATAAATACAATGTTTAAGGGAAATAATTAATATCAA
This sequence comes from Drosophila repletoides, assembly GCA_018150835.1. Taxonomy (NCBI): domain Eukaryota; kingdom Metazoa; phylum Arthropoda; class Insecta; order Diptera; family Drosophilidae; genus Drosophila; species Drosophila repletoides. Next base: position 5,329 of record JAECWQ010000169.1, on the reverse strand, counting down.
ACTTCTATTAGTATACCGATGAAATAGAAAGAATTGCTCACAATAAATTTGAAAGATCAGACATCTTTATTATATAAGAATGCTATTGCGACAATCGGTTGAAATAAAAATATTTCTTATGGGAAATTATAAACATCAAACTTCTATTAGTATACCGATGAAATAGAAAGAATTGCTCACAATAAATTTGAAAGATTAGACATCAACAATCGGTTGAAATAAATACAATGTTTAAGGGAAATTATTAAGATCAAACTTCTATTAGTATACCGATGAAATAGAAAGAATTGCTCACAATAATATATTAAGATCAGACTTCTTTATTATATAAGAATGCTATAGCAACAATCGGTTGAAATAAATACATTTCTTATGGGAAATTATTAAGGTCAGACTTCTATTAGTATACCGATGAAATAGAAAGAATTGCTCACAATAAATTTGAAAGATCAGACTTCTTTATTATATAAGAATGCTATAGCAACAATCGGTTGAAATAAAAACATCTCTTATGGGAAATTATTAAGATCAAACTTCTATTAGTATACCGATGAAATAGAAAGAATTGCTCACAATAAATTTTAAAGATCACACTTCTTTATCATATAAGAATGCTATAGCAACAATCGGTTGAAATAAAAACATTTCTTATGGGAAATTATTAAGATCAAACTTCTATTAGTATACCGATGAAATAGAAAGAATTGCTCACAATAAATTATTAAGATCAGACTTCTTTATTATATAAGAATGCTATAGCAACAATCGGTTGAAATAAAAACATTTCTTATGGGAAATTATTAAGATCAAACTTCTATTAGTATACCGATGAAATAGAAAGAATTGCTCACAATAAATTTGAAAGATCAGACTTCTTTATTATATAAGAATGCTATAGCAACCATCGGTTGAAATAAAAATATTTCTTATAATTATTGTCAAATATACCGATGAAAAAAAGATCAGACTTCTTTATTATATAAGAATGCTATAGCAAACATTCGGTTGAAATAAAAACATTTCTTTTGGGAAATTATTAAGATCAAACTTCTATTAGTATACCGATGAAATAGAAAGAATTGCTCACAATAAATTTGAAAGATCAGACATCTTTATTATATAAGAATGCTATAGCAACAATCGGTTGAAATAAAAACATTTCTTATGGGAAATTATTAAGATCAAACTTCTATTAGTATACCGATGAAATAGAAAGAATTGCTCACAATAAATTATTAAGATCAGACATCTTTATTACATAAGAATGCTATAGCAACAATCGGTTGAAATAAAAACATTTCTTATGGGAAATTATTAAGATCAAACTTCTATTAGTATACCGATGAAATAGAAAGAATTGCTCACAATAAATTTGAAAGATCAGACTTCTTTATAATATAAGAATGCTATAGCAACCATCGGTTGAAATAAAAATATTTCTTATTATTAGTATACCGATGAAAAAAAGAATCAAATAAATTGAAGATCAGACTTCTTTATTATATAAGAATGCTATAGCAACAATCGGTTGAAATAAAAACATTTCTTATGGGAAATTATTAAGATCAAACTTCTATTAGTGTACCGATGAAATAGAAAGAATTGCTCACAATAATTTATTAAGATTACACTTCTTTATCATATAAGAATGCTATAGCAAACATTCGGTTGAAATAAAATCATTTCTTATGGGAAATTATTAAGATCAAACTTCTATTAGTATACCGATGAAATAGAAAGAATTGCTCACAATAAATTATTAAGATCAGACTTCTTTATTATATAAGAATGCTATAGCAACAATCGGTTGAAACAAAAACATTTTTTATGGGAAATTATTAAGATCAAACTTCTATTAGTATACCGATGAAATAGAAAGAATTGCTCACAATAAATTTGAAAGATCAGACTTCGTTATAATATAAGAATGCTATTATGGGAAATTATTAAGATCAGACTTCTATTAGTATACCGATGAAATAGAAAGAATTGCTCACAATAAACTTGAAAGATCAGTCTTCTCTCTTATATAACAACAATCGGTTGAAATAAAAACATTTCTTATGAGAAATTATTAAGATCAAACTTCTATTAGTATACCGATGAAATAGAAAGAATTGCTCACAATAAATTTGAAAGATCAGACTTCTTTATTATATAAGAATGCTATAGCAAACAATCGGTTGAAATAAAATCATTTCTTATGGGAAATTATTAAGATCAAACTTCTATTAGTATACCGATGAAATAGAAAGAATTGCTCACAATAAATTTTAAAGATCAGACTTCTTTATTATATAAGAATGCTATAGCAACAATCGGTTGAAATAAATACATTTCTTATGGGAAATTATTAAGATCAAACTTCTATTAGTATACCGATGAAATAGAAAGAATTGCTCACAATAAATTTGAAAGATCAGACATCTTTATTATATAAGAATGCTATAGCAACATTCGGTTGAAATAAAAACATTTCTTATGGGAAATTATTAAGATCAAACTTCTATTAGTATACCGATGAAATAGAAATAATTGCTCACAATAAATTTGAAAGATCAGACTTCTTTATTATATAAGAATGCTATAGCAACAATCGGTTGAAATAAAAACAATTTTTAAGGGAAATTATTAAGATCAGACTTCTATTAGTATACCGATGAAATAGAAAGAATTGCTCACAATAAATTTATTAAGATCAGACTTCTTTATTATATAAGAATGCTATAGCAACAATCGGTTGAAATAAAAACATTTCTTATGGGAAATTATTAAGATCAAACTTCTATTAGTATACCGATGAAATAGAAAGAATTGCTCACAATAAATTTGAAAGATCAGACTTCTTTATTATATAAGAATGCTATAGCAACAATCGGTTGAAATAAAAACATTTCTTATGGGAAATTATTAAGATCAAACTTCTATTAGTATACCGATGAAATAGAAAGAATTGCTCACAATAAATTTATTAAGATCAGACTTCTTTATTATATAAGAATGCTATAGCAACAATCGGTTGAAATAAAAACATTTCTTAAGGGAAATTATTAAGATCAAACTTCTATTAGTATACCGATGAAATAGAAAGAATTGCTCACAATAAATTTGAAAGATCAGACATCTTTATTATATAAGAATGCTATAGCAACAATCGGTTGAAATAAAAACATTTTTTATGGGAAATTATTAAGATCAAACTTCTATTAGTATACCGATGAAATAGAAAGAATTGCTCACAATAAATTTGAAAGATCAGACTTCTTTATTATATAAGAATGCTATAGCAACAATCGGTTGAAATAAAAACATTTCTTATGGGAAATTATTAAGATCAAACTTCTATTAGTATACCGAAGAAATAGAAAGAATTGCTCACAATAAATTTGAAAGATCAGACTTCTTTATTATATAAACATTAGCAACAATCGGTTGAAATAAAAACATTTTTTAAGGGAAATTATTAAGATCAAACTTCTATTAGTATACCGATGAAATAGAAAGAATTGCTCACAATAAATTATTAAGATCAGACTTCTTTATTATATAAGAATGCTATAGCAACAATCGGTTGAAATAAAAACATTTCTTATGGGAAATTATTAAGATCAAACTTCTATTAGTATACCGATGAAATAGAAAATAGAATTGCTCACAATAAATTTATATAAGATCAGACTTCTTTACTATATAAGAACGCTATAGCAACAATCGGTTGAAATAAAAACATTTTTTTGGGAAATTATTAAGATCAAACTTCTATTAGTATACCGATGAAATAGAAAGAATTGCTCACAATAAATTATTAAGATCAGACTTCTTTATTATATAAGAATGCTATAGCAACAATCGGTTGAAATAAAAACATTTCTTATGGGAAATTATTAAGATCAAACTTCTATTAGTATACCGATGAAATAGAAAGAATTGCTCACAATAAATTATTAAGATCAGACTTCTTTATTATATAAGAATGCTATAGCAACAATCGGTTGAAATAAAATCATTTCTTATGGGAAATTATTAAGATCAAACTTCTATTAGTATACCGATGAAATAGAAAGAATTGCTCACAATAAATTTGAAAGATCAGACTTCTTTATTATATAAGAATGCTATAGCAACAATCGGTTGAAATAAAAACATTTCTTATGGGAAATTATTAAGATCAAACTTCTATTAGTATACCGATGAAATAGAAAGAATTGCTCACAATAAATTTGAAAGATCAGACTTCTTTATAATATAAGAATGCTATAGCAACAATCGGTTGAAATAAAAATATTCTTTTAAGGAATTATTAAGTATAACGATTCGATGAAATAGAAAGAATTGCTCACAAAAAAAATTCTTTATTATATAAGAATGCTATAGCAAACATTCGGTTGAAATAAAATCATTTCTTATGGGAAATTATTAAGATCAAACTTCTATTAGTATACCGATGAAATAGAAAGAATTGCTCACAATAAATTATTAAGATCAGACTTCTTTATTATATAAGAATGCTATAGCAACAATCGGTTGAAATAAATAAACATTTTTTTATGGGAAATTATTAAGATCAAACTTCTATTAGTGTACCGATGAAATAGAAAGAATTGCTCACAATAAATTTGAAAGATCAGACTTCGTTATAATATAAGAATGCTGTAGCAAACATTCGGTTGAAATAAAATCATTTCTTATGGGAAATTATTAAGATCAAACTTCTATTAGTATACCGATGAAATAGAAAGAATTGCTCACAATAAATTATGAAAGATCAGACTTCTTTATTATATAAGAAGAATCTGCTATAGCAACAATCGGTTGAAATAAATACATCATTTTAAGGGAAATTATTAAGATCAAACTTCTATTAGTATACCGATGAAATAGAAAGAATTGCTCACAATAAATTTGAAGGATCAGACTTCTTTATTATATAAGAATGCTATAGCAACAATCGGTTGAAATAAAAAATATTTCTTATGGGAAATTATATAAGATCAAACTTCTATTAGTATACCGATGAAATAGAAAGAATTGCTCACAATAAATTTGAAAGATCAGACTTCTTTATTATATAAGAATGCTATAGCAACAATCGGTTGAAATAAAAACATTTCTTATGGGAATATTAATAAGATCAAACTTCTATTAGTATACCGATGAAATAAGAGAATTGCTCACAATAAATTTGAAAGATCAGACATCTTTATTTTATAAGAAAACTATAGCAACAATCGGTTGAAATAAATACAATGTATAAGGGAAATTATTAAGATCAAACTTCTATTAGTATACCGATGAAATAGAAAGAATTGCTCACAATAATATATTAAAG
>JAECWQ010000168.1:0-18893 GCA_018150835.1 Drosophila repletoides | reverse complement strand
AACATTTATAAAATAGTTAATATTTAATCAAATTTTTTATCGTTAAAAGCCTTGCTACAAAAACGATAACTTGGCTAAGAGCTACGTAAGAACGTGGAAAATTGAGACGGTTCAAAGAGGATCGAGAGCTATCGACACGTAGAATGGTGCAAGAAACTTTAATATGGGTTATATATTCTGTAGAAAGATAAATCTATCTGGGAAAAAATTGCAAACGGCATATATGCATTTTTTGGTCAACGCTATGATAAAACTATTTTAATGTTAACTAGAATTGGCAAGTAAAATATAAGAAAATATTCAGAATAAAAATCGAAGAAAATCTATAAGATGGAACATTTAATTAAATTTTGATCCGTTAACAAAAGTTAAAAGCCTTGCTACAAAAATGATAAAATCCTTAAAATGTTTAATCCTTAAAAGCCTTGCTAAAAAAACGATAACTTGGCTAAGAGCTACTACGTAAGAACATGGAAAATTGAGGCGGTTACAAGAGGAACGAGAAATACAACTCGTACATTTACCGATTAATCAAATGGAAAATTATTAATGAAACAAATTTATAAAATAGTTAATATTTAATCAAATTTATAATCGTTAAAAGCCTCGCTACAAAAACGATAACTTGGCTAAGAGCTAAGTAAGAACCTGGAAAATTGAGGCTGTTCTAAGAGGAATGAGAAGTTCAACTCGTACATTTACAGAGTTAACCAATGGAAAATTTTTAATTAAACAAATTTATAAAATAGTTAATATTTAATCAAACTTTAATCGTTAAAAGCCTTGCTACAAAAACGATAACTTGGCTAAGAGCTACGTAAAAACGTGGAAAATTGAGACGGTTACAAGAGGAACGAGAAGTACAACTCGAACATTTACCGAGTTAACAAGTGGAAAATTATTAATGAAACAAATTTATAAAATAGTTAATATTTAATCAAATTTTTTATCGTTAAAAGCCTTGCTAGAAAAACGATAACTTGGCTAAGAGCTACGTAAGAACGTGGAAAATTGAGACGGTTCCAAGAGGATCGAGAACTATCGACACGTAGAATGGTGCAAGAAACTTTAATATGGGTTATATATTCTGTAGAAAGATAAATCTATCTGGGAAAAAATTGCAAACGGCATATGCATTTTGTGGTCAACGCTATGAAAAAACTATTTTAATGTTAGTTTAAAAAACTAGAATTGGCAAGTAAAATATAAGAAAAAAATTCAAAATAAAAATCGAAGAAAAACTATAAGATGGAACATTTAATTAAATTTTGATCCGTTAACAAAAGTTAACAGCCTTGCTACAAAAATGATAAAGTGGCTCTTGATGATGATATAAAATAGTTAATATTTAATCAAAATTTTTAATCCTTAAAAGCCTTGCTACAAAAACGATAACTTGGTAAGAGCTACGTAAGAACGTGGAAAATTGAGGCGGTTACAAGAGGAACGAGAAGTACAACTCGAACATTTACCGAGTTAACAAGTGGAAAATTATTAATGAAACAAATTTATAAAATAGTTAATATTTAATCAAATTTTTTATCGTTAAAAGCCTTGCTACAAAAACGATAACTTGGCTAAGAGCTACGTAAGAACGTGGAAAATTGAGACGGTTCCAAGAGGATCGAGAACTATCGACACGTAGAATGGTGCAAGAAACTTTAATATGGGTTATATATTCTGTAGAAAGATAAATCTATCTGGGAAAAAATTGCAAACGGCATATGCATTTTGTGGTCAACGCTATGAAAAAACTATTTTAATGTTAGTTTAAAAAACTAGAATTGGCAAGTAAAATATAAGAAAAAAATTCAAAATAAAAATCGAAGAAAAACTATAAGATGGAACATTTAATTAAATTTTGATCCGTTAACAAAAGTTAACAGCCTTGCTACAAAAATGATAAAGTGGCTCTTGATGATGATATAAAATAGTTAATATTTAATCAAAATTTTTAATCCTTAAAAGCCTTGCTACAAAAACGATAACTTGGTAAGAGCTACGTAAGAACGTGGAAAATTGAGGCGGTTACAAGAGGAACGAGAAGTACAACTCGAACATTTACCGAGTTAACAAGTGGAAAATTATTAATGAAACAAATTTATAAAATAGTTAATATTTAATCAAATTTTTTATCGTTAAAAGCCTTGCTACAAAAACGATAACTTGGCTAAGAGCTACGTAAGAACGTGGAAAATTGAGACGGTTCCAAGAGGATCGAGAACTATCGACACGTAGAATGGTGCAAGAAACTTTAATATGGGTTATATATTCTGTAGAAAGTGGAAAATTGAGGCGGTTACAAGAGGAACGAGAAGTACAACTCGAACATATACCGAGTTAACAAATGGAAAATTATTAATGAAACAAATTTATAAAATAGTTAATATTTAATCAAATTTTTTATCGTTAAAAGCCTTGCTACAAAAACGATAACTTGGCTAAGAGCTACGTAAGAACGTGGAAAATTGAGACGGTTCCAAGAGGATCGAGAACTATCGACACGTAGAATGGTGCAAGAAACTTTAATATGGGTTATATATTCTGTAGAAAGATAAATCTATCTGGGAAAAAATTGCAAACGGCATATGCATTTTGTGGTCAACGCTATGAAAAAACTATTTTAATGTTAGTTTAAAAAACTAGAATTGGCAAGTAAAATATAAGAAAAAAATTCAAAATAAAAATCGAAGAAAAAACTATAAGATGGAACATTTAATTAAATTTTGATCCGTTAACAAAAGTTAACAGCCTTGCTACAAAAATGATAAAGTGGCTCTTGATGATGATATAAAATAGTTAATATTTAATCAAAATTTTTAATCCTTAAAAGCCTTGCTACAAAAACGATAACTTGGTAAGAGCTACGTAAGAACGTGGAAAATTGAGGCGGTTACAAGAGGAACGAGAAGTACAACTCGAACATATACCGAGTTAACAAATGGAAAATTATTAATGAAACAAATTTATAAAATAGTTAATATTTAATCAAAGTTTTAATCGTTAAAAGCCTTGCTACAAAAACGATAACTTGTCTAAGAGCTACGTAAGAACGTTGAAAATTAAGGCGGTTACGAGAGGAACGAGAAGTACAACTCGAACATTTACCGAGTTAACAAATGGAAAATTATTAATGAAACAAATTTATAAAATAGTTAATATTTAATCAAATTTTTTATCGTTAAAAGCCTTGCTACAAAAACGATAACTTGGCTAAGAGCTACGTAAGAACGTGGAAAATTGAGACGGTTCCAAGAGGATCGAGAACTATCGACACGTAGAATGGTGCAAGAAACTTTAATATGGGTTATATATTCTGTAGAAAGATAAATCTGTCTGGGAAAAAATTGCAAACGGCATATGCATTTTTTGGTCAACGCTATGATAAAACTATTTTAATGTTAACTAGAATTGGCAAGTAAAATATAAGAAAATATTCAGAATAAAAATCGAAGAAAATCTATAAGATGGAACATTTAATTAAATTTTGATCCGTTAACAAAAGTTAAAAGCCTTGCTACAAAAATGATAAAATCCTTAAAATGTTTAATCCTTAAAAGCCTTGCTAAAAAAACGATAACTTGGCTAAGAGCTACTACGTAAGAACATGGAAAATTGAGGCGGTTACAAGAGGAACGAGAAATACAACTCGGACATTTACCGATTAATCAAATGGAAAATTATTAATGAAACAAATTTATAAAATAGTTAATATTTAATCAAATTTATAATCGTTAAAAGCCTCGCTACAAAAACGATAACTTGGCTAAGAGCTAAGTAAGAAACTGGAAAATTGAGGCTGTTCTAAGAGGAATGAGAAGTTCAACTCGTACATTTACAGAGTTAACCAATGGAAAATTTTTAATTAAACAAATTTATAAAATAGTTAATATTTAATCAAACTTTAATCGTTAAAAGCCTTGCTACAAAAACGATAACTTGGCTAAGAGCTACGTAAAAACGTGGAAAATTGAGACGGTTACAAGAGGAACGAGAAGAACAACTCGAACATTTACCGAGTTAACAAGTGGAAAATTATTAATGAAACAAATTTATAAAATAGTTAATATTTAATCAAATTTTTTATCGTTAAAAGCCTTGCTACAAAAACGATAACTTGGCTAAGAGCTACGTAAGAACGTGGAAAATTGAGACGGTTCCAAGAGGATCGAGAACTATCGACACGTAGAATGGTGCAAGAAACTTTAATATGGGTTATATATTCTGTAGAAAGATAAATCTATCTGGGAAAAATTGCAAACGGCATATGCATTTTGTGGTCAACGCTATGAAAAAACTATTTTAATGTTAGTTTAAAAAACTAGAATTGGCAAGTAAAATATAAGAAAAAATTCAAAATAAAAATCGAAGAAAAACTATAAGATGGAACATTTAATTAAATTTTGATCCGTTAACAAAAGTTAACAGCCTTGCTACAAAAATGATAAAGTGGCTCTTGATGATGATATAAAATAGTTAATATTTAATCAAAATTTTTAATCCTTAAAAGCCTTGCTACAAAAACGATAACTTGGTAAGAGCTACGTAAGAACGTGGAAAATTGAGGCGGTTACAAGAGGAACGAGAAGTACAACTCGAACATTTACCGAGTTAACAAGTGGAAAATTATTAATGAAACAAATTTATAAAATAGTTAATATTTAATCAAATTTTTTATCGTTAAAAGCCTTGCTACAAAAACGATAACTTGGCTAAGAGCTACGTAAGAACGTGGAAAATTGAGACGGTTCCAAGAGGATCGAGAACTATCGACACGTAGAATGGTGCAAGAAACTTTAATATGGGTTATATATTCTGTAGAAAGATAAATCTATCTGGGAAAAAATTGCAAACGGCATATGCATTTTGTGGTCAACGCTATGAAAAAACTATTTTAATGTTAGTTTAAAAAACTAGAATTGGCAAGTAAAATATAAGAAAAAAATTCAAAATAAAAATCGAAGAAAAACTATAAGATGGAACATTTATAAAATAGTTAATATTTAATAAAATTTTTTATCGTTAAAAGCCTTGCTACAAAAACGATAACTTGGCTAAGAGCTACGTAAGAACGTGGAAAATTGAGACGGTTCCAAGAGGATCGAGAACTATCGACACGTAGAATGGTGCAAGAAACTTTAATATGGGTTATATATTCTGTAGAAAGATAAATCTATCTGGGAAAAAATTGCAAACGGCATATGCATTTTGTGGTCAACGCTATGAAAAAACTATTTTAATGTTAGTTTAAAAAACTAGAATTGGCAAGTAAAATATAAGAAAAAAATTCAAAATAAAAATCGAAGAAAAACTATAAGATGGAACATTTAATTAAATTTTGATCCGTTAACAAAAGTTAACAGCCTTGCTACAAAAATGATAAAGTGGCTCTTGATGATGATATAAAATAGTTAATATTTAATCAAAATTTTTAATCCTTAAAAGCCTTGCTACAAAAACGATAACTTGGTAAGAGCTACGTAAGAACGTGGAAAATTGAGGCGGTTACAAGAGGAACGAGAAGTACAACTCGAACATATACCGAGTTAACAAATGGAAAATTATTAATGAAACAAATTTATAAAATAGTTAATATTTAATCAAAATTTTTAATCCTTAAAAGCCTTGCTACCAAAACGATAACTTGTCTAAGAGCTACGTAAGAACGTTGAAAATTGAGGCGGTTACGAGAGGAACGAGAAGTACAACTCGAACATTTACCGAGTTAACAAATGGAAAATTATTAATGAAACAAATTTATAAAATAGTTAATATTTTATCAAATTTTTTATCGTTAAAAGCCTTGCTACAAAAACGATAACTCGGCTAAGAGCTACGTAAGAACGTGGAAAATTGAGACGGTTCCAAGAGGATCGAGAACTATCGACACGTAGAATGGTGCAAGAAACTTTAATATGGGTTATATATTCTGTAGAAAGATAAATCTATCTGGGAAAAAATTGCAAACGGCATATGCATTTTGTGGTCAACGCTATGAAAAAACTATTTTAATGTTAGTTTAAAAAACTAGAATTGGCAAGTAAAATATAAGAAAAAAATTCAAAATAAAAATCGAAGAAAAACTATAAGATGGAACATTTAATTAAATTTTGATCCATTAACAAAAGTTAACAGCCTTGCTACAAAAATGATAAAGTGGCTCTTGATGATGATATAAAATAGTTAATATTTAATCAAAATTTTTAATCCTTAAAAGCCTTGCTACCAAAACGATAACTTGTCTAAGAGCTACGTAAGAACGTTGAAAATTGAGGCGGTTACGAGAGGAACGAGAAGTACAACTCGAACATTTACCGAGTTAACAAATGGAAAATTATTAATGAAACAAATTTATAAAATAGTTAATATTTTATCAAATTTTTTATCGTTAAAAGCCTTGCTACAAAAACGATAACTCGGCTAAGAGCTACGTAAGAACGTGGAAAATTGAGACGGTTCCAAGAGGATCGAGAACTATCGACACGTAGAATGGTGCAAGAAACTTTAATATGGGTTATATATTCTGTAGAAAGATAAATCTATCTGGGAAAAAATTGCAAACGGCATATGCATTTTGTGGTCAACGCTATGAAAAAACTATTTTAATGTTAGTTTAAAAAACTAGAATTGGCAAGTAAAATATAAGAATAAAATTCAAAATAAAAATCGAAGAAAAACTATAAGATGGAACATTTAATTAAATTTTGATCCGTTAACAAAAGTTAACAGCCTTGCTACAAAAATGATAAAGTGGCTCTTGATGATGATATAAAATAGTTAATATTTAATCAAAATTTTTAATCCTTAAAAGCCTTGCTACAAAAACGATAACTTGGTAAGAGCTACGTAAGAACGTGGAAAATTGAGGCGGTTACAAGAGGAACGAGAAGTACAACTCGAACATTTACCGAGTTAACAAATGGAAAATTATTAATGAAACAAATTTATAAAATAGTTAATATTTAATCAAAATTTTTAATCCTTAAAAGCCTTGCTACCAAAACGATAACTTGTCTAAGAGCTACGTAAGAACGTTGAAAATTGAGGCGGTTACAAGAGGAACGAGAAGTACAACTCGAACATTTACAGAGTTAACAAATGGAAAATTATTAATGAAACAAATTTATAAAATAGTTAATATTTAATCAAATTTTTAATCCTTAAAAGCCTTGCTACAAAAACGATAACTTGGCTAAGAGCTACGTAAGAACGTTGAAAATTGAGACGGTTCCAAGAGGATCGAGAACTATCGACACGTAGAATGGTGCAAGAAACTTTAATATGGGTTATATATTCTGTAGAAAGATAAATCTATCTGGGAAAAAATTGCAAACGGCATATGCATTTTGTGGTCAACGCTATGAAAAAACTATTTTAATGTTAGTTTAAAAAACTAGAATTGGCAAGTAAAATATAAGAAAAAAATTCAAAATAAAAATCGAAGAAAAACTATAAGATGGAACATTTATAAAATAGTTAATATTTAATAAAATTTTTATCGTTAAAAGCCTTGCTACAAAAACGATAACTTGGCTAAGAGCTACGTAAGAACGTGGAAAATTGAGACGGTTCCAAGAGGATCGAGAACTATCGACACGTAGAATGGTGCAAGAAACTTTAATATGGGTTATATATTCTGTAGAAAGATAAATCTATCTGGGAAAAATTGCAAACGGCATATGCATTTTGTGGTCAACGCTATGAAAAAACTATTTTAATGTTAGTTTAAAAAACTAGAATTGGCAAGTAAAATATAAGAAAAAAATTCAAAATAAAAATCGAAGAAAAACTATAAGATGGAACATTTAATTAAATTTTGATCCGTTAACAAAAGTTAACAGCCTTGCTACAAAAATGATAAAGTGGCTCTTGATGATGATATAAAATAGTTAATATTTAATCAAAATTTTTAATCCTTAAAAGCCTTGCTACAAAAACGATAACTTGGTAAGAGCTACGTAAGAACGTGGAAAATTGAGGCGGTTACAAGAGGAACGAGAAGTACAACTCGAACATATACCGAGTTAACAAATGGAAAATTATTAATGAAACAAATTTATAAAATAGTTAATATTTAATCAAAATTTTCAATCCTTAAAAGCCTTGCTACCAAAACGATAACTTGTCTAAGAGCTACGTAAGAACGTTGAAAATTGAGGCGGTTACGAGAGGAACGAGAAGTACAACTCGAACATTTACCGAGTTAACAAATGGAAAATTATTAATGAAACAAATTTATAAAATAGTTAATATTTTATCAAATTTTTTATCGTTAAAAGCCTTGCTACAAAAACGATAACTCGGCTAAGAGCTACGTAAGAACGTGGAAAATTGAGACGGTTCCAAGAGGATCGAGAACTATCGACACGTAGAATGGTGCAAGAAACTTTAATATGGGTTATATATTCTGTAGAAAGATAAATCTATCTGGGAAAAAATTGCAAACGGCATATGCATTTTGTGGTCAACGCTATGAAAAAACTATTTTAATGTTAGTTTAAAAAACTAGAATTGGCAAGTAAAATATAAGAAAAAAATTCAAAATAAAAATCGAAGAAAAACTATAAGATGGAACATTTAATTAAATTTTGATCCGTTAACAAAAGTTAACAGCCTTGCTACAAAAATGATAAAGTGGCTCTTGATGATGATATAAAATAGTTAATATTTAATCAAAATTTTTAATCCTTAAAAGCCTTGCTACAAAAACGATAACTTGGTAAGAGCTACGTAAAAACGTGGAAAATTGAGGCTGTTCTAAGAGGAATGAGAAGTTCAACTCGTACATTTACAGAGTTAACCAATGGAAAATTTTTAATTAAACAAATTTATAAAATAGTTAATATTTAATCAAACTTTAATCGTTAAAAGCCTTGCTACAAAAACGATAACTTGGCTAAGAGCTACGTAAAAACGTGGAAAATTGAGACGGTTACAAGAGGAACGAGAAGTACAACTCGAACATTTACCGAGTTAACAAGTGGAAAATTATTAATGAAACAAATTTATAAAATAGTTAATATTTAATCAAATTTTTTATCGTTAAAAGCCTTGCTACAAAAACGATAACTTGGCTAAGAGCTACGTAAGAACGTGGAAAATTGAGACGGTTCCAAGAGGATCGAGAACTATCGACACGTAGAATGGTGCAAGAAACTTTAATATGGGTTATATATTCTGTAGAAAGATAAATCTATCTGGGAAAAAATTGCAAACGGCATATGCATTTTGTGGTCAACGCTATGAAAAAACTATTTTAATGTTAGTTTAAAAAACTAGAATTGGCAAGTAAAATATAAGAAAAAAATTCAAAATAAAAATCGAAGAAAAACTATAAGATGGAACATTTAATTAAATTTTGATCCGTTAACAAAAGTTAACAGCCTTGCTACAAAAATGATAAAGTGGCTCTTGATGATGATATAAAATAGTTAATATTTAATCAAAATTTTTAATCCTTAAAAGCCTTGCTACCAAAACGATAACTTGTCTAAGAGCTACGTAAGAACGCTGAAAATTGAGGCGGTTACGAGAGGAACGAGAAGTACAACTCGAACATTTACCGAGTTAACAAATGGAAAATTATTAATGAAACAAATTTATAAAATAGTTAATATTTCATCAAATTTTTTATCGTTAAAAGCCTTGCTACAAAAACGATAACTCGGCTAAGAGCTACGTAAGAACGTGGAAAATTGAGACGGTTCCAAGAGGATCGAGAACTATCGACACGTAGAATGGTGCAAGAAACTTTAATATGGGTTATATATTCTGTAGAAAGATAAATCTATCTGGGAAAAAATTGCAAACGGCATATGCATTTTGTGGTCAACGCTATGAAAAAACTATTTTAATGTTAGTTTAAAAAACTAGAATTGGCAAGTAAAATATAAGAAAAAAATTCAAAATAAAAATCGAAGAAAAACTATAAGATGGAACATTTAATTAAATTTTGATCCGTTAACAAAAGTTAACAGCCTTGCTACAAAAATGATAAAGTGGCTCTTGATGATGATATAAAATAGTTAATATTTAATCAAAATTTTTAATCCTTAAAAGCCTTGCTACAAAAACGATAACTTGGTAAGAGCTACGTAAGAACGTGGAAAATTGAGGCGGTTACAAGAGGAACGAGAAGTACAACTCGAACATTTACCGAGTTAACAAATGGAAAATTATTAATGAAACAAATTTATAAAATAGTTAATATTTAATCAAAGTTTTAATCGTTAAAAGCCTTGCTACAAAAACGATAACTTGTCTAAGAGCTACGTAAGAACGTGGAAAATTGAGGCGGTTACCAGAGGAACGAGAAGTACAACTCGAACATTTACCGAGTTAACAAATGGAAAATTATTAATGAAACAAATTTATAAAATAGTTAATATTTAATCAAAGTTTTAATCGTTAAAAGCCTTGCTACAAAAACGATAACTTGGCTAAGAGCTACGTAAGAACGTGGAAAATTGAGACGGTTCCAAGAGGATCGAGAACTATCGACACGTAGAATGGTGCAAGAAACTTTAATATGGGTTATATATTCTGTAGAAAGATAAATCTATCTGGGAAAAAATTGCAAACGGCATATGCATTTTGTGGTCAACGCTATGAAAAAACTATTTTAATGTTAGTTTAAAAAACTAGAATTGGCAAGTAAAATATAAGAAAAAAATTCAAAATAAAAATCGAAGAAAAACTATAAGATGGAACATTTATAAAATAGTTAATATTTAATCAAATTTTTTATCGTTAAAAGCCTTGCTACAAAAACGATAACTTGGCTAAGAGCTACGTAAGAACGTGGAAAATTGAGACGGTTCAAAGAGGATCGAGAGCTATCGACACGTAGAATGGTGCAAGAAACTTTAATATGGGTTATATATTCTGTAGAAAGATAAATCTATCTGGGAAAAAATTGCAAACGGCATATGCATTTTTTGGTCAACGCTATGATAAAACTATTTTAATGTTAACTAGAATTGGCAAGTAAAATATAAGAAAAAATTCAGAATAAAAATCGAAGAAAATCTATAAGATGGAACATTTAATTAAATTTTGATCCGTTAACAAAAATTAAAAGCCTTGCTACAAAAATGATAAAATCCTTAAAATGTTTAATCCTTAAAAGCCTTGCTAAAAAAACGATAACTTGGCTAAGAGCTACTACGTAAGAACATGGAAAATTGAGGCGGTTACAAGAGGAACGAGAAATACAACTCGGACATTTACCGATTAATCAAATGGAAAATTATTAATGAAACAAATTTATAAAATAGTTAATATTTAATCAAATTTATAATCGTTAAAAGCCTTGCTACAAAAACGATAACTTGGCTAAGAGCTAAGTAAGAACCTGGAAAATTGAGGCTGTTCTAAGAGGAATGAGAAGTTCAACTCGTACATTTACAGAGTTAACCAATGGAAAATTTTAATTAAACAAATTTATAAAATAGTTAATATTTAATCAAACTTTAATCGTTAAAAGCCTTGCTACAAAAACGATAACTTGGCTAAGAGCTACGTAAAAACGTGGAAAATTGAGACGGTTACAAGAGGAACGAGAAGTACAACTCGAACATTTACCGAGTTAACAAGTGGAAAATTATTAATGAAACAAATTTATAAAATAGTTAATATTTAATCAAATTTTTTATCGTTAAAAGCCTTGCTACAAAAACGATAACTTGGCTAAGAGCTACGTAAGAACGTGGAAAATTGAGACGGTTCCAAGAGGATCGAGAACTATCGACACGTAGAATGGTGCAAGAAACTTTAATATGGGTTATATATTCTGTAGAAAGATAAATCTATCTGGGAAAAATTGCAAACGGCATATGCATTTTGTGGTCAACGCTATGAAAAAACTATTTTAATGTTAGTTTAAAAAACTAGAATTGGCAAGTAAAATATAAGAAAAAAATTCAAAATAAAAATCGAAGAAAAACTATAAGATGGAACATTTAATTAAATTTTGATCCGTTAACAAAAGTTAACAGCCTTGCTACAAAAATGATAAAGTGGCTCTTGATGATGATATAAAATAGTTAATATTTAATCAAAATTTTTAATCCTTAAAAGCCTTGCTACAAAAACGATAACTTGGTAAGAGCTACGTAAGAACGTGGAAAATTGAGGCGGTTACAAGAGGAACGAGAAGTACAACTCGAACATTTACCGAGTTAACAAGTGGAAAATTATTAATGAAACAAATTTATAAAAAAAAATATTTAATCAAATTTTTTATCGTTAAAAGCCTTGCTACAAAAACGATAACTTGGCTAAGAGCTACGTAAGAACGTGGAAAATTGAGACGGTTCCAAGAGGATCGAGAACTATCGACACGTAGAATGGTGCAAGAAACTTTAATATGGGTTATATATTCTGTAGAAAGATAAATCTATCTGGGAAAAAATTGCAAACGGCATATGCATTTTGTGGTCAACGCTATGAAAAAACTATTTTAATGTTAGTTTAAAAAACTAGAATTGGCAAGTAAAATATAAGAAAAAAATTCAAAATAAAAATCGAAGAAAAACTATAAGATGGAACATTTAATTAAATTTTGATCCGTTAACAAAAGTTAACAGCCTTGCTACAAAAATGATAAAGTGGCTCTTGATGATGATATAAAATAGTTAATATTTAATCAAAATTTTTAATCCTTAAAAGCCTTGCTACAAAAACGATAACTTGGTAAGAGCTACGTAAGAACGTGGAAAATTGAGGCGGTTACAAGAGGAACGAGAAGTACAACTCGAACATTTACCGAGTTAACAAGTGGAAAATTATTAATGAAACAAATTTATAAAAAAAATATTTAATCAAATTTTTATCGTTAAAAGCCTTGCTACAAAAACGATAACTTGGCTAAGAGCTACGTAAGAACGTGGAAAATTGAGACGGTTCCAAGAGGATCGAGAACTATCGACACGTAGAATGGTGCAAGAAACTTTAATATGGGTTATATATTCTGTAGAAAGATAAATCTATCTGGGAAAAAATTGCAAACGGCATATGCATTTTGTGGTCAACGCTATGAAAAAACTATTTTAATGTTAGTTTAAAAAACTAGAATTGGCAAGTAAAATATAAGAAAAAAATTCAAAATAAAAATCGAAGAAAAACTATAAGATGGAACATTTAATTAAATTTTGATCCGTTAACAAAAGTTAACAGCCTTGCTACAAAAATGATAAAGTGGCTCTTGATGATGATATAAAATAGTTAATATTTAATCAAAATTTTTAATCCTTAAAAGCCTTGCTACAAAAACGATAACTTGGTAAGAGCTACGTAAGAACGTGGAAAATTGAGGCGGTTACAAGAGGAACGAGAAGTACAACTCGAACATTTACCGAGTTAACAAATGGAAAATTATTAATAAAACAAATTTATAAAATAGTTAATATTTAATCAAATTTTTATCGTTAAAAGCCTTGCTACAAAAACGATATCTTGGCTAAGAGCTACGTAAGAACGTGGAAAATTGAGACGGTTCCAAGAGGATCGAGAACTATCGACACGTAGAATGGTGAAAGAAACTTTAATATGGGTTATATATTCTGTAGAAAGTGGAAAATTGAGGCGGTTACAAGAGGAACGAGAAGTACAACTCGAACATATACCAAGTTAACAAATGGAAAATTATTAATGAAACAAATTTATAAAATAGTTAATATTTAATCAAATTTTTTATCGTTAAAAAGCCTTGCTACAAAAACGATATCTTGGCTAAGAGCTACGTAAGAACGTGGAAAATTGAGACGGTTCCAAGAGGATCGAGAACTATCGACACGTAGAATGGTGAAAGAAACTTTAATATGGGTTATATATTCTGTAGAAAGTGGAAAATTGAGGCGGTTACAAGAGGAACGAGAAGTACAACTCGAACATATACCGAGTTAACAAATGGAAAATTATTAATGAAACAAATTTATAAAATAGTTAATATTTAATCAAATTTTTTATCGTTAAAAGCCTTGCTACAAAAACGATAACTTGGCTAAGAGCTACGTAAGAACGTGGAAAATTGAGACGGTTCCAAGAGGATCGAGAACTATCGACACGTAGAATGGTGCAAGAAACTTTAATATGGGTTATATATTCTGTAGAAAGATAAATCTATCTGGGAAAAAATTGCAAACGGCATATGCATTTTGTGGTCAACGCTATGAAAAAACTATTTTAATGTTAGTTTAAAAAACTAGAATTGGCAAGTAAAATATAAGAAAAAAATTCAAAATAAAAATCGAAGAAAAACTATAAGATGGAACATTTAATTAAATTTTGATCCGTTAACAAAAGTTAACAGCCTTGCTACAAAAATGATAAAGTGGCTCTTGATGATGATATAAAATAGTTAATATTTAATCAAAATTTTTAATCCTTAAAAGCCTTGCTACAAAAACGATAACTTGGTAAGAGCTACGTAAGAACGTGGAAAATTGAGGCGGTTACAAGAGGAACGAGAAGTACAACTCGAACATTTACCGAGTTAACAAGTGGAAAATTATTAATGAAACAAATTTATAAAATAGTTAATATTTAATCAAATTTTTTATCGTTAAAAAGCCTTGCTACAAAAACGATAACTTGGCTAAGAGCTACGTAAGAACGTGGAAAATTGAGACGGTTCCAAGAGGATCGAGAACTATCGACACGTAGAATGGTGCAAGAAACTTTAATATGGGTTATATATTCTGTAGAAAGATAAATCTATCTGGGAAAAAATTGCAAACGGCATATGCATTTTGTGGTCAACGCTATGAAAAAACTATTTTAATGTTAGTTTAAAAAACTAGAATTGGCAAGTAAAATATACGAAAAAAATTCAAAATAAAAATCGAAGAAAAACTATAAGATGGAACATTTATAAAATAGTTAATATTTAATAAAATTTTTTATCGTTAAAAGCCTTGCTACAAAAACGATAACTTGGCTAAGAGCTACGTAAGAACGTGGAAAATTGAGAGCGGTTCCAAGAGGATCGAGAACTATCGACACGTAGAATGGTGCAAGAAACTTTAATATGGGTTATATATTCTGTAGAAAGATAAATCTATCTGGGAAAAAATTGCAAACGGCATATGCATTTTGTGGTCAACGCTATGAAAAAACTATTTTAATGTTAGTTTAAAAAAACTAGAATTGGCAAGTAAAATATAAGAAAAAAATTCAAAATAAAAATCGAAGAAAAACTATAAGATGGAACATTTAATTAAATTTTGATCCGTTAACAAAAGTTAACAGCCTTGCTACAAAATGATAAAGTGGCTCTTGATGATGATATAAAATAGTTAATATTTAATCAAAATTTTTAATCCTTAAAAGCCTTGCTACAAAAACGATAACTTGGTAAGAGCTACGTTGAAGAAAATTGAGGCGGTTACAAGAGGAACGAGAAGTACAACTCGAACATATACCGAGTTAACAAATGGAAAATTATTAATGAAACAAATTTATAAAATAGTTAATATTTAATCAAAATTTTTAACTCCTTAAAAGCCTTGCTACCAAAACGATAACTTGTCTACAAAATCACAAGAACGTTGAAAATTGAGGCGGTTACGAGAGGAACGAGAAGTACAACTCGAACATTTACCGAGTTAACAAATGGAAAATTATTAATGAAACAAATTTATAAAATAGTTAATATTTTATCAAATTTTTATCGTTAAAAACCTTGCCAAAAAACGATAACTAAGAGCTACCGTAAGAACGAAAAGGAAAGGGGAATAAAGAGGGAAGAGAAAGAACAAAAAGGGAGAAAAGAAAAAAAAAAGGGTAAAAAAAAGATAAACTATGGATTTAAAGAAAAAAATTTATAAAAATCTAAAAAATTGCAAACGGCATATGCATTTTGTGGTCAACGCCTATGAAAAACTATTTTAATGTTAGTTTAAAAAACTAGAATTGGCAAGTAAAATATAAGAAAAAAATTCAAAATAAAAATCGAAGAAAAAACTATAAGATGGAACATTTAATTAAATTTTGATCCATTAACAAAAGTTAACAGCCTTGCTACAAAAATGATAAAGTGGCTCTTGATGATGATATAAAATAGTTAATATTTAATCAAAATTTTAATCCTACCTTGCTACAAAAAACGATACGATAACTTGGTAAGAAGAACGTAAAACGTGGGGAAAATTGAGGCTGTTCTAAGAGGAATGAGAAGTTCAACTCGTACATTTACAGAGTTAACCAATGGAAAATTTTTAATTAAACAAATTTATAAAATAGTTAATATTTAATCAAACTTTAATCGTTAAAAGCCTTGCTACAAAAACGATAACTTGGCTAAGAGCTACGTAAAAACGTGGAAAATTGAGACGGTTACAAGAGGAACGAGAAGTACAACTCGAACATTTACCGAGTTAACAAGTGGAAAATTATTAATGAAACAAATTTATAAAATAGTTAATATTTAATCAAATTTTTTATCGTTAAAAGCCTTGCTACAAAAACGATAACTTGGCTAAGAGCTACGTAAGAACGTGGAAAATTGAGACGGTTCCAAGAGGATCGAGAACTATCGACGACGAAAGGTGCAAGAAACTTTAATATGGGTTATATATTCTGTAGAAAGATAAATCTATTGGGAAAAAATTGCAAACGGCATATGCATTTGTGGTCAACGCTATGAAAAATATTTTAATGTTAGTTTAAAAAACTAGAATTGGCAAGTAAAATATAAGAAAAAAATTCAAAATAAAAATCGAAGAAAAACTATAAGATGGAACATTTAATTAAATTTTGATCCGTTAACAAAAGTTAACAGCCTTGCTACAAAATGATAAAGTGGCTCTTGATGATGATATAAAATAGTTAATATTTAATCAAATTTTTAATCCTTAAAAGCCTTGCTACCAAAACGATAACTTGTCTAAGAGCTACGTAAGAACGTTGAAAATTGAGGCGGTTACGAGAGGAACGAAGTACAACTCGAACATTTACCGAGTTAACAAATGGAAAATTATTAATGAAACAAATTTATAAAATAGTTAATATTTTATCAAATTTTTTATCGTTAAAAGCCTTGCTACAAAAACGATAACTCGGCTAAGAGCTACGTAAGAACGTGGAAAATTGAGACGGTTCCAAGAGGATCGAGAACTATCGACACGTAGAATGGTGCAAGAAACTTTAATATGGGTTATATATTCTGTAGAAAGATAAATCTATCTGGGAAAAAATTGCAAACGGCATATGCATTTTGTGGTCCAACGCTATGAAAAAACTATTTTAATGTTAGTTTAAAAAACTAGAATTGGCAAGTAAAATATAAGAATAAAATTCAAAATAAAAATCGAAGAAAAAACTATAAGATGGAACATTTAATTAAATTTTGATCCGTTAACAAAAGTTAACAGCCTTGCTACAAAAATGATAAAGTGGCTCTTGATGATGATATAAAATAGTTAATATTTAATCAAAATTTTTAATCCTTAAAAGCCTTGCTACAAAAACGATAACTTGGTAAGAGCTACGTAAGAACGTGGAAAATTGAGGCGGTTACAAGAGGAACGAGAAGTACAACTCGAACATTTACCGAGGTTAACAAATGGAAAATTATTAATGAAACAAATTTATAAAATAGTTAATATTTAATCAAAATTTTTAATCCTTAAAAGCCTTGCTACCAAAACGATAACTTGTCTAAGAGCTACATCAGAACGTTGAAAATTGAGGCGGTTACGAGAGGAACGAGAAGTACAACTCGAACATTTACCGAGTTAACAAATGGAAAATTATTAATGAAACAAATTTATAAAATAGTTAATATTTTATCAAATTTTTTATCGTTAAAAGCCTGCTACAAAAACGATAACTCGGCTAAGAGCTACGTAAGAACGTGGAAAATTGAGACGGTTCCAAGAGGATCGAGAACTATCGACACGTAGAATGGTGCAAGAAACTTTTAATATCGGTTATATATTCTGTAGAAAGATAAATCTATCTGGGAAAAAATTGCAAACGGCATATGCATTTTGTGGTCAACGCTATGAAAAAACTATTTTAATGTTAGTTTAAAAAACTAGAATTGGCAAGTAAAATATAAGAAAAAAATTCAAAAATAAAAATCGAAGAAAAACTATAAGATGGAACATTTAATTAAATTTTGATCCGTTAACAAAAGTTACCAGCCTTGCTACAAAAATGATAAATTGATGATGATATAAAATAGTTAATATTTAATCAAAATTTTTAATTTACCTTAAGATAACTTGGAAAGAGCAATAACGTAAAAACGTGGAAAATTGAGGCTGTTCTAAGAGGAATTGAGAAAAAAAATAAAGTTAAATTAAAATTAATAAATTAATCGTTAAAAGCCTTTCCAAAAACGCTAACTTGGCTAAAAGCCTCGGTAAAAAGGGGGAAAAATTGAGGGGGTTGCGGGGGACGAGAAGTACAACTCGAACATTTACCGGAGTTAACAAGTGGAAAATTATTAATAAAGTAAATTTATAAAATAGTTAATATTTAATCAAATTTTTTATCGTTAAAAGCCTTGCTACAAAAACGATAACTTGGCTAGAGCTACGTAAGAACGTGGAAAATTGAGACGGTTCCAAGAGGATCGAGAACTATCGACACGTAGAATGGTGCAAGAAACTTTAATATGGGTTATATATTCTGTAGAAAGATAAATCTATCTGGGAAAAAATTGCAAACGGCATATGCATTTTGTGGTCAACGCTATGAAAAAACTATTTTAATGTTAGTTTAAAAAACTAGAATTGGCAAGTAAAATATAAGAAAAAATTCAAAATAAAAATCGAAGAAAAACTATAAGATGGAACATTTAATTAAATTTTGATCCGTTAACAAAAGTTAACAGCCTTGCTACAAAATGATAAAGTGGCTCTTGATGATGATATAAAATAGTTAAT